>VZTG01003742.1:34088-106800 GCA_013397845.1 Melanocharis versteri
AAAAAAAAAAAATTGGTGACTTCAGCTGTTTACACCCTTCTTCTTCCTTTCTTTGCAGCTGTTAACGATCGATGACAATTTCTGTGGCCTGGATATGAACGCCCCCCTGGGAGTATCATCCATGGTGCGAGGGCTCCCCATTTTCACCGAGGATGGGGACAGGATGACCTCGGTCATCGCCTACGTCTACAAGAACCACTCCCTGGCTTTTGTGGGCACCAAGAGTGGGAAGCTCAAGAAGGTAAGGCCCACATGGTCCTCTAACTCGGATTTTCATATTTTTACGGAGATTCAAGTGTTGCATTGAGCGTGAGCGCCGTCCTTGTCCTAAGGTTCTCCGATTTTGAGGATAAAAGATGGTTTGGTTGGCAAAAAACCTCGTGTTTCGCCCTCGAGGGATAGAGATGATCTGAGAAAGGATAAAATCCTTCTTCCAAATGGTTATTCATCAGGAAATTAATGCTTCAGAAGTCAAACCACAGCCCCAGTCGCAGATGGACGTGATGTAATTTGCATCCAACAGAATTTTCTGTGTTCAAACCATCTCTAATTGAGTCGTGGATCACAGCGTGTCTGTGCACGCTGGAGAAAAACTGATTGGGGCTGAAGTTTGGGAAACAGGATTCATGCTCTGGAGATCTTTTTTCAGAGCAGTGTGACCGGGCTGTGATTTCACCACGAGCCCAGCACGGGATTAGCGGCCGCTCTGCTGACGTAAGGCTGGGGGTTTGTGCTGGAGGGAGAGTGTTTGCATCAAAGGAAAGCTGTGTCCTGAGCCATAACGAGCTTTGTGTTTATGGCTGATGCCACATAAACACAATCAAGAGTGTGTTTGTGTTCCTCTCTGGGCGTTCTCACTGGAAATGTGCCCATTGCGTGGCTGGGGTTTGCCTTGGGAAGCACTCAGAGAGGCTGGAGAGGTGGAATCCTCTACCTGTGGCTTTCCCAAGGAAAGAAGAGTTACTGGAAGTGAGCTGATGATGGGCACTGCCTCCATTTCCACCCCTCTGTGCCAGTCTGACAATGTTTGTCTGGATTCTCAGCCCTGGAGTGTTGTAAAATATTGGCTGTGCAAAGAGATGGTGGCTTTGCCGTGGTAATGGAGATGGGAGACAAGCTGGGAAGGGAGGTTGGGCAGAACCTTGGGGTGTTTTAGGATGTCCTTTCCTCTTTAAATCCCTTTTGCAACTAAAAACTTCCAAGTCGGGGCAAAGACAGTGCTGTGAAAAGGTGACCCGCTGTGGTTTGTGAGGAGTGAAGGGAGTTGTTTGTTCATGGATGCTCAGGGAAAGTCTGCAGTCTCTGGTTTTATTCCTCTACCTGTTTCTTCACTTGAAAAGCAAATCTGGGTTGTAAATTCAGATGGCATTTCCCCCATGCTGAGGGCGGGCTGCAAGGGGAATGGGATCCTGCCCACTGGCAAATGTGTCTGGCTCTGTTCAAAACAGAGGAAAGGCTGCTTGTGCTTTTGAAAAGAAAATATGGTAATTTTTTTTTATTCAGGCATGTGCAAAAGGAGCCAAACTGTTTTTTAAATGGTCATAATAAAAATAATCTCCTCCTCTGGTTAATTAGGTTTTGCTTCCCTGTCATGTGTGATATCATAATAAACTGTTCAGTTCTCCAGTCAGTCACTTGGAGGGAGGGAAATGGGGTAGCTGAGATCTGAATGGTAAATATCCAAAAGACTTAAACACTTAATGACTGCTCTCCCTGCACTCAGAAGCTTTTGGTTGGGGTTTTTTTTGGCTTTGGGAGAAGAAAACTCAGCCACAGCTCTGTCCTTGCCTCTGCAGGTCGCATTGCAGAATCCAAGATCTGATTCCTTTTTAATAGGGGAAAATAGGAGAGAAAGCTTTGTGTGCTTTATGGAGTGTGGTAGGGAGCAGGGACAGCCTTATAGGGTAAAGAATGAGGAGAGGAGAGCTGAAGTGGCTGATGTAATTTGAGAAAGGGAATAAAACGAAGCTTTTTCCTTACGTGCTGGATATTCTGCTTGTGGTAGTTCCCACATGGGGTGCGTCGGAGCAGGGCTGGAGCCTTGGGCTGAGATTTGCTCAGGTGAATAAATTTCCCCCAAAGAGGCAGAGCAAAACGGGGCTCCCCTAACCACGTGTGATTGTTTTGGACCAGATGATCCAGACTCCTGGAAACCTTTTAGTTCCTGTAGGTTCAGCCCCATCCTTGCTGTGACTCCTGCAATCCCTGACTCCCTCCCACACATTGTCCCCTCCAGTTCTCCCGAGGGTGTCTGACCTTGGGACAACAACCTGTCACCTCCTCTGGGTGGTCTGGCACTCAGAATTTTCCCTTAATGCTCCTTGACGCCTGCCATGGTGCTTTTGATGCTTTGTTTTCTACTTTGGCTCAACCAGGTGCTGCTGAGCAGGGAGCAAGGAAAAAATGCTGCATTGGGATTGATGGCAGCTCCAGCATAATCCATGATTTTAGCCCAAAGTTTGTTTTCTGTTCGAAACCAGCTGTAAATTGGAGTAAGGATTTGTAGGATTAGATTGAACTCCTGGACAAATCCCAGGAACTGGGATTTTGGGGTTTTTTTTGTGCTGTTGGGTCCTACCAGGTGTGTCACACTCTGCTGCTTCTCCTGGTGCAGTGCAGCTCCTCGGTCAAGCTGCAGTGGGATATTTTGGATGGCATGGAAGAGGAGTTCTGAGATTATCCCCAAGATAGCAGGATTTATTCTGTGCTTGGAAGACTTGCTGCAAGTCATTACATGAAGGTTTTGGAGAAACTTTGCTCTTCTTTTTTTCTGCAGTTTCAGTATTTTCCACTCCGTGTGGGTTTTTTTTTCTATATTAAAGTGGCAGATCGTGTATCAGATTTTGATTTATGCGATCCATGAATGCTCTGCAAAATACCCACGGTCATAAAGCAATATCTGCCAGTTGATATACAAATGCCACATGTGTCAAAGGAATTTATCCAGTGGCACACGCAGCTGAAGGAAAATATTGTGCTTTTACAGGAACATATCATTAAAATGAACTCTAGCAGAGTATCAGGAATCTGCCCATGTAACCAAGACAACAAAGAGAGAAAGAAAAGGAAAAACCAAGATAGAGATAGGGTAGGGAAAGTGTGAGTGAAACCGAATGACACGGTTGGCCCCAGCTATTTCACTGCCCCAGGCAAAATACATTTTGCAACCCTTGCTCATTCACAAAGCTCCGTGTGCAGTCCATCAGGAAGGCACGGAATAATGTGCTGGAGAAATATTCCCTCCAATTCTGCTGCCTTGTCTACGGTGCAGCCTGGCCCTGCAGAATGAAGAAATAAATAGGATAGAAATGGAAAGGAAAATTCCCCCTGTCCATATCTAACACATGGAAACCACTGCCCTTGGATTAAAGGTTTAATGGGGGTTTGTGGCTTCTTGGGGATGGAGAAGGGTGGCCCAGGGAGGAGCAGGTTCAGTCCTTTGCTCTGCCAGGAGCTTCTGGTGTGTCTCCATGCCTCATTTTCTCTCCTGCAAATGGTAGGGAATATTTTCCTTGCTCAAAAGAGCGCTGGAGAAAATGAATGCATTAAGCGCTGTGAGGTGTGTGATCACCTCAAACAGCTTAACCCGACAAATCAGGTGGGATGGAAAACAAGCTCCTGACCACTTGTGGAATTGTTTAATGAGAAATATTTAATCTTGCTGTGCTCTGGTTGGAACCCAGTGTCTGTGATTTCCTCCTGTGCTGGCTGTCCCATGGTGTTCCCACAGTTTTAGTGTAATCCAGGGATCCTGCTGGGCTTCCTTGGCAGTGAACCCCTCTGTACCCTAGGGAATGCTTCAGGCAAAACCCGTGGCTCAAATGCAGTTGGCACCCCTGGGAATTTTTAGTGATTTCTTTCAGGAGATGCAAAAAAAACCAAACCTCATTTGAGTTTAAAAAATGTCTGTTTTGTCTCCCTGCAAACAGCACAGGAGCTGTTCCTGGGGATGTTCTCCCTGCAAACCTCTTTGCTGTAGAACAGCCAGGTGCCAAAATTCCCTGGCTTTTTCATTTTTCCTTTGCTCGCTCTCCCATTACATGCTTGGCTCTTCACTCCAGTGGCAGGAGAAAAGCAGGGATGTACCCATGGAGATGCTTTGTGTGCTTGGTTTGGATTTTTTTCCTGGTGCCACTGATACCTGGCATCACTAAGGAAGCATAGCAATATTCCATATTCCTTATATTCCTTCCCCAGGCATTTAATTTATGGGTCATTGCTTTTGTGCAGATCATTTCCAGTCAAAGAAATACAACTTGCCTGTAATTATTCTGTGTGTAGGTGCAGGTGTAAAAGGAGAGTTGAGCTTACAGATGTCAGCCTGGGAACAGCCTTAGGAATTGCATTTCTCACTAAACAAAGCTCTGGTCTATTTTGAAATGTTTATTTGAAAATGGAGTAGTAGAAATTTTCATTTATTTGAAACTTCCCTGTAAGACATTGTTTGGTTTCTTTTTATTCCATCCAAATATTTCTCTCAAAGCCTTTTCTACGCTGAATTCCTTGCAGAGAGAGAACTTGAGCTTAGAAACCAACACTTTCACTCCGTGGGCTGTACTTCATTTTTCATCAAATCCTATCAGTTTGTGGTCTTTGAAGCATTTTTAGATGTGGAATGTTGAGTGGGGTGAAGGTTTTCATCCAGATCAGACAGCTCTGAAATCTGGCCAGCCCTTCCCACCAGGTATCAACTCTGTTTAGGAGAAAACTCCCAGTATTGCCCAGTTCCGTGAACAACCCTCTGGATAACCCCAAACCCTTGGGACCCTGCTTTCCTTGGATCCAGAGACAAAGCACCACAGGGAGAATTTAAAATGCGAGGGCTGGGATTTGCAGTTCTCATTTTGGCCCCTCTCACAGCGGCGTTGGGGAAGTGCTAAGTTGTGAATACCCATCCCTGGAAGTGTCCAAAGCCACGCTGGATGGGGCTTGGAGCAACCTGGTGGAGCAGAAGGTGTCCCTGCCCATGGAATTGGTGTCCCAGTTCCAACCAGGGGTTGGAATTTACCTCCCATCCGAGGAGCTGGAGCTGCTGTGGCAGTGCTGGGATCGCCATGCGTGGAATGTCAGCCTGGTGGTGACTGCAGGCACAGCCAGAGATCCCCACTGCTTCTGCAGGCCGGGGGGTTTCTCAATACACACAAAACAAGAAGCCCTGCTCGGTTTTGATACTCCCTGGAGGGAATTCTGCAGCTGACAGCTCTGTGTGAATGCCAGCAGGGAAACTCAGCTCCCTTCTCCTTCCCTCTGCTGCCTTGAAAGACGCAGGGTTCTTTTGAATTTTATTTTTTCCCCCAGCTGTTTGGCAAGTGGACTTGACTGCTCTGAAAACACGCTGGA
Organism: Melanocharis versteri; assembly: GCA_013397845.1. Classification (NCBI taxonomy): domain Eukaryota; kingdom Metazoa; phylum Chordata; class Aves; order Passeriformes; family Melanocharitidae; genus Melanocharis; species Melanocharis versteri. The sequence goes on from VZTG01003742.1 coordinate 39,429, forward strand.
GAGGATCTGGCTCCTGCTGGGAAGATGGTTTCTGCAAGAGGGGCTGGTTCACCCTGGCCTCTCCTCACAGCTTCCCGAGCCAGCGGGAGTCCGGGTGCTTCACTGACTTGTGATGGAGCGACGCTGGTTCCTGTCGGAATTTGAAGTCTGCAGTTGTCTGTGTCCTACCTTGATGTGCAGCCCCTCTTTGAGAGGTTGTTGCCAGCTTAGATGCCTGGAAATGAGTTAGTTTTTCTGGCTGAAGCACTCAAAGTTGTGGTGTTGGTGGCTGTGGTGAACTTGGCGCTCGTGTTGGGTGAAAGGGGTGGTGGGAATCAATGTGGACACTGGGCAGTGGCAAAACTTCTCCTGGGTCATGTAAAAATCATTGACTGGTGATCATAAAGTCCTAAAACATCACTGAAAAGTGAATGGATTCTGTTCCCAGGGGTGAAATCAAGGATGCAGGATATGCAAATAGAGGCACTGCTGGCAGATGGAGGGAAGGTGATCACCTTGGGCTCGATTGCCAGGCCAGATCCAGATGCTGCACCCAGTTTTAGGCTACTCAGAGCAGAAAATCTGTTGATCAGCCAGAACAAGTTCAAGAAAGGGTGAAGAGTTTGGCCAGGACCTGGAGAACCTGCCCTGAGAGGAGGTGAGAGAAATGAGCTTATTCAGGCTGGAGATGAGAAAATGTGGAGGGACCAGGTAACAGCATTCCCATGCCAACAGGGAGGTTATTGAGCAGCTGGAGACAAGTTCTTCATGTTGGGGAGTGAGGAGAGGATGTGGAGCAGCAGGCACAAGTTGGCATGAAAAAATCCCAGCTGGAAATAAGGAAAAGCTTTTTGTCCATGAGGACCTTGAAGAAGCAGCTCCCATTCTGGGAGACTTTCGAAGCCAGAAGGGACAGAACAACCTGGTCTGATCTCACAGCAGACCCTGCTTTGGACAGGAGATTGGATTAGAGACCCTGTGAGGTCCCTTCCAGCCCGGGTTACCCTGTGATCCATCCTCTGCACTAAACCACATCAGAGGGGCTCTGTCCAGGCTCTGCTGCTGAAATGGTGCAGCCAGCACTTGCTTGAAATACCCACTAAGGGTTCCACCACTGCGGGTGGCTGCTTTGCTTCTCATTTCCTTTGTTTCCATTGCTCTGGGACTTCCAGCTACAACTTGTCCGTGTCTCACACTGCAGCTTGTTGCAGTGTCTACCTGCAGTAGGAAAACTCCCTTTTTTTTTTCTCCTGACATGAAGGCTGCTGTTCCTGGGAAGAACTGGAGCCTGCTTTTTGGCAGAGAGCAATTAATTTTCCGTGTCTCTCCTTCGAGTACCTCTCTCTGCTTTCTGACTACTCAGCAATCTCCGTGCTGGTGTGCGGGGTTTGGCTGAGCTGTGTTTTCGCTGGGTGCTTTTCCTACATGTGTCGAGTGCTGCTCTTTTTTCTGGGATGTTCTGGTTTAGCTGTGACTCAGAGCAGTGTCAGAGATGGAATCTTGTGATCACGCAGTGAGATTTGCAAATATCTGTCTGATCCCTCCAAATTCTACACCAGCAGTGCAGCACTGTGCGTTTTTACTCCCAGCTCCAGGAGAAAGAGCAGGCTTCAGTGAGCCCGCTGCAGCAGGGAAGGCAGCAGGCTGTACCTTCATCTCTTCAAACCCTTCCTTTAAATGCAGCCTGCACTTGACAGCTTTGCAGAGCTGGATTTCCCCACAGAGGGCTGAGGGTGTGCGGTGTGCAGGCAGGGAGACGTTAGTGACAAAACCAGACACGAGGAGACAGGCAACCATGTCCTGCTGCCTGTTCCTTGCTGGGATCCATGGGTCCTGCAGCTTCCCAGGGGACAGCTTGCTGTGCTGCTGGTTGTCACCTGCCCTGTGGCAGTGCCAGCAGCTCTGTGGGGTGCTCAGGCTGCAGAGCCTGGCACGGCTGTGCTGCCGGTGGAAATCGTGCAGGGCTGGGATACCAGGAAAAGCTAATTCATTCCCATGTCCCTCTGACCCGTTTGCTTCTCTTTGTTCTCGGAGAAATGCTGTGGCTGGAACGTCAGGTGATCAGCTTTGGTCTTCACCTGCTCCTTCTGCTCCCCAGGGTGACAAAGAGAGGCTGTTTAGCTCTCCCTACGCTCCACTGAATGCCCGGATGGATGCCCAGCCAAAAAGGCTCTTGTGATGCCTGCCTTCCTCTCTATCCCTTTCCTTTTTTACTGGGATAATGACTTTTCAGGGAGCCCTTGAAGTGCCTCTTGCATCTGCCTTTGATTGGAATGCCTTTTGCCTGCTGACCCTTCTTAAGGGAAGTCGGCTTAAGTGTGGTTCTCCTAATTAGTTTTGCTTTAATTTAATCTTTTGAAATAATTTTATCAAAAAGAGGAAACCTTCTCCCTCACTTTATCGGCTTGTTTTCATGCATGGTCTCTGGGTTTATTTCTCTATTCCCCTTGTCTCCAGATAGGACATCATTTGCATATTTGATTAAGCTCCATATGTTATCAGGGAGCCAGTTGAAAGAACAGCGAGGCCCTGATAAGGCGCCGTGCATCCATCTCTTCCTTTCACCGTCCTCCACTCCGTCCCCCTCAGCACCCTGCTGCCGTATCTGTGCCCAAAATCACCTCCTCAGCCTCTCACCTCCTCCCTGTCCCTCTGGCCAGATGACAGGTCTCTGCCTCGGCTGCTGGCAGCGGGGAATGCAGACATCACAATCTGACAGCTCCTGTTCTCAGGAAGGGATGGGCAGAGGAAAGGAACTGGGCACTGCTGGGGATGTGAACCTTGCCAGTGAGATCCAGGTTCAGTTTCCTGCTCTGCCTGGTCACGGGCAAGTGGAACATGGGCCAACCATGCCCTGAGGGCATCAGGCACAGCTTTGCTGGGTGTTCAGGGAGGGGATTGTCCTGCCCTGATCTCCACCCTGCGTCCTGTGGACACCACAGTAGAAGAAAGATAAATATAAAGCTGCTAGAGTGTCTGAAGGAGGATGATGAAATGGGGAAGAGACATATGAGGAGTGGCTGAGGTCATTAGGTTTGTTCAGTGTGGAGAGGAGGAGTGTGAGGGAGACCTCATTGCAGTCTGCAGCTTCCTCCTGAGGGGCAGAGGCTGATCTCTTCTCTCTGTGACCAGGGACAGGACTTGAGGGAATGGCTGGAGCTGTGTCAGGGGAGGTTTAGGATGGAGATCAGGGAAAGGCTCTTCCCCCAGAGGGTGGTAGGGCTCCCCAGGGAATGGTCACATTCCCAAGGCTGCCAGAGCTCCAGGAGCATTTGGACAACGCTCCCAGGGATGAACAGGGTGGGATTTTAGGGTGTCCTGTGCAGGGCCAGGAGCTGGACTGATGATCCTTGTGGGTCCATTCCAACTCAGGATATTCTGTGATTCTCTGAAGCTCTTTCCAGGGTCCCATTGTGCCCATGGGGGCTGTGTTGCACGGAAGTTTCGTGTCCCCACTGTTCACTCCTCAAGTTGACTCTGGCTTTGTTGAGTCTCAGCTGGGACTGACACCTTTAGCTCATCTCCCAGGTGCTGGAAATCACTGCTGTGCAGGGACAGCAGAGTAGGGTTGGAGGAGCTGAAAACAGAATAGCCACAGACGCATAATTTTGAAATGTATTTTGTGCAAATATGTGTATGAATGCAAAAAAAATCTCTTAAATAAACACAATGCCTTGCAGGTTTTGTTCTCTGCCTATTGCACTGTGAAAATAATTTGCCTTGAGCAGCTCCCCCAGCCCACCTCTAGGAACCCTCTAATTTGAAACCAGCTGTGGGATGCCTCTGAGGAAATACAGGAGAATGCCTATTTAACAGTCATTTTCTCCTCCCCACTGCTGATGTTTAAGCTGGGGGAGGCTTTGTTTGGTTTGTGACCCATGATTAGGCGTTTGTGGCGGGGATCAGAGTCCAGCTCCTGGTCTGGCAAAGGCAGGGCGAGTTCATAGCAAACAAAAGTAGTGTTACTGGAGCTGGAGAAGGGACCTCAGCTTGCCGGGGGGGAGCCTTGGAAAAGGAGCCTTTCCCTCAAATGACAACGAAGAAATGACAAGGAACCAGAGGTTTGACTTACGAGCCAGCTTTTAATTAAAAGGCAAAACGGAATGTGCCTCCCTTTGTGTCAGGATAAGCAGCGTTGGGCTGGGGATGGTTTGAAGATCTCTCTCCTGCACACACCCAATGCCCTGCTGTGTGGCAGCCCCTCTGCTCAGTGCAGAGGTTGTGACCCCCTGGGAGGGAACTTCAACGCCACCCGCATGTCCAGGAGTTGTGAATGCTGCTGCTGGGGCTGGAGAAATAAAAGCAGGAATAAAATCCCCCTTGCTCCTTTCCAACTTGCGCCCTTCCCCTCGTGCTTCTCTCATTTTGGTTCAACGACTCTCTGGCTTCGTCATGTCCCGTTCCGTGGTGGCAGCCTGGCTGGAGAGCTCTCAAGCTTTGATGGATTGCTGCTTGTTGGACTCGTGTGTGAGGAGCTGTGCTGGTTTTTCTAGGCCCCAGCCCATCTGGTGTCGGCGGGAGTGAAGACGTGTGTTGCTGTGTGGGACTCGGGGATCTGTTCCTGCTTGTTCTGACACTTGTCTTTCTGTTTTGCTTTGGGTTTTTTTTTTCTTTAACCTCCCAAATGCTGTCAGTGGCCTCTCACCTCTCCTAAATGAAACCATATGGAAGAGCTGCAGGTTCCTGGCCTTTTTTGAAATTAAAAAAGCTTTGATGACTGGGTCAGGGGTGTAGAAATATGGACTGAAGACTAGACCAGGGCAGTTAATCAACGATGAGATTTGCCAAGTCCCTGTGGGATGCTGTGCCCAGCGTGACCCAAAAGAATCTTCCTGGCTGTGGCAGCAGTAGCTAAACCTAGAGACTTGGCTGCAACCTGGTGGTGTCAAATCTAGGTGGATGTCAATGATGTTTTTGTCATGATTTGACTCTCATTGCTTGGATTTCTTCATCCTGGCCAAAGTTACACCAACACCAGGGATGGTCTTTCATCCTCTAAACTAAAAGAGGCATTGAATCATAAAGAGTTGGAGTGATATTTCAGTTCAAAACCCCCCCAAAAATAGATTTGCCAGCTGTGTTGGTGTCCATACTTGACTAGAGACAGCAGGACTGTGTTTATGGAGATATCCCTTAATCCCATGGAAAGTTGTCGCAATCCGGACACGGCCCGGGGAGGAAGGAGAGAACCGAACTCAGGAGTAACTAGAGAGAAATGCCTTTATTTATTTATATACAGAAGGGTTTTATACCCTAGGTCATAGAAAGTCACTGGATCTTAGCTAACCACCCACCAGGGTTATTGGCTAGATCCTAAAAACACACATTTCCTAAACAGTCCTTCAAACTAACAATAACAAGCTGCAAAAACACCTCCCAGGTGCAAGATAGAAGAATTATTTACAAAAGCTCTCTAGCTGTTTTGCAGCTAGCTCTGTGAGAAAGTGAGGATGCTCATGGACACAGGCAGATACTGAAAAATCTCTCTGCCACCAAGCTTTCAGCGTCCACAGCACATCACCCATAAGAGCTGTTCATCCAGCAGGCACCAAGCTGGGGTGCCCCTCGGAGCAGTGAGCCTGGAAGTGTGTGCTGGAATCCAGTGGAACACTCCAGAGCTCTAAAGAGAGGTGGTTTGGGACCCCAGGGAGTGCCAAGAGAAGCAGAATCTGGAGAGGAAAGTTGGGAGCAAGTCCTCTGTGGCTTTCAGCTGTGGTTACGCTCCGGCGTGCTGAACGTGTTCTGCTGGTGATTCACAGGGCTGGGTCACTTTGGATAACAAAGCAGCATCTCCTGGGGGATTTTGGTGGCTTTGGGAAGCTCTGCTGAGGGTTGTTTTTCCAGCTGCTGTGGTGCATTGGCAGAGGACCCCAGCACACCCGATCTGTGGCATCCTGGCAGTGCAAACCTCTGCTTCTCCTGCCAGCTGTGCTGGCATCCCACCCTGCTGAGATCCTCATGGATGAGCTCTGGACTCATCCTTTTGACTTCTTGTGATTTTTATTTTTTTTTTAACTGAAGCTGGCAATAAATTCCAGTGATGTCAGGGGAAAGAGGTTATCACGGAGGCTGGCAGAGACCTCATCATATGAATTTTTCAGGACCCCTCCTGATGAAATCTAATTAAACACCATGACTGGCACGGTGCAGATCTCCCTGTGTTTGTCATGTGGTTGATCAGGGCTGGGTTATCAGAGGGAGTTTATGGCTTGTGATATCTGCTGGGGTGGATGTGGTTTCACACACCACAGGCACTTTGATCTTTCCCCCCACGAGTTTCTGTGGGTTTCTCTCGGGTTTCACGTGCCATCGATTGATCTCCTTGGGCTCTAGGGGAAGATGTTGAGGGTAGAGAGAACCTGAGTGACAAGGACACTTCTCCTGTGTGCTGGGAAGTGATGGGACCCTGGCATCCTGTTAGCTTGGAGCGTCTCTTACAGTGAGAATAACTCATTTTGTTGTTTTCTTACAGAATGGAGGGACATTTTACAAGAAATAAATAAGCCCAACCCAAACGCAGCCCCGTGCCAAATCAAAACTGATTGCTTCTCCCTCCTCTCTCTTTCAATACAACAAACAAGCTGTGAGAGTTGTATGGTCTATGAAACAACCACTTATGGTTATTTGACCTCCTCCCCTCCCTTTCCCTCCTTTCTTTTCTTATTTTTCTTTAATTAGTTCTCACAGATATTTCTACCGTGAGATGGAAAAGTCAAAATCTTTTGATGTTTTCAAGCCCCTTCTCCCCCTGTGATGATGTAAATTAATTCCCCAAATCCCACCTAAATTCTGAATTTTTAGCTAATTTTTTTATTCATGGAGAGAGAGAGAGAGAGAGAGGAAAAAAAAAGAAAACGTTTCCAAATTTGTATGTCTGTTTTCCTTGCACGTCTGTCTTAGCCTGCAATATGTGGAGAGGTGGGAGATCTTATGAGACTGCTGCCTTTAGTCTCTTTGTTAAACTTCTTCTGCCGGGTTAGCATTTTTGTCTGCTTGGAAGCTGGAGGATTGAACTCACCTGGGAGCCCCAGTAGTGAAATAAATTATCATAATATAGCAGGAAAAGAATACATTTTAAGATGGTGAGCAGCGCAGGGCTGCCCTGGTGTATTACATCTGTTCGTTTAGAGATGTAAAATATGGCTTTGGCTTTGGGGCACATGGCTGGGATATTCTCATTTTGAGGAGAGGAGGCAGGTAAATATAACACAAATACAGTCCCAAACCCATCCTGACACTGATAGTAACTGTAATAGCAAGCTAAAGCTGAGCATCGATTGTTAATTCACGATTTTTAAGCCAACCTCTCAGTTTTTAGAGGAATCTGGTTCTTCTTAGGGGATTGGCGGTGCTGTAAAGCAGAGATGGAGGGCAGAAGATTGAAAGATCTGTTGTAATTAATATTCCAACGCTCTGCTTTCATAAATTGTCAGCACAATGGGTGGAAGTGCAGGTGCAGGGCTGTTCACCAAGGTGTTTTATGTTCTTCTGTTAAAAAAAGGATTAATCTTTAGCTTGAACCAGGGTACCTGGCACGGGGGATCTGAGCTCTACCCCTCCTGCAAAGCTCTGAGCAGCCCCAGGTTTGGGAAAAACCCCAAACTCATTACATTGATTCTGCCGTTGTTTAATATACCAATATTGATATTCTGTAGGGTTTTTTCCCTCCTGGGATTTTTCACCTTGCTCATTTTGCAGCTCCTGCCTGCCTCCTGCCCTGTGGTGTGGCCTCTGTGCTGCTTCCTTCCCTGTTAAGGAAATCTCAGGCTCTTCCCTGACCAAGCTCTGCCTGACATTGCCATGGAAGTGCTGCCCTTCTCCTCGCTGCTAGGAAAGATGAGATCACTGGCACTAAATATATCCCCTTGTCCATGCCAGGGCTGCTCTGGCAGGCTCTGAAGTGACTTATTTTCTATGTTTTGTCAATTCTCTGTGGCAGGTGATTTCATTAACCGCTCTTTAATTGCTCGCAGGGAGCTGAGCTCTTGCTTTTCGTTGTTTTCACTCTCCTGATGGGAAGGTGCTGGTGGCCACCTTGCAGTTCCCCCCTCCAAGAAGCACAGGTCAGCCTTGTCACCCGCTGCCCAAACCTGCTTCTGTATTTTTATTTTTTAAATAAAAATCAGCTGCAAAATTTGGAATCGGAGTCAAACTCCCGGAAAGTTCACTCTCGGGGTTGCAGGCTGTGGTGGGATCTGCTCCCAGTTATGTTCCCTGTGTGATCTCTAGATGAGCTCAGACTTGTCTGTCTGCTCTCCCTGTTTATCCTGCAGTTATTAAAATGAAGATGATGTTTGGGGCAGGACTGAGTTCCTTCTTTACAATATCTGGACTTGAGGATGGGGTCTTAGCAAGGTTTTGTCCATATCTATTCACTGGGACAGTCAGTGCTTGCTCCTTCTGGATCATCCTCATATCTGCAGCATTTTATGAGCAGTGTGACCCCCATCTCTGCTGTCCTGTCATCTGTCCCCTTTCTTCCACTAATCACCTTGCCTGAATGTTCTTTTCATTTGCTTTTTAGGGTATTCCAGTTTTCTCTCCTCCATCCCCTCTGTTCCTTACCCATAAGGAGCTTCCTTCAAGGCCCCGTTATTTTGTTACTCCTGGGGTGAGCCTTTGGCTTTGTTCACCTTTGATGTCCATTTGCAGTTTGATCAGGCTAAAACACAAAGAATCCTGAACTCAGCTCCTGCTTTGCTACTGACTTTTACGGACCCACCTTTTGGAGAGTGGGGATTCATCTCATTAAATGGGGAAATCTCCATTCCCAGGACGTTCTGCCAACTTCCTTCCCACTCTAGGGAGAGAAATCAGACCTTTTAGCACACAACTCATTTCATCCTGCAAGAGAACGAAACTGCCCTAAACGAGGGCAGGTGAATTATATCCCAAAATGTCCTTTTTCTCTCCTTGAGAGCGAAGGGGAGCTGAGGACAACTTGTTCAAGTGTGAACACCCCTTATTTCTCTGTTCCCTGGCTGTAAGTGACAGTAATGGTCTTGCTCTGCTTTGATAAGGGTCTCATCAACAGTTTGTGGTCATGAGGTGCTCCAACATTATGATAATGGAAAGGCTCAGGGCAGGGTTATTTTATGCAGGATTTTCCTGCTGGAAATTGGATTAACATGCTCAGGTGGGGCCATTTCTTTTGGTCCTTGGTATTTTCTTTGTTTTACTTCGCTTTACTTATCCAAACTCTTCTGTGAAGGTCAGGGGCTCTGACCTGGGCCAGGCACCTGGAGTTGGCAAGGGATGTAGAGGAGGTGACTTGAGAGTGGGGACACTGGGCTGCAACTCAGGTGGTTTAGGGGAAAAAGGGGCTGGAAGAGACCAGGCTCATCAACATTCCCTAGTCCATGGATTCCTTTTGATGCCGTTCCAAACTCGCCCTAAACTGCTAAAAGCTGAGGGAAAAACCTTTAGTCTCGCTTAAAAGGGAAAGCAAGCCTGCAGAATTTATGGCATCTGCAGTGACCAGGGGCACTGCCAGCGAATTCAGGGAGTTAGGAGTGGCTGAGGAGGCTGGGATCTCCTTGGGATCACACATCTGACACTCACAGTCGGGTGAGTTTTGCTGCACCAGCACCACAGGTTGCTTTGGGTGACACAGCACACTTGAGGATATTTTGGAATGTGGTTTGGAGACTCAGGTTGGCAGGACGGGGTGGGTTAAAGAAGCGAGGAAATATTTAGGCATGCAAAGATGAAATCGAGATACTTCCAGCAGTTCTCAGGTGCGTGATTCCAGTTGCAGGAGGCCCTGCCATCGAGGAACTCGCAAGCAAAAGGGCACAAGTAACTGGAGCAGGCAGAGCCCGAAAGGGGAAAGTGTGCAGAGAAGCAAATCCCTTAGAAGGAGTGGACGGGAAAGGCCAGCTTGGGTTGGGGGTGATGTGGAGAGCACGAGGGCTGGTCAGAAAAAACTTGGCGTGACCTCACGGCAGAGCAGGAAGCCTTGATCTATTCCTGGCTCTGTTGCTGGTTGCAGCACGACCTCAGGCAAATCACTCCCCTCTCTCCATCCCTGCTCTGCTCTTCCCTGAGTTCTTCAGGGAATGGGCTGTCACTTGCCATGAGCCCGTCCCGAGCACAGCCACCCTCTGATTTCATCTCGATGCTCCCCAGGAGTGCAAAGCTGGGTGGTGTTGGGGTTCAGCTGCTTTCAGAGGCAGAAATTTCCACGTGCAAAAATTCCCTGATGGGACTGGGGGCTCCTCCCACACGTGTTTGTGCAAGGGCTTGGGCTGAGCTCTGTCCACACGTGGCTTGCCCCAGCTCCCTGTGTATCCCTGATTTCCCTGCCCCCTCCCAACAGGTTGGTCATAAATTAGGTTCTGATGTGGGGATTGAATTTCGCTCCAGCTGCCGGAGCTGTGGCACATCTGGGGTCCTCCTGTGGTTAATGGCTTCACAAAAATGAAGCAATAAAGGTTATGATGGCTGTGTTTTAACCCCGTGGCCCTTGTTCTGCTCAACAGGAGGGTTTCTCTGGAACAGTTAAAAACCCGCTGTCTGCATTTAAATATCTCCCAGTGATGTGCCATCTTGGAGCAGCTTTTTATGAAGTGATTTTGGTTTTGAAATTTAACAAAGCTGAAGCATCTTTTCATTCAGGTTTTCCTTCACAAAAGATGAAATGTCTCTCTTTCAAATGAAAAAAAACCCTGTCTCTAAATTATGCCATGATTTAACATTTACATATGACAGAGAAGTCGGTGTAAAGAAAAAAGGGAAAGGGGAAAAAATCCCCACCTCACTCGGAATTTTTTGTTGTAAGTCAGTAATGCTCTTTTAAGGATGATTTGTCTGTGAAGAGCAGGTCCCAGCTCTGGTCACCAATGATCCCTTCAAGGGATGGTGCTTCCACTCTCTCACAAACTCAAAGCCACGGTCAGAAAAACCGGGATGTGACTTTGGACAATCAGCTCTTGCTCCATCAGAAATGCTGACATTTTAGGACGCGTGGATCCTTAGAAATCAAGGTGTCTTCTCCCATTTCTCCTCTCCTGATTGATACCAGTTCCCTAAAAAAATCTTGGCTGTTTTTTTGAAGGGAAGGGAAGTTTTGGTGCTCCAACCAAACCGTGGTTGTCTCTGCTGGGTGTTGGGGGTGCTGCTGAAGGTGCCACTCGGATTCCCCAGCTGTAGGGTTTGGCTGCCCAGCAGATCAAATCAATAAATGCATTTATCCTCCCAGCTCTGCTGACAGGTGTGGAAGTGGGACTGTCTCGGAGTTGCAGAGAGAGCAAAACTATTCAGGCTCTGAGCTAGAGTGGATTTACCTGGAAAAGAGGCAGATATTTAATTCTGAGAGTGGTTCATGTCACCTCCTAGCAAGGATGTCCTTGTGTGTACAGTCAGCGGAGTTCAAAGCGTCGTTTATGCCACCCCCTGGAGATAGCTGCCTATTTTCTGTGTAAATAACTTCAATCCTTAGGGGAGAGCCACCAAATTCCCTTCCTGGCATGCTGAAGGGGTGACTTCATGGGGGACATCACAGCAGAAAGTCTGGACTTGCACAAGCTGCACGACAGGAATAAACCTCGAGGTCCCTGGGCTGGCAGCAAAATGATTCCCTTAATCACAGAAGTTGTCCTTAACGAGTTATTCTGCTGCACTTGGGAAAGAGGGGTCTTTCCCTGACCCTGTTTCCACCCTGAATTGTGTTTTACCCGTGGTCCCAACATCTTCAGAACGTGCTGATTGTGCTTGGTGTGCAAAATTCTTATAAAAAGGCAAGTAAGGCACGGCAGACACTCACTCAGAGGAGATAAACAATCTCTCATTTATTTTTTTATTTAGCTCACTATTAATTGCAAAGGACGGCCCTTCACTCACCTGTTATGAAGTGTATTGAGTTCCCCTCTGTGGGTTTCCAAGGGATTTGCTGCTCCAGCACAAATCCTGAGAGGGCCCTGGGTCAGTTTTTGAGGAGCAGGGGGGCTGATGTTGGAGCTAATGAGCTCGTTACGAGACAGATCCTGGGATCCCTGGCAGCTCCATCCTCTGCCACCGTGCCCAGCCTGGCTGCAATTAGGAACAAGGTCTGTGACACTGTGCTTTATCCTAAATCTGCAACGAGGCAGAAATGTCTGATTTTCACTGAACACACAGAAACTCCTGATCTGCAGAGTGGGAACAAATTTTTCTTCTTTACGACTCAAATTCTTTGAAAGTCCAGAAGTCCCCAAGGACTTACCTGTAAAAATTGGATTTTTTTTTAATTCTTTTTTTTTTTGGCAGAGCTGCTGCCCATTTTTTCCAGGGATTCAGAAATCAGAACGGTGTTAGTCCAGGTAGTTGGAGCTATAACCCTGGGCAGAGTGCTTATGAGAGCTTGTTAGGTAATTGATATTGATAAATTGATGTGGTAGAAGGTAAAAGAAGATTATTTGGATGGCTCTGATAGATGGAGACACACAGACCTGCGTCCATGTTGCCTCCTTGCCATGGAATCATGGAGTGGTTTGGGTTGGAAGGGACGTTAAAATCATCCAGTTCCACTCCTGCCATGGGCAAGGGCATCTCCCACTATCCCAGATGCTCCAAGCCTCATCCAGCCTGGCCTCGGACACTGCCAGGGATGGTGAAGATGGCTCTTGACTGGAGCTGGAAGAGCTCAGTCATCATTCAGAATGCAAATCCGAGATGCCAAAGCATTCCTGCAAGTGATTCCCTCTTCTTTGATCACGATCAGTCAAATCAGGGAATACAGGTGTGGAAGTGACCTCAGGAAATCCTCTGTGCCCCAAAGCAGAGCCACTGTAGCCAAACCATCCTCTGGGATGTTCCCATTAACTCAGCCATTCCCGTGTCTCAAGCCAGACCCCCCGAGCCCAGTGGCCTCTGCCTGACTTGGATCATTTCTGACTGTCGGGTTTGCAGGTTTCACCCTTATTTTATTTCAGTGAATGTCACAAGCCTGAGAGCTCTGTCCTATATCTGGGGACGTGCTTTTCTGGGGGATTATCCAGCCATTGTCAGACCATTCATCTGAATTACCCCATTCATTTCAGCCCTATTCACTCCCAGCCATCCATTATCCTCACCTTTCTTTCCCTACCCTGAATATCACCCAAGCTGCTCTTTCTTCTTGCCCTGGAAACTTTAAATGGATAGATATGTTAATTGGTATCATTACAACAAACGGTCCCAGTCACCCTGCAATTCAGGGAACATTTCGTGTTGCCATTTAAATGATGAGGGTTTTTTTTTCTCTTTTTTTTCTTTAACGCCACTGACAGCTACTTGTGTTTAATTCATTTTGATTTTGTTAGGAGGGGGAAGTTATCAGGATCGTATCATTAAAAATGCATGCTTGGGTTATTCATGCATGTTTCATCTATCCCTGTGTATGATCCATCATAATCCAACATTAGCCAATGGGGATACCAAGTGGAAAGGGTCTGCTGAGCATACACATAATTCAATTACACCCATGACGTCACATTGATTGGATTCTTAATGACACCTCCCAGCCGTGCTGGGGAAAAGCAGGGTTTCCACCGAGCCTGCCCGTGCCTGGGAGCACGAGGTTCGTGTCACTGATCCAGGCTGGCAGAAGTTTGGAGCTGGGCAGGAGCCGGGCAGCTGCTGCGGAGCTGAAGGACAGATGTGCAGCAGCTCGGGCAGCAGGGCACGAAGCTTGAGTGCCACAGGAGCTGTGCTGCTTGGGTTGTAATACAGAAATGAGATGTTCTCCCTGCTGCTTTATTAAAGGGCTCTTACCAGGACAGCAGTTCCCGTGGCAGAGGGACAGCGTGTCGTGTTGCAGCAAATCCTCCTGATCTGGGGTAGCTCTGCTAATGCTGGAGATTTGGTTTGGTTAAAAACCTGTTTTCCTTGATGGGTGATGTGGAGCAGTGCATGGTGGAATTCTCTGCAGCTGAGGAGGGAAAGAGAGAGAGATAGGAGGGAAATTGATTGATTGATTGATTGAAAGATGTAGCTGGTGGCACCTTTATCCTCTCGTCACAGATCCTGACTTAGGATAAATCAGTAATTACACCTTCCTCCCCCTTCACCTCCTCGATGGTCTTTCACCCTGTTAGTGAAATGAATCCCTTCTTTCCAGAGCCTGCTGGCAATATCCACACTGAGGCAGTGCCATTCCTGGGGCTCCAGGTGGCAGAGGCCAGACAATGCAGCAAGGTCGGGCTCCCTCCGTGACAGGAGAGGTTTGGGCTGGGCATCAGGAGAAGATTCTTCTCCCAGAGGATATCTGGGCACTGGCCAGGCTCCTCACGGAATGGGCACAGCCCCAAGGCTGCCAGAGCTCCAGGAAGGTTTGGGCAATGCTCTCAGGGATGCACAGGCTGGGATGTTTTGTGTGGTCCTTTTTGGGGCCAGGAACTGGACTGGATGATCCTTGTTGCTCCCTCCCAGATGAGGGTATTTTATCTCTGATCCCACCTAAGGCAGCACTGGGATGCTGATCTCAGTTTGGGTGTCCTGGCACTGCTGCTCCTTGGCATCAGTCAGGTGGAGCAGGGATTGCTGATGCAGAGTTTTATTTGATGGTCCTAAAAAAGTAGAAAGAGGGAGGCTCGGCATCCCTCGCTGCCTCTCACTTCAATATATTTAAAAATAACTCCTCTGTGAGCGTGTCCCAGCACCTCTCTGCCTCAGCACTTTTGAAGCTCTGGTGCATTCCTACCCAACACTGGATTATCTCCATTTTATTGGGGCTGGTTCACGCACTGAGAGAACTTTAAAAAATCTCTCCTTATGGTCATGGCCGGGAGAAGAAATCACTCCTGCTCCTCACTCCCAGACCTCTGCTTTAAGCACACGAGCATTCCAACTACCAATCGTATTGATTTTCAATTATGGCTCAAATGGAAGTGGTTGTAGCTTTGTGTTTGCCCTCGGGAGACTTCTCCTTGTCATTGCTGCTGGAGGAGCAAGCGTGGGGAAATCCTGTGGATGTGTGGTTGTGGGGCTGGAACTCACTCCTGGGCAGAAATGGGGGTCACCACTGCTGGTTAAAACAACAAAATCCCTTTTTTTGGGATTGGATGTGCTGGTAGGGGCAATGCTGGGGGGTGTGGCGTGAAGAAACCACGGCTATAAATACAGAGCCAGTGTGGCATGGCAGAAAGTTATCGTTGGCATGAGAGTGGGGTATTTTTCAATTACGTGGGGAGACTTATTTCAAATGAGAGCAATGCTGAACCTCGCTGGCATGTTCAGGATAGGCCGGGCAGGAGGCACATGAGAAGCTGGAAGCTGCAATATTCACACTTTCCCTTCCCTGATCTGCAGCTTGGTCAGTGTTTCCCATGGCTGCTGTGAGCAGGTGGATGCGAGGGTGGCCTGGAACAAACACAGTTCGTGTTTTGGAGGTACCTTCCTCCTTGGATTTCTCAGCAATGTGCCAAAGGCAGGAAATACCATGTCCATTCCCTTGGCTGAGATGCAAAGGAGTTAAATAATTTATAGAGCCGGGTTAAGATTATGGAATCACAGAATGATTTAGGTTGGAAGGGACCTTAAAAATCATCCAGTTCCACCCCCCGCCATGGGCAGGGACACCTTCCACTATGCCAGGGTGCTCCAAGCCCTGTCCAACCTGGCCTTGGGCACTTCCAGGGGTCCAGGGGCAGCCACAGCTTCTCTGGGCACCCTGTGCCAGGGCCTCAGCACCTGCCGGTGTAAAAAGTTACTCCTCTTCTTTCCAGTGTAAAAAGTTACTCTTCCTCTTTTCTAAAAGCTTCCTTTAGGCCCTGGAAGGAGCTCTGGGGTCTCCCAGGAGCCTTCTCTTCTCCAGGCTGGACACCACACCCAGAGGGGCTCCAGCCCTTGGAGCATCTCCGTGGCCTCCTCTGGACCCTCTCTAACAGGTCCATGTTTTCTGCTGAGAACTCCAGAGCTGTGTGTGGCTCTCCAGGTGAAGTCTCACAAGGGCTGAGTAGAGGCCAGGTCTTTCAGAGGCTGCCTGAAAAAAAAAACCCAAACCCCAATTATTATTACTCTCATCAGCCTGTCCAAGAGCTGGGGTGAATTTCCCAGGGTTTGGATTTGCCTGGGCCTTGCTGTGCCCTGCCCCACGCGTGTGCCCTGCTTCCAGAGCGATGCTGTGTTTGTTCCCTTGGCTTTCCCTGAGAGCCGTGAGGGGGTTATTTATAGCAGCTGGGCAGCTGGAGCCCGGCTTGGGTTTCCATCACCTGCTCCCCTTCCCTGCATCCGAGGGTGCAGCAGGGCTGGATTTCAGCCTGGGGTGAGGTGCTGACCCTGACCCATCGCTGCCCTTGGCCACGGGGCTCTGTCCTCATCCTCGTCTTCCCCTCAGGGCAGAGTCTGCAGGGAATGAAATGCAGCAAGGACCTGAATTTTATCTTGTAGGATGCTCTTGGTGAGGACTAAAGGGAATATTCTTCAAGGTGGTTTTATACATCCACACTTTCTGTGTTTGCCTTGAGCCATTTGATATTATTGTTAATAATATTAAAAATAAGCATCATTTCTTGCAGGAGCAGTGTCTCTTTGGGGTGGGCACTGTGCTTCCCTCTCGAAATTCCAGCAGATCTTTTTGGGGTGCTGCAAGTCAGTGTTGAGCACCCCTGAATGGTAGGAGGAGAGAATCTCTGCTAAATGGAATCGGGATCCTCATGGGGAAGGCAGTGGGCTGCTCTGAGCTGTGGTTTTATCTCATTTCTTCTCCCTGGAGGGGAGCAAGCAGCCCTTCCTGCCTCTTTTCCCTCCCTTATCAGCAGCATCTGGCATTATCACATTTGTTATATCTCCTCCTTACAGTGCTGACATGAGAGGACATCTCCCAGGGTTGACAACAGGATAAAAAAGTGGGGAATTAGCAAAGCCTGGATGCACGAGTCTCTGTGACTGCTTCCTTTCCAGCCTGAACACCACCCCCGCGGTGTTCAGGAGGTGACCACACTCCTCCTCCTCCCTCTTCCATGGATATCTGCTCCTCTGGAGGATGCAAACTCTGACCACGTGCTGGCAATAACCAGGAGACAGTGGCCAGAGTAGTTTGGAAAAATAAATGGATTTTTTTTTTTTTTTGCTAGGGAAACTGCTGAGAGCCAATTTTTATTTTTTCAGCCTGAGTGTGCCTCCGAGGAGGGGTAGCAGAGGTGGAAGGGCTGCAGCTCGATTGTAGGATCCCTCTCCCTGTGTTTTTTTGAGTCCCAATTGGAAACAGCTCCCCGCAGTGGCTCCGCTTCAAACCCTGCTCCTCGTAGCTGACTCTGCATCCCGGTGGGAGGCCCTGACTTCCCAGAAGAGGCAGCTCCGAGCTGGCCTGAGTTCACAACCTTCCTTCCCTCCGTGCCCCTCGCAGCTCCTGGAGCTGCACCGCTGCCTGGAAAAGCGCTGTGAGCCGCCTCCTCCCCCCGCCACGCCGGGGAAATGCCCTTTCCTGAAGCTCCGAGCTTTTGTTTTTTGCATGAGCTGTGTTGGGGTGAACTTGGCGAGGCTGCCAGAACATCATGAATAAGTTAGGAGGGAAGCTGTGCTCGGGGTGTGCACAGGCAGGGAGAGTAGGCTTGGTGCTCAAACAGCCTTCAGAGTGCCTTGTAGTGGCATTTTACACCCTCTTTACATTTATACCCTCGTTAATCCCAGATTTCTTCATGAGTCTTCACCGGTCTTGTGTTTCCCCAACCATGGCTGGTTTCACACAGTGTTGCAAATTTTGGTGCCCTACCCTGATATTCCAATGTCTAAGAGATTTCTTGCCTCAAACAAAACATCCTCAACCCACAGAGTTCTGTGTCTCCTCAACGCCTCTGCCATCACAGCATCCCACTGCCCAAGGCTCCTCCTGGAGGCTCTGGTTTCCCCACTACAAGAAGAAAATGTTTAAAAGGGCAAAGAGGGACAGCGTGGTCATTCATGGCCACCAAATGCACATGGCCCTGTGATTATTTTTATTTCTTTTATGATTTTCCCAGGAGATGCAAAATCTGTGAAGTTGAGGTGAAATTTCCTTCTTTGCTCCTCCTAAAAACATCTCTGCAGAAGAACTGGCCTAATGAGGAGCACCTTTCTCCTCCTGGGAACATCTCAGCTCCCCTTCTACTCAACTGCTGGTGCTTTTTGATTTCTGAAGGCCAAGAGTTCTCAGTCTCAGGGATGTCTCTGTGCCAGTGAGGACAGCCATGCTTTCCTCTGCTCTCAGCCTCTGATTCATCAGCCGGATATTTTTCATCCCTTTTGCAGTTTATCCCATTCTCCCCCTGTCTTTGAGCCCCTTGTCACCATGATTTCATTCATGCTGTCCCCGGAGGGTCATTGCCAGTCACCTCTCTGCAGTTATTTCTGCACAGCTGGGGCTTTGTAATGAAAAACAAAACTCTCGATCTGCTTCGTTCCCAGAGCTGCTGGATTAGTTCCTGATTTCTTCCTTGGCTTCATTTCAAACCACAGCAGGTCAAGGAAGGAGGTAGATCAATGTCCTCTCCAAAATGTGCCCTGCTCCACATTAGGAGGACTCTTCTGACCCCTCACTGCTACATCAGGACTTGTTGAAGGGTCAGGGAGCAGAGCTCTGCCCTGTTGCCCAGGTGCAGGACTGGAAGGGGCATTTTGGGTCAAATCTGTGTCCCTGCCACGGCATCCCGTCGTGTGGTTCTGATGGCAAAGCTTGCAGGCTCCATCCTCGCCTTCCTCTGCTTCTTCTGCTTGCCCAGCCCAAGGCTTCCTCACTGCTGGGGGTGGCACAGGGGTGGAGCTGGTGTGGGGCAGAGGTGGGGTGAGCTGGGCCTAAACTGAGACCCAGGAACTGAGACCCAGGATTTGGACCCAGGAACTGGACTTAAACTGAGACCCAGGAACTGGACCTAGAAACTGGACCTGAACTGAGACCCAGGAACTGGACCTAAACTGAGACCCAGGAACTGGACCTAAACTGAGACCACCTAGGAACTGGACCCAGGAACTTGACCTGAACTGAGACCCAGGAATTGGACCTAAACTGAGACCCAGGAACTGGACCTAAACCAAGGCCCAGGAAGGTGCCTCCTCCACCAGATGTTGTCCTTGCTGGAGCACAGAGGTGACATCCTAAGGCTGGGCCAAAGGCACTTTTCCACTCGGTGTAAGGAGAGAAGATCACCCTAAACAAGGAGAGGGTTTTGCATCAGTTGGTGAGATCAGGGTCCCCAAAAGCTGCTTTGTGTGAGGTGTCTGTGGGATGCAGCTGCCCCTTTAACAGTAATCCCACTCCAGAGTGGGGGTGCAACCACGGCCCCAAAGCCCCAGGTGTCATGGAATCATCGTCCCAGAATAATTTGGGTTGGAAAAGACCTCCAAGGTCATCAAGTCCAACCTGTGACCACCTTTTCAACTAAAGCAGAGCACTGAGTGTCTTTTCCAGCTGTTCCTTGAGCACCTCCAGGGATGGGGACTCCAACACCTCCCTGTGCAGCCCATTCCAGTGTTTGACAACCCTTCCCATGAAGAAATTCCTCCTCATGTCCAGCCTGAGCCTCCTGTTTGCTCTGATGGGAAGTGACTCCAGCCTTGGAGCGATGCTTAAAAATTGCCTCTCCCATGATTTTTTCGTAAAAAGCAGCAGAAACTGTGCATCGAGCGTGTTTTTTCTGTAAGTGCTTCCACCAGGAATAGATAGAGATGTGCTCACCTCTCACACACAGAGCAGCCACATTCGATGAAAGGATTTTTTAGCAGAGACGATACGAAACGTGCTCCTGCTGCTGCCTCCTCTGATTTGGTGGTAGAGGACAGGGTTAGTTTTGCCTTTTTGTTTCATTTTGGGCTTTAAGTGCTCCTCTGATGGCTGCTTTACATTGTGCTCTGTGTCCTGGGGGAGCTGAGTCAGCACAGAGCACCCAGCCGCTGCTCAGAGGAATTTGCACTGGTTTTGTTTATTATTTTGAGTACAGCCAGTTCTGCTTTGCCTTTAATTGACGAGCAGGAAATATCTCTTGGTCTTTTCAGATAGCTGAGTCCATTGCTTGGAGGAGAGGGGAAGCTCATAGGAAACTGGTGTTGGAGCGATTAGCAAACAGAACATGATTTTGTTGCAAATGTAGCTCTTGATACTCGAGGTGTCAAATACTCTGAGTAATGATCGTGTTTTAAATATAGTTTATAACTTTCTTCTCGTGCATACACCGCCTACTGTATCTGCACGGTGGAATTTACGCCCAGGGTGGCTGTGGATAGATGATGTCTCTGTATAATTACACCTCCAGAGGAAGAGAGAGATCTGTCCCTGTTTATTTTTAAATATTATCTATATCTGTGTATCTAAAGAGAGAGGGTTTTACGCAGATGGAATCTCTTTCAGGTCGCACTTCAATAATAATTACAGCTTAATGATGCTGTGGCTATTTTATTTTATCTTGTATTATTTTAGCTGCTTCTAATAACTGCTAATTTCCCAACCACGAAGGTCACGGCGCAGATGAGAATAAACACGTCATAAACTGGTTGTAGTAAATAAATCCACTCCACAGAAGCCGTGGTACTGAGCACAGTAAGAGTGCAAGGATTGGGAAAACAGCCTTGCCATTAATTTTCTGGTTGTATTAATGGCAGTTGTGTAATGAAAGATCAGACTGGTAATTGATTGAAGTGTCTTTGGTGTGGGGTTAAACTCTCAGTAAGTGGTGTGTAGCTACAGGGCCATTTTTACAAGACCTGACCCACAGTTACTCACTGGTTACACCTCCACCAGTGTCTTCAGCCTGGATTTGTAAAGCTCTATCACCTATCCCCTTCCTCCTTGCTGTTGTGTTCGGGTGTTTTGTGTCTGCTGAGATTTTCCTGAGCTTATTTCCTGCGCTTGGGATGCGCTGGAGGGAAAATCAATCTGCTCCCTGTGCCATCAAATGTCATCTCTGATTGCTTTTGGAGACAGAAGACAAGCTTTGGGTAGACTCAGCACCACCAAAACCTTACCCTAAAACTTGTGACTGAGAGAGTTGCTTTGGTTTGATTTGTTGACTCCTGGTTGAAGAAAATTTGATGGGCCACCGAGGGCTGGGGCTGAGCAGCTGCTTGGTGTAAGGAAATTATCAGAGAATTACAGGATGATTTGGGTTGGAAGGGACATTAAAGGTCATCTCATTCCTGGTCATCATCCTGTCCTGCCATGGGCAGGGACACCTTCCACTATCCCAGGCTGCTCTAAACCCCGTCCAACCTGGCCTTGGACACTTCCAGGGATCCAGGGGCAGCCACAGCTTCTCCAGGCAACCTGTTCAGGAAATTCAGGAACAGTCACTGCCAGGGATAGAGCTCCTGGAGGGCGATGAGCTGCTGGCTGTGCCAAAGATTAACTGGAGAGGGAAGGTAATCCCAAAGCAACAGGTGGGATATGCTGAATTTGCAGGACAGAGAGCCCATCCCAGAGTGAGGGATTGAGCTGCTGAGGTGCCAGTAGCTTCACACAGAGCAGTTTATTTTGGATGTGTGTCTGGGCTGTGTGAAGCAGTCATGGGTTTTTTTTATCTGAATGGGTAAAATCCTGGTCCTGCTGAAATTGCTGTCGGAGTGAAGAGCCCTGGGGATGTCTGCAGGAATTCTGTGGAAGTGGAATGAAGCATCTTTTCTGGAGAGAATGTTTGTGGGAGGAGGGGAACGGATCGTTCTCACCTGCTTCCATCCTGCTTTCTGCACCACTGCTCACATCCCAGTTATCTCCACCACGGTGTTGTTTCCTCCCTCCTCCCTTCCTACTCCCCTCCACCAACTGTGCTGGCTCTGGAGGAGATAAAGCACGGCCTGACACATTTCTGTCTGCAGCTCTCCTCCTGCACGGCTGGGCTTCTCACACCTACCTGCTGGGAGGAGCAGACGTGGGAACAGCTTTGCTGGCGGCTTGGCTCGGGCCACGCGATCCCACTCCGAGCCCTCCGAGGTGGAATGTTCATGTGAGACAGGGAACATCCTCTGTGCTGAGGCAGGAAAAGCCCTGATTTAACGTTTCAGGGGCTGCTGGTTGACCTGGCTGCACGAACACCATTTTCAGGTGCTGGTCTGTCGAGGGTAAATGTTTCTGCAGGTCAGAGGTTGGACCAAGATGGGGAAGCTCTGAGCTTGTCCTGCCTCAAACCTCTCTGATCAAACTCTTGGCCACGCTTGATCCTCCATTATCCCAGCCAAACCATTCCACAATTCTTTGTTTCTATCTCCTCACCTGGCTGGGGTGATGGGGTGGATTTGGAGTGGTTGGAGCTCTCTGGACAACAGCAGCCTCTTCCTGTCTCACACACCTCTATTATTTCAAGCAATACCTTCACACACCATCTGAAGGGATTTTTTTTTTGCATCCAGAGAACCTCCTGGATATGTCCTGGGTATGCTGGGGGCTTCCAGCAGGTGAGGTGGTGTTGGAGGAGCTCTTGAGGATCCCATCAGGGCAGCCCTTGGCTCCTGGCCCTTCCCTCCCTCCTTTCCCATAGTTTGGGAGCACCAGAGAGCAGGGAGTGACAGGCAGCGCTGTGTGAGCAGCCTGTGCTTGCACTGCTGTTTTCCATTGATAATTCATCCCGGGATCAGCATCCACAATTAATTCAATTAAAGGGGCCTCATCATTCATTTATGAGGCAGGGAGGCTTACAAAGGGCTGTACACAGGGAGCATCTCTTTGTGTGCTAAGGATGGAGCTATGTCTAGCTGGGCGCTGTCCTCGTGGTGTCTCCTGGGCTGTGGTGGGGGACTGGGCATCTCCTGGGGTGGGGAGGGCTTCAGGCTGGGGGCTTGTCTAGTGCTGTAGCAGGGCAGCCTCAGCAAACACTGAGCTGTGCTTTTGGCATGGTTTGTGATGTTCCTGGGTCAAATCTAAACCATTTTGTTGGGACAGTGGAGTTCAGGGATCCCTCCTGGGGGTGCACAGGCGTATCTGTCTCTGGGACACCCAGTTCAGCCCTTCTAGCTTTCATAACAGCCCCAAATTTTATTTGTTTTTCCCTCCAGCTACGTGGTAAAATAACACTTTTTCTTGATTTTCTCACAGCGCTGTAACCTGCCTCTCACAGGTTTTAGCTTTTTCTCCCTGTTCTCGCTTGCATCCTGCCCTTCAGACCCTCTGTCCTCTCCAGCCAAAGCTGGTGGTGATCATCACGAGAGCTCTTCTCCCTCTTCTTCCACATCCACATTGAGTCTGTAGCTGTTCCATCATCAGGGCGAGCCTTTTTCAGC
This sequence comes from Melanocharis versteri, assembly GCA_013397845.1. NCBI lineage: Eukaryota > Metazoa > Chordata > Aves > Passeriformes > Melanocharitidae > Melanocharis > Melanocharis versteri. The sequence goes on from VZTG01003742.1 coordinate 62,544, forward strand.
TGAGGATCTGGGCTCACATCATTGCCTAGCTGGAATGTGGGTCTTTGGCTTTCCAGGCCTAGGGTGAACATTCTGGTTCACAATCTTTGTCCTGGAGTGAGCTGGGAAGGGAGGGAACTGCTCTGCTTTTGCACTCAGGTGAGGCTGGACTTTTTGGAATTTGGGAAATTTGCCTGACAGTGCAAAAGCGATGTAGAAAAGGTGATTACTTCACTCCTGATGCCCTTGGGAGGTGGGTAAACACTCCTGGTAAGTCAAAGTCCACCAAATGTCAACAGGATTGTGTCACCTCGCGGGCAAAGCTACCTGTGAAAATTATTTCTGGGTGACTTTTGCCTCACATTGCCTTTCCTGCTTTTATTGTGGCTGGTTGAGGTTCTCCAGTCACCATCACAGCTCCACACCATCTCCAGGATAATGAGGATGGAGCACCTTGCTGTGCCCAGCTCGGGGTGGCAGCTGCTGGCGCTCCACATTTCCTAGAAGTGACTTGACAGGGAGCTGTTCCCAGACTCTGTGCTTTTCCTTCCTTATATCTGAGCAAAACCATAATTTTGACAGGCCAGTGATGCAGAAAATAACTTGCTGCTCTCCAACTGTTGCATCCCTTGACCCCAATTAGAATGTGGTGCATGTAGAAGTGTCAGCTCCTTGCTTTCTCTCCGCTCCCCGTCTCCCTGACCAAAATTCCCATTACAAGGATGACACCTGAGCTCTTCACAGGGCGGAAAGCGCCGCTGACCAAAGACAGAATCAGAGTGGACGTGAAGTCCAGCTCCTCTGGGGGTTTTCTGCCCTTGGTTTCAGGACAAGGAGCAGGAAAGCTGTCAGGAAGGAGCATGGTAGTGTCGTTGATGGTTGGGCTGGATGATCCTTGAGATCTTTTCCAACTATAATGATTTCATGATTGAATAAGATATTCCAACCTATGGGGAGATCTCCCCTTCACCTGCCTTTATAGGAGTGGACCTATAGGATTGGCTTATCCACTGAAATGTAAAGTTTCAAGGTCGAAGCCTTGAGGTTGTGGCTGCCCCTGGATCCCTGGAAGTGTTCCAGCCCAGGCTGCACGGGGCTCTGAGCACCCTGGGATAGTGGAAGGTGTCCCTGCCCTTGGCAGGGGTGGAAGTGGATAATTGCGAAGGTCCTTTCCATCCCAAACCATTCTGTGATTCCATGATAAATCTCTGCGTTCCTTGCAGACCTCCAGCTTGGTATCAGAGCTTTTCTTTTCAACAGCTGATGCCCTAAGGGCTGTGAAGGATGAGTAATTGTGTCCGTGGAAGGGGTGTGAGGTAGCCCATGGATCAGTGGGATTTCAGTGGGATTCAGGACCATCCAAAACTCCTCGTGCTCTTTTACCACCCCACGACCCTGCCCTTCATGTTGAAGACCCACTGGCAGCTCCCTCACGTTCTGCTGCAAGCTTGGCATGAGCTCTGAAGCCAAGAGAGCAGAAAGCAGGACTGGGTTTGTGCCTGAGCTGGGTTTGGCTTCTCCTCCCACGGCTCTGAAGGCTGAGTTGTTGGGATCGGACATCGGGCGCGTTTCCCTCGCGCTCCGCGAGGCACAGCCTCTCCTCAGGTTATCTGTGTGTGTGATTCAAGGGGATGGCAGGAGGGCAGAGTTCCAGGCTCTGACTCATTCAGTCTTTTCCCACTGCTGCTGTAATTCAAGTGGAAGTCTCAGAAGATGGTAAAACCTTCAGGCGCGTGAAAGATGCCAGGATTTAAGCGCATGTGAATGAATCCAGGGCTCGTTTTTGAACCTGGAAAAACAGGGTAGGCTTGCTGCGATCTCATTGCTCTGCCTGCTGTCGCGGAGTGACAGAACAAGGGGGAATGGCTTTCAGCTGCGAGAGAGAAGGTTCAGATTAGATGTTGGGGAAAAAAAAAATCATTATTTAGAGGGTGGTGAGGCCCTGGCAGAGGTTTCCCAGAGAAGCTGTGGCTGCCCCATCCCTGGAAGTGTCCAAGGCCAGGTTGGATGGGGCTTGGAGCACCCTGGGATAGAGGAAGGTGTCCCTCCCCATGGCAGGGGGTGGAATGAAATGATCTTTAAAGTCCCTTCCAACCCAACCCATTCTGTGATTCTGTGGTCTTAATGGTTGGACTTGATGATCTTAAATGTCTTTTCCAACCTAAATGATTCTGTGATTCTGTGATTGTATCATGGTAAAGCTCAGGACCAGCCCAGGGAAACAGCTGAGCATACAGAGCACAGCGATCCATCAAAGCTCCTGCCCTCCATGTGGGATTTCCCTCCCTGCTGGGTGCCCTGGGACCTCCTGTAATCACTGAGGATGGTCCTGGCCATGGCTTTCCCTCCCTGCCACGCCTTTAGGATTCATCAGCACGCTCTGGACATTCCTGCTGGATTCCTTCGTGCTCCCTCTGACACTCCCTGTACCCTTACTAGGCAGATGTTGGGTTGAAGATGGAACCTCCTCCTGCCGTGGGGTGATGAAGCTCACTGCAAAGGCCAGTGCATCCAGATTTCCCTTGATCCTGCTCCTGAAATTGAGGTTCTATTCAGGCTGGTCATCCTGACCTTCCCTGCAGCGTAGGGCACAGGGAGGGTCCATCCCCAGGCCTGGGTGTTGGCTGTCCCTCACACGTCCTTGCTTGGAGGCAAGGGAAGAGTTCAGAAACCCTCCAGTGCTGCAGGAAGAAAGATCCTGCTGGCTGGAAACTCCGTGAAGGAAATCCAAGCTGTGAGCAGAAAGCTGTTACATCAGTATTTGGATTTGAAATAACTGGAGGTATAACTCATGCCAAAAAACCCCCAAAACACCTTTTTTTTGGGCTCTGCAACAGTTCTTTTATCCATTAAACAGCAGCAACAACCACCACTGCAGCTTCCAAAGCTACTGAATGAACAGAGCCCTCTCTTTCCTTTGTTCTTGCTGTGTGAGAAGCAGGTGATGCCGAGGTGTTTCAGAGTCTCAGCTCCGAGAAGCTCTTTAATCTGAAGGGATCATGTAATCTGTGAGTGACAGGAGTAATTGTGACACTGATTGAGCTGTGGTGGCTCCACGCTCAGAAGACTTTTGTCTCTGCACTCGGGATGAGTGGCAGATAAAAGATCTGCTTCATAACTTGTGCCACGAGAGAAGGAGAGATGATGTGGGAGGGAAGAACCGAGCCCTCTGAACAGATCAGCCACTTCATTCATTTTCTTCTGCACTCTGGGTTGGGATGATGAAGACTGCTCCTCTTGGAAGGACCGTTCCAGCTGAGGAATGATGCTGGTGTGAAGAAGGTTCAGAAATTCCCCGTTTTTCTGACCATCTTCCCCAGAGATCACAACCAGAAGCAGAGGGAGAAAAGCTGTTCTGGCCAACACCGCTGTCAACAAACCCCTGCCTTGGCTCTCTGGCTGGAGAGCCCAGAGTGAGGTGAAAAATTGTGGTAATGTTTATTTTACAGAAGATAAGCTTTAAGCTGAATGTATTATGGTGTTTTGGCTGACAGCAATCAGGGATTTTTTTTTCCCCCCTAGAATAAGAAAATAGCTGCCCAATCTCCAGCTTCATTTTAACCTGAAAAATGTTGGTGGCTTGACAATGGTTTGAGAAAGGATTTCTGGATGAAAACCTAATGAATGGCTCTAAAGTTGATTAAGAAGGAGGGGAGATGCTAAGTCAAAGTTTTCTAGCTAGAAATAGTGATTTATTTTCCAGCTATCTTTGCAAATGACAAAATAACTAATTAGATACAATTCATCATCAGAACTTAAAGCTGCCACTGGTGTAAGATGGAAGGTTTTATGAACAATTCACAGTCTCAAATTCTGATTTGAATGTAGCATAGTGTGTATTGAGAGTTAGTCAAACGCACTGAGGCGCTGGGAAAGGCTTAATAAGATTCTAAAATTCTGACCCCCTGTAGATTTTTTTTCTGATGAAGGATTTGAAAAGGGCGTTTTGGAAAGATGTTTTATATGGTAGTAGTCTTTTCCCATAAAACATCAGCCATAATAATTATTTTTATGCAGATCCTGAGGCACAGAGAGATTAAATGACTTTCTCAAGGTCAGACAGTGAGTCAGAGGCAGAACCAGGGAATGAAGACGAGTTTTGATTCAGGGTCTGTGGCACGTTCTCAAGTAGCCCTCACTCAGATCTCCAGGGCTGGATGCACTCAATTTTTCTGGATCTGATGTCCCAGCATCTCCTATCCCTGCTGGGAGGATTTCAACCCTGGAAGTGGATAATCCCAGCCATTTTTTGATTTATCTTTGGAATCGGCATGACCTTCATGAAGGTGTTGATGAGCACGTTGTCCTTGGTGGGTGAACTCCCAGAGGATCATTGTGATGATGACTGACGTCTTCAGTGGCTTCTCAGTACTTAAAGGAGACTTATAAAAAAGAGGAGAGTGATTTTTTTGCATGGGCAGATGGTGGTAGGACAGAGGGGAATGGTTTCATTCTGGCAGAGGGCAGGCTTGGATTAGATGTTAGCAAGAAATTCCTTATTCAGAGGGTGGTGAGGACCTGGAACGGGTGACCCAGAGAAGTTGTGGATGTCCCATCCCTGGAGGTGTCCAAGGCCAGGTTGGACGGGGCTTGGAGCAACCTGGGACAGTGGGAGGTGTCCCTGCCCATGGCAGGGGGTAGAACTGGATGATCTTTAAGGTCCCTTCCAACCCAAACCATTCTGGGATTCTTATTTGGCTGCGTTGTCACTCAATATCCAAGGTGGAGCCTGTGGGAAGGGATCAGGCAGAAGCTTTCCTGCATGGCTTTCTACTGACAAAAGACCTGTCCTTAATTTCCAATCTGCACTGGGTGATTCTCAAAGCCTTCCCTGGGATCACCTGGAGATTGGAAATCGTGCAGCCTTGCAGTGCTGAGACACTGCTGCCTGTAAGGACACGTGTAGTGGTGAATCTTGCATTGCTGCTGCTGCTGCTGGCCAGTGCTGAGTGGGGATTTGCATTCTGGCCTTTTTGCAAATCTTCCTGTCGAGCCAAGTTCAGCTGCACCAGCTCCCAGGGGACACATGAACTGTAGTAGTTGTTTGCTCGCTCAGTGAAGTCGAATAAGTCAGCTGCATTCCTCTCTGGACATTGTTTGTGTCTCCAGATATCTCCTCGTGAGTTATTAGCTATGGAGAAGACTTATTGCCAAGATACTGGGCTTAGTTTAGTCTCCTGGTCACTGCAGGTTTCCTTCCAAATATATTTTGTTCTAAGTGGCTCGAGTGCTGCTCCTCCTGACATTTCCCCCGGGCCTCTCCCCTGCAGTCTGGTGGTTCTTGCTGTCAGGAAGTTATCCCTCATGCTCAGGCTACTTCTTATCAGTCTGTCACTTTTTCAACTCATTGGGCTAATAGTTCTCCCAGCACAAGAGCCGTCTCTCTGTGTCCTTTTGCCCTGCTCTCCCCAGGGGAGCCTCTTCTTGCACTAAAAGAGGGTCAGGCTTGATGACTTTACAGGTCTTTTTCTGCCCTCGTGCTCTGACTCCTTGGAGTCTCAAAGATTCTGGGTCTGACTTCCAGTGAACTCTGGCAGAGTGTGCAAAAGGATAGATTTTATAAAACAGAATCCTGGAATAATTTAGGTTGCAAAAAACCTCTAAGATCATCAAGACCAATCATTCCCTCAGCACTGCTAAGGCCACCACTACACAATGTCCCCAAGTGCCACATCTACATGGCTGTAAAATCCCTCCAGGGATGGGGACTCCACCCCTGCCCTGGCCAGCCTGTTCCTGGGCTTGACAACCCTTTCCATGAAAAATTTTTTCCTAATACCCAACCTCAACCTTCCCTGGTGCAATTTGAGGCCATTTCCTCAAGTAAGCAATGAAGATATCGGAGTTCATAAATCCCAGGGGTTTAGACATTCTCATAAATATGAGAATTGTATCCATGAAGGGGTGAGATGGTCTTTTCTGTCCTGGATGTACATTATTTGTGGGGGCATAGGGAAAGCCTGAGTTATTCCGGCACTGAAACTGTTTCTCACGTTTGCAGCGGGGTTTTTTAAGGATGTGAAGGAACAGGGAAGAGAAGGCAGGAAAAAAATGTGAGAAAGATGATTTTTGATGCTCATCTGAGGAACCCTGAAAAGGCTGAAGGCCCTTTCTCCTCATAGATTCAGTTCAGGGCTGGGACACCACTGAAATCTTCCAGGCACCCCATGCATTTAAGGCTCATCAAGGCAGCTCTTCCATCTTGGCTCCAGATGTGCACAGATGTTGAGCAGAGCTTTGCCCGGCCGTGCACCATCGTTTGGCATCAGCAGCACTCTCCTGCATCCCCAGCCTCCCCTCTGGAGGACACCTCAGCAGCCGAGCAGCTGGACTGGAGAGGAGAGCAGCAGTGCTCAGTGCTGATTAAGCACTAATGTAATTAATAGCCTCTTACCATCCTTACATTACCAACAACGTCAGCGTGTCAGTAACTATTTACAATATAACTTACACAAATGTCATTTTGCTACACTGAGCACTTCATATTTCGCAATTCCCTGCCACAGTAATAAAATCAGTCAGCCGGTCGGAAGGGAAACACACCCAGGAGATATCATTATTAATGGCACTGGGCCAGGCTTTCCACGAGCTGTGTGGGAGGCAGAGGAGCAGAGAGGAGCTCATTCCTGCACTGAGATGCCCTCAAGTCTCTGCACGGGATCGCTTTGCATCCAGCTGAGGGAGGGCTCAGTTATGCAGCCGGCAAAGTTTGGAAGGGTTTTGTCATTTATCTCCTCGTAGTTAACATCAACCCAGTGTGTTATCCAGGCCTCTGCACAGTTTGGTTTTAAAGGCCTCAAATCATTTCACTTGTCTTGAATTGATTGTTTCCTGCAGTAAAAGATTTTTCCCTGTGCTTCCTGTGTAACATCCTGAGCCCTGGGCATCCAAAGGCCCTTTTCCTCATGAGCTGGGGATTCTGCCCTGGTACTGAATGAAGGTGGCTTTGATGCCCTGGTGCTTTGTTTTAAAGTCCTGAATTAGTGGCTGGGTTGGATCTTGGCATCCCTAATTGGTCATTTGCACGGAGAGCTGATCTCTGACGCTGTAGTCCAGGTTCACTGCGGCCTTGCAGCACTTAGAGGGCTTAGAAAGAAGGGAGAAGGTGACTTTATCCACAGGCAGAGGGTGAGAGGCTGATGGGGAACAGTTTTAAACTAAGAGGAGAGGTTGAGATCCATTGTTAAGAAGAAATTCTTCCCTGTGAGGGTGAGGAGGCCCTGGCACAGGGTGCCCAGAGAAGCTGTGGCTGCCCCTGGATCCCTGGAAGTGTCCAAGGCCAGGTTGGACTGGGCTTGGAGCAACCTGGGATAGTGGAAGCTGTCCCTGCCCATGGAAATGGGGTTGGAACTGGGTGATCTTTAAGGTCCCTTCCAACCCAAACCATTCTAGGATTCCATGATTCATGGGGGTGTGAAGACACTTAATTACTGAAGGTGCCCAATCCTCATTGTTTTAAGGCAGAATATGCTGAAATATCCTAAAAACCTTCCATCAGGATGCAGCTCCCAGTGACAGCAGTGCAAAAATTCCTGCTGACTTCCCTGGGAGCTGCACAGATCCCAAAAGGACTTTTTATATCCTGTTTTCTTCTCTGATGAGTGCCACCTTTACATGGGTTGTTCTGTTGGCATGGATCTCTCCAGAGAGATCCAGCTTTGCAAAACTGGGATCAAATAATTTCCTGCTACTGTTCCTCTGTTTTCCTTCCCAAGATCCTGAACCTCTCTATGCAAGTCAGCCACATCAGGATCCAGGAATATTTGTGAAGCTGTGTGAGACCCATTAATGTGGATCTCTATGCAAACAAAGAATGTGGCAGCACTTGAAGGTATTTTGCTACGGTTTCAGATCTAACAGCAGCCATGGCAAGTCTGCATTTGTCTGTTAAAAACCAAAAAGAACACGTAGGAAAAAGAAAAAGCTCCCAGCACTTGATGGATTAACTTGTGCATTGACTGCCTAGAGCACTGGAGGTCCGGGTGGGATAAAAATGCACGTGGCCCATCTGACACACAGCAAGTATTGAAATCAGTGGAATTACATGAAATGTAGAGATGAGTTTGCCCCCTCAATCCCCACTTTTCACTGTCACATTCTGATTCCAAGGCGAAATGTTATAAATCATGTACAGAACGGGGAAATGTGGAGCCTGTGTCAATTAACACAGGTGCCTGAGCTCCTGCGAGCCCTTGAGTTCTTGCAGAAGAACTGATGAGCAGAAGTGGCTGCAGCGAGAAATCTCAAAGGGCTCAAATCAAGCAGAAGTGTCAGTCAAGTAGCCCGACAATGCTGGGAAATCAGCGCTGAATTCTCCAGGAAGGGCGTTTGGGGAAAATGATGCCATTTGTTTGCAATTCTAATACAATGAATCAACAGATCGCTTGCAAAATGCTCCTAATGAGAATGTGCATAATGGATGTGCACAACCAGAGGGAGAGAGGCTGTGAGGAGAGGAGAGGAGAGATCTGGATCCAGGCCTTGCTGCTGAAATTTGGAAGTAGTTTGGTCAAGCTCAGATGGATCTGGCATATCCATAAAGTCAAGTCCTGGGAGAGCCTGGAAGTGAAAGGTGTCAGTTTTTGCTGCAGAAAAGGAGGTTTTGGTAAGGAAGGAGTTGTTATGGAGTGGTCAAGTGTTTGGTAAAAACAGCAAACATGGAAGCAAGATATGAAGTTTGAATGGATTAAAAATCACCTGGAAACTGAGACAGGTTTCCTAACAGATATTATTCCTCTGTTTTCTTTTCCTGCTGAGAAATCCAGCTTTTAGCACTGTTCAATTTTTGTTGTTGTTGGGTTTTGGTGGGTTTTTTGGGGTGGAGGGGGGAATTTCCATGGAAATTGGATAGAGAGCAATTATTCATTGTCTTTTCCACTGTAAGAACAAGGGACTTTTGCAGGAAATGAGTCACCGCTGGATGAAAAATTGCAGGTTTTAATTATTTTCAAATTATTATTTTTTTCAGTCATACCAAGGAAAAGCAGAACCTAGATCCTCCTCCCAGTCAGAATAAGGGCTGCCATAGGAAAATAAGTAATAAAGGATGACCTGTTGGGGATCTGAATAAAACTTCTGAGCCAGGTGACCTCAAGGGTTACCTGGGATTTTTGCTCTTTTTGGGAATTGTTCTGTGGACAAGGAACAAGCAGGTTCTGAGAGTTGCTGGTGATCTCTGCTTTTTCTGGAGGCAGAGATGGGAATTGCTCAAACGTTTCTGCAATATAACGTCAGTCCTCAAGGGAGGTTACCAGGATTTCCCCATGAGTGGAAAGGTGCTCACACCCACAGCAAGAGCCAGGCTGGAAGCAGCAGTGTCACAGGACAGAATTCCTGCTGTGCAGTCCGTTTGTCCCACAGATGGTGTGTGAAAAATACCAGATTACATCCACGGAAAAAAATGCCAGGTCTGGAGTGCTGGAATGCTGTACCATGACACATCTGCTCATGTTGACTTCAGATCCAGAAGGATCCATTGCTTTCTCCCTTAAAGGATCATTGGGCAGCAGAACAACAAATTCCTTGTAGGATTGGCCCAGGCCATCTGTATTTTTCTTTCCTCCACTGTGCAAATATGTGTATTGTGACATTAAATGTAGGCTGGGATGGTGGGAATACTCTGCTGCTCTGGCACTGGGAAGCCCCATCGAAGAAGGGCAGGAAATTGGGTTCCCTGACCCTTCTTCCCTCCCTGGGATGATGCCTAAAAGATCAGGACTAATTTGTGTCAGGGCAGATTTCTGCTAATTATATTTTTTAATGTAAATTTTTTTCTCTTTCCTCTTTATTAGTTTTTTTCCCTCTGTCTCCTTCTCCCACTGCTTTCTGCTTCTTCCATTTTCTCTTTTCCCTAATGCTTCCCTAAAGCAAAACAAGGTGAACTTATGGTAAAGCACAGTTTTTATTGTCTACACTGAAATTTGTGCTATTCCAGGTGATCTTTCTTTATCTGGACCGAGAGAGGTTAAATAAGAGGCAGTGTTGTCTTTCACCTTCACACAGGTGCTTTAAGTGCTGCCTGTCAGGGTCAGTTTTAGGACCAGCCCAACCCACTGTGATCCAAAAAAGTGAGCAGAACCCTGAGGAAGAGTGTGAAGATGGACCAGCTTCATTTTCCCAGCTTCCAGTAGCATGGGTGTTGTAAGGAATAGTTCTGAGGGAATTTTTTAAAAAAAGTCTTTGGGATTTGCCTCAATTTTTCATGAGAGGCAGCTGAGGTCTCTCAGCATCCTTTGGAGCATGGAGGTGTCTGCTGGGAAGATGGAAGAGGGAACTGCCCTCTTCCTTTCTTTTCTCCATGCTTTAGGATGGATGATGCTTTTGTGAGCCCCAGGAACATAAAAGAGACCTGCTGGCCCAGAGAGGAGGAAAGCAGGGGGGAAAGAATGACTTTAGGGCTATTTGGAAGGAAACTGGAAAGGCAGGAGTGTGCTTTTAATTAATCATTTCCGTCACTCATGTTTCAGAGAGCTCCTGCAAAATAGAGGAACTGAACTGGCTTCATTGCTGGCTCTTTTCAAGATAAAAAAGCCCTTGACTATTTCATGGCTTTATATGAAGGGTAAACAATACACTGAGCTATTTGACAGCAGGACCTGGCTGTTGTTATCACCTCTTGTCCTCCTTCTACTTTAAATTTACATTTTTATTTAAAGCTATTTTCTCTCCTCCCAGTAGATGGAAAACCTAGAGTTATCTCCAAGGTTATCACCAGCTGTCTCTTCCCAAGGTCTGTAGCACAGGTAATTGGGGGAAAGTCAAGCAGCAGGGAGAATGAGAAGGAAGCCCAGAGCAGGCAACAAACAGCCTTGGATTTAAGTGGGAGGAGAGTCCAATAACCATGAGATGGAGCTTTGCCTTTGGAACAAATAAAGAAGGCTTCCTCTTAAGTCAGATCTTTTCACTTTTTCAGAAAAAGCAAAACCACGTCAGCCCTGGGAGAAAGGGACAGCCCAGGCTGTGGTTAATGCTCCAGATGTGAGGAGAACACAGAGAGAAGGAAGGGCTGCAGATAACTTCTCCTCTATCAGCACTTGAGGAAAATTCATTGCCGGTGTCTCTGCTTGGATCTAGACTTGGAGGGGTGAAGTCTGTCCTATCACAGGCCCGCTGTGAGCCAGCAGCTCCCTCCTGTCTAGGTGACATGGCAGGTGACTGATGTCTTTCAAACACTTGCTTTTATTCGTGGGGATTGAAGCTTCCTTTTGAAACATCAAATCCCACGGTGGAATGATGGGTGGTGTACACAGCAGAAATCATCTCCTCTGTCGCTGCTGAATTCCTCAGAGTGGGGGGTGAAAAAAAGAGGCTCCCAGGAGCAGTTCAACTTTTGTGGAGGCTTGATAAAACCAACCCTGCTTCTTGTTGGTTTTCATTTTCTTTTAACACTCTGTCATAAAGGGAAGGGATTTCCAGGGGCTGTTTCTGGCTGAGGTTCTGCTGGGGATGGCTTTGTGCTCTTGGTGCCTTTCCCCCTCTCCTCTGGTGTGCCATGAGGCTCTTGCCTTCAAGCCTCCTTTTTTATTTTTTAAATTTTTTTTTTCCTAAGAAAAGATTTTTTTTTTCTTCTGCAGAGGTAAACATGATGACTTTTTCATGAGCATGAGAAAGCTCAGAAGCACTTGCAAAGCCCCAGCTCTTGTTTGATTTGTCTTCTGGACAAACAAGGGACAATTCATAAGTGTCCAAGGAGGAGAGATTTGATTGATTCCATCAGCAGCATTGCAGGGAGTTGTGGTGGATTTGGGTTTTATTTTGTTTTGGTTTTTTTTTTAAGTGGAAGTATATAAGGGAGAATTACTGATTTCATTCTCCCAGAACTGTTACATTAAACTTGTCTTCCACGGGTGTAACTGTTTTTCGATTCACTTGACGACCTCTCATCTTTAAGGGAAATTATTTTCCTCCACCATAGTATAAATTACATGTCAGACTGTTTTTAGGCACTTTCAGGCTGGTTAGTTCAGAGACAGCACTGCAAAAAGGAGGCAAATTGGGTTTTATTGAGGGACAACTTCCTTTCTATCCCAAGTTGGCTGTTTGGTATCATAATGGAATTTCTGACGCGGAGTCGAGCGTGCGTGGTTTGACAGGCTTGGACAAATGTAATATCCCACCAGGATCCAAGGCAGCTTTTCTGTATTATTTACTCTTATTTACTTATTTATTCTATTTTGAAGTGGAGGTGGCTCTTACTCAATATAAAAACCCACACTGTGCTGTGTGATAATGGAGGATTTATTCCTGCTGGGTGTAGAAAGGAGCCCCAGTCATTCATTTGGTGCACGAGGCATTTCCAGAAATACTTCCCCCTGTCACTTTTTTCAGTTATATTTCCTTCGTGTGAGGCTGGGATAACCCTGAGAAGAGGGTTCACTCTGGATCTGTGCTCCCACCTTGCTTGTGGCAACAAAATTTGCTCCTGGGAGCAGGGGACACGACACGAGAGGATTGTGTGAGGTCTCAAACCTTCACTTGGATAACACAGCTGAGATCCAGAGCCTTGACCAAGGGCAGAGGAGGGTGACAGAGAATAGGAGGTCACTTGTCCCCACCTTGCCAGTGGAGGTTCAAGGCTGAGAGAGCAGAAAAAGGGCGCATGTTTGTCGTGAATGTGGATTTCAGAGGGGAAAACATCCCTCTGCCCATTCCCACCACGTGGTTTCCTTCAAGGGGAAAGCAGGAAAACCCCTAAAACTGATCTGCTGTGTCCTTAGGTCTCTTTCTGCCCAATCTGGGTCCTGCTAAAAAATGTGTCTGGTTGGTAGCCTGGTTTTGAGTCTTCTTTTTTCACTTCTCAGTGCTGACAACACAGGTGTCCACGAAGACTTGAAAAATCCATCAATTCTGGGGTAGTGCTGAAAAGTGGATGTAGGCAGGGTTCAGATTTCAGCCCCTGGGCACAAACCTGTAAAAAGCCTGAAAATTAAATACTTCAGGGTGAAAAGGAACTTACAGCTTGTAGGTAACTGCAGCTTTTAAATTATAATTTATGTCTGTGCTTTTAGTCCTGTATTTTTTATCCTTTTAGTTGTTTCCTCTCCCTCTGAACATCAGTGTCTTACTGGGGATGGAATGAAACCTGAGCTCAAAGGCAGACAGAAGACTGGAGATAGAATATTACTCGCCCCTGTTTTACAAGTGACTGCATTGGGGAATTCATCTGTGTGACTGTAGGACACAGAATATTTCCTCTTGAGTGCCTGAATCTCCATTTCTCACCAGCTGGCAAAAATCAAGCAGAACCTGTATTCTCCACCTGGGAGGCCAGAAGGTTTCTGATAAAGTGCGTGGTGCAGGGAAATGAGGGATGCAGAATCTTCCAGGGCTGGGTGTGGGATCCAGTTAACAACACACTGGACAAGCTGTTCTGATTTCAGGGTTTTCTCTGTGCCATTGCCACCAAATTTCTCTGAATCCTTGGCCAAATCCCTTGACATGGTGTTTAGGTTCATCCTTTTAGAAAATGAGGCAGTTCTGATAACATGCATGTGACAAAGAGGGAATGTTGAGCTCTCCAGGACGGAACAGGAAACCTGTACTGAAGGCATGGCTTTCTAACATTGACTAACATCATTTTGGGGTTTTTTGCTTGGTTTCGGCTGGGGTTTTTTGGTTTTTTTCTTACTCATGAATGTGCTGATCTAACCTTGCTGATGTGACCTAATCCAGTAACCTCAAACCTGGCAGCCGTGCATGTACTCTGAGAAATGCTGGAGTGATTATGCATGAACATTAATTAATCCCCAGCATGGTGGAGCATGTCGGGTGTCAGGGTGCTGGGGGACAGTTATTCTCTTCCAATGCTTGCCTCGTGCATGAAACTGTAGAAAAAACCCGCAGCACTTAAAATTTCGTGTAATTTTTTTTTTTTTTTGCCTGGAATTCCTATTGAGATGGAAGTTTTCTCAGTCAGGGACCACTTCCAGCAGCGTGCAGTGCCTGGCACAATGGGACCCTGCTCTTGGTTGTGACCTCGAAATGTTGCCATAATAATAATAATAATAGTCTGTGGCTTTTGGCACATCACCTATTAATCACAGCAGCTGTCAGGCAAAGCATTAGATGGGAATGGCTCCCTGCAAGAAAAAACAAATACAACAACACCCTGTGGCTTGTGGAACTTGAATCCACGCTCTGGAGGGTGCCAGGGAAGGAAGGAAGGAAGGGCTAAGCCCTGACATTTCACTCTGATTTGTTAACCTTGGCTGGCGTTCAGCTGCTCGGTGCTCAGCCCAGGGGGTCCCCAGAGACACCCAGCGTCTGAAATATTTACAGTGAGCACGAGCTGGGAGTGAAGGTGCACACAGGCATCAGGGACACAGCTCGCCATGGGGAAGAGGCATTCCTGGCATGCTTTATGGGCTGCTCCTGTATTTCATGCCTGTGGTGGGTTTTCCTCCCCCAGATTTTGTTTTGTGCAGACCTTGAGCACCCAGAATGCCCTGAGGCAGGAGCTGCATGCTTTGACAGGTGTTGTGCAAAGAATTTTTTTGCTTCTGGTCCATGGGGTGATGCCTGCTGGAAAAAGCAGGGAGCTTCATCAGGCACTCACCTCAATCCCATGAAATTTGGTGGTCTGATGGCACAGACCTCTTGTTTCCGTGCTCTGCCGTAGGCAGAAATGTAGGTAAATGTGTTCAAAATTCACTCTCCAGAGGCAGTCACTGAAAATTGCTCCACGTTTATGCCTGAAGAATTCCCTGGTGCTAAACTGGTCCATCTGCAGAAAGCAAACTGGTCCATTAGAACATCTGCAGAGAGAGAAACCCAAACAAAACGAGATTACTGTCAATTTGTGTTTATTTGAATTACTGGATAAGTCCTAGTCATGGATCAGGGCTAAACATGTACAAATAATTGATTTTAGGTTCAGTGGCTCAAAGCAAAAACACACGGAAAATCTTCTGGTTGACCTAAACCACTCCTTTTTTCCAGTTTTCAGTTAAAATGAAAGCATTTAAAAAAGCAGCAAGAGAATGCAATGTTTTAACACAGAGCATTGTTAAATATTTGAAGCTTCATGAAGTATTTTCTTCCTCACCTTGATATTTTCTAATTTTTGTCGTTTAAAAAATCGACTGAAAATTCCTTCAAAATAAAACATCACCATCTTTAATGCTGCAATTTTACAAAGAAACTTCTCCAACTTTTCTAAGCTATTAAGAAGTATTTTGCTGCGGGTAATTCTTGGCCTGTGTTGATGGATGACAAGTCAACATCTCTGTCCAGTTTTAACTCAGACCCCAGCATGACAGATGCTGTTGAAAGAGGGAGCATGAAGATTTTTAACTGAGGATTCTGACACTTTCTGCTTGAGGATTTTTTTTTGCAGAGGCCAAGGGCGTTAGGGTGTTTTGATCACTTGGGTTAAATTTGCACTGTGAAATCTTGGGGGAGTTGAGGTGAACTTTTACTGGAAGATGGTTTGAACGCTCTAAGCCAGACCTGCTGTTCTGGAATTGAACCAGAGCTAAATTTCAACCTTTTCTTCCTGGGCTCCATGGAAATGACACCATTACAAACATGGAAACTGCCATGAGGTGTCACCTTGGGATCTGGCACCTCGCAGGCTCCAGGCAGGAAAGAACGAGGCGTGCTTGAACCAGACCAGTGGGAACAACCAAAACCAAGATCCCCTGTGCCCAGTGTTGAGGATTGAGCTGTTCCTCTCCTCCACGTGCCACCTCCATGAGCACGGTGTGTCCCTGTGTCCTCCACCACAGCAGCTCCCTCTGGACCTTTTCCACCGCTCCCGACAGGCAGCACTGGCACCTGAAGGCTTTTGGGGCAGCTTTGCAAACCACCAAGGGCTAAACTTGCTGGGTGAGGAGGCTGTGAAGCTGCTCGGGTTGAGATTTTCCAGGAGAAGTGAAAATCAGGATGGTTGCAGAGGTGAGGGCACCTGGAGCATCCCTGGCACCCCATCCCTGCCACGGGGGAGGTATCAGGGCATTTTGGCTCCAGCTCTGGAAGCCCCATGGAAAAAACAATCAGCATCATTTCCCCGAGGTGTTCCCTGCCTCTGGGAATGCGTGGCCCCACCCATCCCGGTGCAGATACTTGGGAAGGGAGTGCAGACCCCAGCAGAGTTTATTGGTAAATGCTACCACTGATTAAAACAGGCTTGAGCTGCTGTAGGAACAAGAGGTTGCCATGGAAACAGTCTCTTGATGTGTCCAGGTTTTGAAACCACTTTTCCTTCCTCTCCCGCCCTCAACGCTTCTTCTTTTTTCTGCTGTTGTTTTGTTGGAGGTTTGCTCTCCTGGGGCGAGGTGGTGCAGCTGGGCTCTGGGGACCAGGAAGGTGCCAAGAGGAGCTGCTCATCCCACGGAGGGCTGTGAGAGGGTGGGAGACCCTCTCCACTTGGAGGGACTCTGGAAAGCGGGGTCTGGATGGACCCTGGAGGGTCACAGTGTTGTGGAAGCAGGGGAAAACATCCCAGGGAAAGCCTCTTCCCAAAGGCACCCAGCTGGGATGCTCTGAGCCTCCAAAGGGGGCTGTTCATCTCAGTAACGACCCTTCTTCATCGCCTCACTCCTCTTGGGAATGGTGGCAGTGATGGGAAGCCACCTTTGGAACAATGGGAAATCAAGCCAGTGCCACCAGGAGTGGTTCTGAGAGACAAAAGAGGATCCCCTCCTCCTTCCCCACCCCTGCCCGGGCTCCCTACCTTGGGAGAGAAGCTTTCATTTCGCTCAAGTGGATGGAAAGCAGCCCCTCCCCTGTGGTGGTGTCGTTATGCAGCTGTGGTGAAGGGCCATTGACGACCCCTGCAAAACTTTGAGGAGAATTTTCCTGGTAGATCGTTCAGCCCTCCTTTCACACATGGAATTTTTCATTTTTACCAACCTCCTGCTCTGTTTTTTGTTTTCTTCTGAAACACAGAAGCATCTGCATAAGCACAGGCTCCTCCCTGTGCGTTGCTTCTTTTGTCCCTTCCCTGGGAATTTCCCTGGCTCTTTCCAAGCCCATCCCGAGCTCTTCAAATTCTGCATGAAACTCCTCCCTGCAGGAGCTATTGAGGACATGATACTATAATGTTATATATTATTTTACTATATTGTATGAGGGAGTTATTTCAGTGTGTTACTGCATCCAGAGCAGGCCTGGGAAACCCTAAACCGGGGGTGGCTTTTCAGTCGTGTCCTAAAAGTTCCGAATATTTTCCTCTGCAACTCCCTGGAGGGTGGAGCCAGGTGGGGGTTGGGCTCTGCTCCCAGGGAACAAGGGACAGGACAAGAGGAAACGACCTCAAGTTGTGCCAGGAGAGGTTTAGATTGGATTATTAGGGAAAATTTCTTAACTGAAGGGGTTGTTGAGCCATGGGAAGTGCTGGAATCACCATTCCTGGAGGGATTTAAAAGCCGTGTGATGTGGCACTTGGGGATGTGGATCAGTGGTGGCCTTGGCAGTGCTGGGGGAACAGATGGACTCGATGATCTTGGAGGGCTTTTCCAACCTAAGTGGTAGCAGGAGTTATGAAATCCGAGGTAACCTTCCATGAACTTGCTAAAATATATGGAAACTCTGTTAATTTTATTCAGTATTGCGTCACTGTCCAGACTTCCTCAGCAGGAAGGAAGTTAATGACACTGCAGTCCCTTTTTGTGGTTTATTTTATGAGTTTATGGTGAAATCCTCAAATAACACAGACCCAACCTAAGGGAGCTGCCGGGCCTCCCTTGGATTTCATGGAATCACGGAATGGTTTGGAAGGAAGCTTAAAGACCATCAAGTCCCAAGCCCCTGCCATGGGCAAGGACACCTCCACCAGAACATTCCACAGGCTCCACTGAGCCAGGTGTGTCCCTGCCTTGGATCCGAGCTGCTCTCCAAAGGTGCCTTCTCCCTCTCGTTGCCTGATGCAGCAGCAGTGACTGGTTCCATAAATTACCTTATATTTATGTGGTGTGAATCCAGGTCTTAACACTCCCTGTGACGATGGATCTCAGAGGAGTTAATTTGGAAACATCCACGTTGTTTATCTGTGTAATTCCCCAAGCTTGGGCTGCACTGACTTACATTAAATGACAAAATGTGTATTTTTGGACAAGGATCTCTTAATGCTTTGCCTGCCCAGCAAAGCCTGCTGATAAGTGGGGAACACCCAGCAGCCAGAATTGGAGAAGAAACCTCCAAAAAGCCCAGCCCTTTTGCTCCAAGCTTGTAGGAGCTCCTGTACGTCCCCGTGTTGTGTGTTATTTCTCAGATTTTCAAATTTCAAGCCCTCCCTCAAAGCTTGGACAGTTCCTCACTTTCATGGCATCTTAAAAGGGACCAGAGAAGCCCTGGAGTCCTTCTGCAGGAACATCTCAATCAAAGGTGTCATGAAAGGGGTTTAATTTCAAAAGCTCCGAATTACACCTCGATCAGGAAGGACGTGGTAATGGTGGAATTGCTGAGCTCAGGAGGTTAAAGAATGAAGGGGGATTCACAGTTAACATCTGTGACACACCGAGTCAGGATGAGAGAGCCTCCGTCCTCAGAGCAGCTATCAAAGGCATTTCCCAGTTCCCATGCTTTTGGGAGACTTTTAATTACTCTGATGTTCGTTAAGAGTCACTTAGGGCCAAAGAAATGGATTCTTAAATTCGAAGATGCTTTTTTTGCTCCCAGAAATAACGGCAAATCGACCCCAGCGAGGCAAGGAGGATGCGGTGAGCTCAGAGCTGCTCTGAAGCCAGATCAAATATCAGTTCACATAGCAGCCCCTGCCTCCATCTGCACGAGGATGATGACAGGAGGATTGCTTTGAAATCCTCCGAAGAAAAGCATCCAAGACAGTGCTCTCCTGGGAAAACCTCTCCTTTCCTGGCGTTCTGTTCCCTGGTAGCTCCAATGCCAGAGGTGGCAGGTGGTGAACCTGTTGTGTGGGGAGGGGCAGGGGAATCGGAGAAGGGGAATTAGGCAGGTGTTTAGCAAGGCAAGCAGCAGCCATTCAGCGCTGGCATTCCTGGCTTCACCTCCCGGCCACCTGGAGGAACCCGGACTCTGGTGTCACCGCAGGTAATTGGGGAAAATACTGGAACAACGAGCAGCTTGGGCCACGCGGGTGAAATGCCAAGCAGGACTTGGGTGGGAGGGGTGGAGGAGACCTCGGGTGCGTAACCTGGGTGAGCTACAGCCACCCAACCGGATTTCCTTGGAGCAAAATGTCCTTGGAGGCAGGGTTTTGGTGGGGAGCACTCAGAGGGATGGGGGTCTGGGATGGTGCTTGTTAATACGGGCACAGCTTTGTCCCGGGGCGTGGAGCTGCCCTCGGTGTCTCGCTGGCAGTTCACGATCTTCCTGCTGGCACATCAGAGCCCGGCTTAGCTGGGGAATATTGCGTAAGCCTCACTGGGGACCTTGAGAGCAGATTAATTCCTTGAGCGTCTTCCTTCTTGCCGCCGGTGAAGTCTGCTGCTCCGACGAGATCCAGGGAGACAGCTGGGCAGGGCTGAAACCTCCTCCAGACAGATAAGGCACGGGAGGAAGAATGAGATCCCTTCCTCCCGAGCCCAACTGGCTTTCTGGGAGAAAACCTTTCCTGTGGCAGCTTGCAGTGTCCATCTGCAGAGGGGACCTCTCTCCAGGTACCACGGTGATGGTGATGATGGTGATGCAGTCAAGTTAAGGCAAAGACAGAGTGTGATTAAGTCCCTCTCCCTCCCTCAGGCAGAGCTCAGACTGGGAAAATGCTTTGGATGCGGTGGCCTGTAATTATGTAATTCTTCCTCGTTATCTTTTCTAATTGTTCTCAGTGCTGTTTCCTAAACTGATTGGAAACAATGGCAGATGGGGGTGAAGTGGGAGGCAGACGTGGGCATGGCAGGCTGCCAGCGTAGTACAGCACTCTCCAGAAAGGGAGAGAAGAAAGGGAAAAGAGGAAAAAAAATTATCCATAGTGGAGACTTGGATGCCAGGACCTGAATCGAGGGGACACCTGAACCACTGCCAGGCTGGGAGGTGCTGCCTGGGGATGTCTCATTCAGGCTCATGCATATGCGATTTTCTGTGTTACATTCAAGAAATCCCAAGCCTTCCCCCATCCCTGGCACACCTCTGCTCCCCCAGAGCTTTGCTCTTTTCCTTTTTCCCCAGTACTCCCATGACGCAGGTTGAATCCTCACTGGGAGGGGCTTTGCCGGGAGAATCTGTGGTCTTCTCCCTCTGAGGCACTGAGTTGTTTGTTTGCTTGTGTATGGGAGAAATAAAATAAAAAAGAGGAGAATTTGGCTTGTTGCATTTGGGGGTGACTGCAGGGCAGAAGGAGGGGCCTTGAGGGGAGGTGTTCCAGTGAGATTTTTTCATATTTGGCACGGGTTTCAGGGGAACCGCGGGGTGCAGCTCCCCAGGAGCTCCCTGTTGTCAGGTTGACTCATTTTCTCTGCTGCTCGTCCCCCCCTGCCCTCTCCTTTTGTGGTTTTTTTGGGTTTTTTTTTGCAGGGACGTGCATCCCAGAGGTGTTTGGGGATCTCGCCGAGCCCCTGCTCTTCTCTCACTGCCAGTCCTGTTTTGCAGCACGGTGGGAAGGGGCAGCTCACACTGCTGCTGTAATTCTTGTGTAGAGGAGGCCAGAACAAGCCCGGGTGGAATGTCTGAGCACCAGTTTCCCGTGGCAGGGGGAGAGGACAGATGTCTGTGGGGTGATGTGGGATCCCACAGAGCGGCAGCGTCACCACCCTGGCGATGAGCAGGGCTCACTTATGGGACGGGAGGTGACCCTACAGAAAACAAACCCTGTTCATCCATGTGGGATCAGCACCAGGCTCTGGAGGAGCCTCTGAACCGCCCCTGCGTGCTGGTGCTGATTTACCTTCCTCATCCCAGGCTCTGAGTGTTCAATTTTTGTCTCAGCCCCCGTGTCCTGACAGCGCTGGGAGCTGGGCAAGCGGCTGAGGGGGGAAAACAGAATTTATCAGAGCTGCCCTCTCCTCCTCCAGAGCCAGAGCTGCTCTGCTGTTTTTCCATCACTGCTGACATCTCCGTGTGCCTGCAGGCTGCTGCTGCCAGCACTGTCCCAGCTGGCCCAGCCTCTCTGGCTTTTCTGCATGGTTTTCCAGGATGGAGAGGGGAAATGCTGCCTGAGGTTTGTCCTCAGGGTTGGAGTGCAGGTTTCCTTCCTGCTGCGGGGTGAGTGGGGTCGGGGAGATGGGGCTGAAAGGAGCAGGAGCTGGAGGTTGCTGCAGGTGGGGTAGTTCCACTCGGGATTTGAGGGGTCTGAGCTGTGGTGATCTCCAGCCGCCCCTGGGCAGGAGTGGAAGAGAAATAACCAGCAGGGAATGGCAAAGAGATGAATCCCAGCTCCCAGCACGGCTCCCTGGGTGCCACCAGGTGTGCACCACCTGCAGTTCTCCTGTGGGTCTGGACAGCAGATTTGCTTTTGCATGAACCAGGGCAGGGCAGCTCAGTCTGTCAAAGGTTGAAGAAACTCCCTTTGCTGTCTCCTGAGTGTGTCCTGGGCTTGCTCAGTGCTGACAGGCACACAAGTTGATGGTTGGCAGATATTTTCCCCAGCAATTCTTCTTCTTCTTGTTGGCTGCATAAATATGTGAACTTCTTCCTTTTGTCTCAGTAGACTTTTTGCCTCAGAAGTTCCCATGATGATACAGCACGGGGAAAAAAGCCAGTTGTTTCTATCAGCTTTGTATTTGGACATTTTAAATTCCATTTTTTTCTCACGGGATTGTTCTTTTCCTTGTGTTATGAGGCAGAAAGAACAAAAGATCCCTCTATCATTTTCTAATATACCTTTATCATCCCTCTTCACATTCATCTGCTCTCTGAAATGCACTGTCTGAGAGCTCCTGCTAATCCCTCTTCACGAGCACAGGTTTGCCATGACCTTGATCAGCCTTGTCACAGCTTCCTGGACTATATTTAGGGCAGATCAGTGCCTTTTGGGATGGGTGGCAATCCCCTGTGCAGTGGCGTGTCCCTGGAACTTGGGACAGGATGCCCCATCTCAGGCAAACAGGGGAGACCCACCAACGCTGGATTGCAGAAGGGCATCCTCAAGGAAGTTATTGGTGGATGTTCTACCAGAAAAATACGATGCTGAGGGAGATTTTTGCCACAGCAACCACTAAGGCCGGACCTCAGCAATGGCTGGCACTGGGATGTGGGGGCTGGTGTCGGGATGAGGACTTCGGGAGGAGCAGGTGTGAATGGGGAGGAAATCTCAGCTCCTTCCCAGGTGCTTCCCTCTGGAAGAGGGAAATCATTCTCCCTCCAGTCCCAGGATTGATAGATTTATTTATTTATTTATTTATTTATTCGTGCGTGTGTGAGGTGTGTATTTACATCACTTTCACCACACGTCTGCATTACTTTCTTCTCTCTTTTTGCAGAGCGCAATCCCAGGACTGTCTGTCGGGAAATAAAATCAGAGCAACTCGTGTTATTTCAGTGTGTTTCACACAGTTGTTTTTCTTCTATTATTAGTCTTTTTCCCCCTTTCTTTTCCTTTCTTTCCCAGACTAGAACAAATACAGTGAGACTGGCAGAAAATTGGCAAGCTTCAGCAGTCCAGAGGCAGTGATTTTTTTTCTAAGTATCTTAATGGACTCTGTATTTTTTTTTTATTGTTTTCTCAGCCTGCAGGTTGTTTGAGTATTTAAAAAAAGAGAGAATTCAACAAACCCCCTCCCTTCCTCCTCTTACCAGCCCTTTTAGAAAGTCCATGAACCTACAAGAACTCTTCTGAGTTATCCATATTTCAGAAGTCTGCTGAATAGGTCACAGGCATTAATGAAGGAGGTGGAATTATCCTCCAGGCTAAGTCTTGGATAAAAATATTTACAGGGGAACCAGACTCACCTGCATCAGCACCCATGTTTAGGCACCCTTGCAGCACTCCTGCTGTCCCTCCAACCTTCTCCCTGTTTTTTTCACTGGGAAATTCTGTTTTCCAGTTAAATCTCCTCCAGGTCCCTGCTCCCTGCAGACCTTGCTTCCTTCTGCACAAAGGCAGCAGCACCAAAGCTGTTTTCTCCTCTTGGCCCCAAGTTGTGCCAGGGGAGGTTTAGCTTGGATATTTGGGAAAATTTCTTCACCCAAAGGGTTGTGAAACTCTGGAACAGCTGCCCAGGGCAGTGGTGGAGTCCCCATTCCTGGAGGGATTTGAGGACATGGGTTCGTGGTGGGCTGGGCAGTGCTGGGTTCATGGTTGGATTTGGTGGTCTCAGAGGGTTTTTCCAACCTAAATGAATTTGTGATTAATTTTGCCTGGATTCATTGTGAGGTGATCTCTGGATCCACACCCCCTCCTCTCATGGTCTCAAGTTTCCTGATTTGAGCCATTAAATGGAATTGGTTGTGAGAACGATCAGTGTCTTGACTTCTGGTCATAAAAGAATCCAGAGAAATTTTCTCCAGAGCTGAGCTGGGAAATCCCAGCCTCTCTCTTCCAGCCGAGTTCCTCAGTAGGACCCTGCTTTGGTTCTGTTTACCTGAATTCCCCAGCTGTCTGTGGATTTGCAAATCATTTTACCCAGCACAAAATCCGAAGTTATTTTTCTTTCAGGAGCAATGTTTTTATTTGCTTGCTGTTTTTAATGCCTTTCTCTTTGGGGAGTCTGAGTCAATACGCTATTATTTTTGTGTGATGGATAAACTTTGCTGGCTCAGTTTATCCTTGTGAAAGATTTTAACAACCTGCCAAACACTCTCTGCTTTGCTTCTGTGGCTCCAGTCTGATTTCTTGTGGTCCTACAACCCCCAAAGGTCGCTCTCAACTCCATCCTGCAAATCCAAATGGAGATTCCAATAGTAGCTCCCATTTTCTGTGTCTCTGCTACCATGGCACTGAAACTCCTGGAAAATAGGTTTCAGCCTTCAAAATGAGCATTCAGAGCTGTCTGTAGGTGTAAGATAATGAGGCAAAACATTCACCAGGGGCTGACATTTACTCCTGCTCCTCACTGGGCCTCCTGATGATCCAAAATCCAGGGCAGAGGATGAGGCTCTTGTTGGAATGAGCTTCCTGATGCTCAGCTCATCTCACAGAAGTACCTTAAGCTCTAAGGTATGGACTTGTATTAACAACACAGAGCTCAAAGGGAAATCCTTCATGTGATGAAGATCTATTGGATGACTAATTTGATTTAAAACGAGGCCTCAGAGCCATCCTTCAAGGGGTTCTGTGCCAATATTTCCAAGGAGCCTGGATTTTTCTGTCTCTAACTGCTCTGCATGGGTCAATACTGCCACGAGCTCTACAGGAGAGGTGCTGGGCTGTATCCAGGCTGCGGGATGTTCAGCACTAACACAAAATGATAGATTATTCAAGACTGTCAGGCTCTCTGTGGCCCACAGAGCAGGGGTGCAGCGTATCCATCTTTTTGGGTCCTCCTTGGACATCGACCCCCCTGAATCAAACCTCTGGAGTGAAGATCTCCTGAAGCACAGCTCAAATGGGCTGTGACACTGCTGGTGCCATAAAAGTGTTGCCAAGGTCCATCACAATCCCTGTCCTTTCATCTGCTCTTCCAGACCCACGTTAAACTGACACGAAGATCAGGAAGCCCTAAACCTTCATCGCTTTGCCCTTAAACCCAACTCTTTTGGGTGCAGCTCGTTGGGAAGCCCACTTGCCTCTGACCCCCGAGGATGCATTTCCAAGGTAGAAAATGCTGCAGTGAAAATCCCGCTGAGAAGCTGAATTCCTGGAGTTTATTTTCCAAGTTTGAAAGTGACAACTTGTTGGCCTTGAAGATTTTTCACCAGCGCCGGAGTAATCCGGAGGGAGAGATTTTCTTCTTCTTTCTCAGACCATGGGATAATTAGCAGATTTTAATGACTGCTTGAGAAAGCTGGCTAATGAGCTATTAAAAACACCCCTCACCCCCTCCCCGTTACCCAGTCCCTAAATGAAAGCCACAAAGCAGTCGGTCATCGCTCTGACCGGGTGCGTCTTAAAGATATTTTTCTTTTCAAGCTAATTGTGGCTGTTTGGTATTTGCTGGGGAAAACTCTGACTGGGAATGCAGCAGGATGAAAAATGGTCTGTTCTGCTAGCACAGAAGTGTGAAGTACAGCCAGAGCCTGGTGCAGGAATCGTAGAATCCTTTCGGTTGGAAAAGGCCCTTAAGGTTGAGTCCAACCATTAATCTAACACTACTACTAACATTAACTACTGATTTAACGCTACTCCTGACTCACTCACGAGCAATTCTTGGCTCTCTGCTGGCCTGTTGAAGTCCCAATGTGCCCTGTGAGCCAAATTCCTGCCACATGGATGCCGACATCGTGTGGTAGCACCAGGGCCGGGAGCGTTTGCTGCCATGACCTCTTGTTTTTAGAGCCATTTTCACACTCAGTTTAGTGACACCTTGTCAGCCAGGCTGCTCTGCCTGGCCTTCCTTGGGGTGTTCTCTTCAGGAAGAAATTCTTCCTTGGGAAGGTGGGGAGGCCCTGGCACAGGTTGCTCAGGGAAGCTGTGGCTGCGCCATCCCTGGACGTGTCCAAGGCCAGGCTGGACAGGGCTTGGAGCAGCCTGGGATGGTGGAAGGTGTCCCTGCAGATTCTGGAAGATCTTTAAGGTCCTTTCCAAGCCAGTGCTGTGATTCTTTCAGAGCACGTTGAGTGTTGAGGTGAAGGGAGGACACAGCCAGCGTGGTCTGTGCTTCCCACGTGTCTGTGGCAGGAGATCGCCCTCGGTGCCTCCCGTCTGTGCTCGTGGAGACGCTGACAACTGCTCCTGCTCTCTCCAGCGGAGGTGGACAGCTTTGCAGAGCAAAATAGCTCCACACCCTCTGGCTGTGAACTCTGGTGCTTTTTAGCTCCGCTCTTGGCATGTTCTCCCTTCATTAGTGCTCCTCGCCTCTTCTCGGGGTTGTTTTCCTCGCTGTTCCCTTCTCCCCCGATGTGAAGGGGTTTCAGAGGGACAAAACGTTAGCGTGAGAAGACTGAGGCCACTTTTTCTTTTTGAGGTGACGTCCTCTCCTGTCACTTGCCATTCCCTTCAAGAGCGCTGGCGTTGTGCAGCCCATGGAGCTGGGGTGGCAGCTCCTGCTCAGGGGCTGTCGCTCTCCCCATCTGCTCCCACCACAAATCCTGCCCTGCCATGCCGGGGAAAGAGCCTCTTTCCTGCTTTCTGGGGAGATGCTGACCTGCTCCACCTCTCCCATGAGGAGAAAGGGCTTCATTGTGACACAAATCAAAGCATGTGGGTTTTTTTTAGGGATTGGTAAATTACAGGGTTTATTCATGGCAGAGTCCATCTCCTCCAGCCCTGGTATCAGCTGTAGAGAGGCTGCACATTGTCCTGCTCCTTGGTTTGTTCTTTGTGACCATGAGCTGGAGTCTCAACCGGAGTAACTGGTGTCGCCCCAGTGACTTTTAATGGGGTAGTTTAGGTGTTGCTTCTCCCCAGGTCCCATTCAGCAAACAAGAAACATGGAGAAATTAGGTCCTCCTATGTGGCTGATTTCCTTTTCCCACCCCTCATGTGCAGCCCTCTGATCTCACAGTCTGTTGTTATGGAAATAATACAATTACAGTCACTGTGAGTAACGAGGAAACACAGTCTGCCAGAGGGAAGAAAAGGAGACCAGTTTTCCAACGTTTCCTTAAGTATTTGGTGAGAGGAAGAGGAGGGAGGGACACAAGTGCCACAGGGCAGACCTGCATTGGTTTCCAGCTCTTATCCTCTTTTACCCCAAGCATCCACATAATTTTTTTGCTCTTCTGTAGATAATAACCAAACCTTGGGCAGTGTGTTCACTGCTGCTCTCTGCTTGGCTAATTAATACTTCTTAATCAAGCCAGCGGAGGTGGACAGCTTTTCAAAACAAAGCAGGTCACCAGCCTGCAGCTGTGGGCTCTGATGCTTTTCGGCTTTGTCTCTTGACTCGTTTCTTCTCTTCATTAGTGCTCCCTCGATCTTCAGGGGCTGCTGGTACCTGCTGCCACCCTCCTTCCCTTGCACTTCCATCCTTCCCTTCCAACTTCCATCCTTCCCTTGCACTTCCATCCTTCCCTTGTACTTCCATCCTTCCCTTCCAACTTCCATCTTTCCCTTGCACTTCCATCCTTCCCTTGCACTTCCATCCTTCCCTTCCAAGTTCCATCCTTCCCTTGTACTTCCATCCTTCCCTTCCAACTTCCATCCTTCCCTTGCACTTCCATCCTTCCCTTCCACACCACTGCTTCCGCCAGCTGCTCCCACGGGCACCTGCTCCTAAGCTGGCTCGTGTCACAGAGTTTTCAGCTGTCCACTCTTTCAAACCTCTGGAATTTCTTCTTTCAGACCATGGTACCGAGAGTGGTATGTGGTGAGGTGATGCCTGAGATGCTGTGGGGGAAGATTGATGGAGAGACCCTATGGAGCCCAAATGCTGCTGATCTTTCAAGTGCCAACACGTCAGACATCGGAGCATTTGCAAAGACAGTGTAAAAAGAGATGTGAAACAATGAGGGATGAGGCAGAGAGGAGGGGATGGAGGCTCTGTTTGAGTGTTGGTTATCAAGTCAGTAGGATTTAGGGAAAAATGTTTTTATTTCCTGTTCCTTGGTTCAAAAAGCCTTCAAACAGGGAAGATGAAACCTTAGTTGTAACTGTCCTAGGGACAGGGAGTATTGCTGTCTCTGGAAGCGTCAGACTTGGGGTGATCACTGATTTCTCAGAAGACGAAAATATTATTTTCTTTAAACTCTTTGCTGTCAAGCAAGGGCTTGAATGCCTCCGATTGCTCAGGCCTCGGGCACTGACCCGTTCCCGAGGCTGGTTTACAAATTACTCTGTGCTGTTCGATCCGATAGCACTCGTTCCTCTCTCCTCCTTCCAACCTAAAGATGCTTCAGGGAGAGAAAGACACGGAGAAACAGAGTGGAAGCTCTGGAAGGGTCGTCTCAGTTCCCAGCAGTCACATTGCTCTCGTCAAAGCTGGCCAAGTGGAACTGGTGACGCTCACCAGAAGAGCTGCTCTAAATTAAGCAAAGCTGCAGGAACTTTGTGAACGAGCGCTGGCGGCTCCAGGCCGCAGGAGGGAGAGGTGACAAGCCTGGTGTGTCCCGTGCAGGACACCAGTGTGGAGCAGAGCCCTCCAAAACGGCTCTGCTGGGATCTGCGTCATGTAGGTGCGCCATGGGCCTCCCAGTCCGTTGGAAAAGCAGATGCTCTGTCCCTGGAAGTGCTCAGGACCAGGCTGGGCTGGGCTTTGAGCAGCCTGTGGAGTGGAAGGTGTCCCTGGCCATGAAAGTGAGGTTGGAATGAGATGATCGTTAAGGCCGCTTCCAGCCCAAACCATTCTGTGATTCCATGGTGGCCTCTGGGCCAGTGTGAGGAGCAGGGACCTCACTGGGAGTTCAACAAGAAGCTGACAAGATGTGCAGGTACAAAACAAGTAGATGAAGGGTTGATGAGGTTTTGCTCAGGGCATTATTCTGGGTTTTGAGTGTCCCATCCTTTATGGCAGTGAGGACATTTACCCCGTTCTGGATAACAGGACAGAGATTGGCTGGGATGGATGCTCATCATATTTACATCTTCTTATATCCATTTTACAGCTCTAGACAGAGTAAGGAGTCTTTAATGTGAATTGGAGTCCCTGTTTTCCCTGTCTGACCAAACCCAGGTGTGTTTGACACATTTTCTGACTCCCTAAAAATCCCTCCAGAGGTAGGAAGAGGTTGAATTTGCCAGGCAGGTTATGCTGCTCTGTGGTTGCCTTGCTCTGTGCCAGTGCCCTGCATTATGTTTATTTTTGATGATTTCTTTTTGATTGTGATGGTATTTGATAATTTCTTCTTAGGCTCTCGTACAATTGTTGGAGACACTTAGAGGTCTTTGCCAACCTTAACAATTCTGTGACGCTGTGACCTGGTGATTTGGTTGGTAGCCACTGAGGGCAGGGAAGGATAAGCGGCAGTGTCCCAGCAAACTGCAGTCTCATTTTGCTTGTTTTACTTCCCCTCTCCCCAGCTAGAAAGGAATCTCTCTTATGTGCAAGGTTTATCATGCACCAGCTGTGTCCCATCCTGGAGAAAACCACTGTCACTTGTGACTTGGGGGATCTTTCAAGATAAAAGAGCCCTGTAAGAAAATGCTTTTACTGTAGAGCGTTTCATTATAATTACAATTTATTTCGAATCGGGTCCTACACTAAGAATTTAATCTAATTTTGATTATCCAGAGGATTTAAACCTCTTCAGCTCCTGTTTTAACTTGCAGAAATAAAACTCCTATCTCCCTTCACAGCAAACCCTCCTGGCAGGGAGAAGCTTCTTTATTGTACCCCATTTCCAGAGCTATTGGCATGAGGACATTGTGCAGAGTGTAACAGACCAAACACAGAGGTCTGGATAACTTTTTCCTCAAAGAAAAAGCTCCCCATGGCTTTTTTTTTGTTGGGGAAAGCACTTTATCTTGCTGATGTACTGCGTTACTCAGGGTGCCACCTTTAATTCCTACAGATTGCTTAAAGGAGGATCCTAAATATTCCTCCCTTAAGGGGCTCTTGCCGAGCTCAGTGCAGCCCTAAGTATGCAGTGAAAAAGTGGGATGGGAAATGAGAGTCAGGAAGGACCTGAGCCAGTTGCTGGTTTCCTTATTAACAATTAAAGTTTGAGGCAGCATCGAAGGGGGATGTGGTTGTCTCTGTCTGAGACAGAAAATTGCTTCTCGTTCCTGATGGATCCTGCCAGTCTTTGCCAAGGACGGGGCTGCTGTGGCTTACCTGGAAATCCATCCACAGCATGGATTTTAACTGTGTAAATGCCTGGGATGATGCTGCATCCACAATGTGGAGGTGGGGGGTGAAGTTATTTGGACTGCTCTGCTCATGTCCCAGCCTTCAGAGTTTGACTATTCCACCAATAACCCTCCTGCCACAAAGGTTTGTGTTCCATTTACTGGAAAACCACCTGCTAATGCTAAAGAAATCCCTTTTGGTGTCCACCATTGGCAGGCACTATGAAATATTGAATGCAATCATGATAATTATATGTCTAATTTATTATTTAGCTGTGGCCATTTCCATTGTATAAAACCAGCCTAAAGACAGGTGTGGTGGGTACAATAGCAATAAATATTTGATCTTCTAAATGACTAAAGTGGGTTTAACCATGGTGATTCCAGACTGATGGAATGAGTGTGTCAAATCTGCAAGAAGAGGTAAAAAAAATCTTCTGCATCTCCAGATAGAACCCAAAACAAATGGGCCCCCAGTTTTCTATAGAAATCTCTTCACGGGATCTGAAAAGAAACAGCAAAATCCCAGTTAAATACTAGTTAGACACAATTATTGTTCTTCCTTTAATCTAATTAAGCCTTCAATTTAGTGAGAAAAGCAATTAGCATCTGAAAAGCCGAGAGGGGTGGTAGAAACAGTGGAGGAGGCAGGTCCCACACAGTGGGAGAGAGAAAAAATGCTCTCAGTACCAGCACAGAAGGGAGATGCCATCACTGGCCATAAAACCAATGGCTCCGCACAGCCCATGGTCTTTAATTTCAGTGAAAACAGGAATTTTAGTTCCCCAAATTGATTTTGAAGATATTTTGTAAATTTACAATAAAGGCCAGGAATGAAAAAAAAAAAATCAGAGAAGGGTTATTTTTTTTTAAAATTTTATGAAAAAATGTTCCTCCCGTCAGTTCTGTTCGTGATCTTTTTTAGTTCATTTTTGTGGTAGAGTCGTGGTTTTTGTGCTAACTCTGTAGTTTCCATGAGGACGTTTGGTTCTTTGGATGAAATGCGCTGTGTTTTGGAATGATCCTGCATGGAATGATCCAGGGGTTTGCATGGATATCTTGTAGAGCAGTTACAGCAGAGCTTGAGTTCCTTCCCAGAGAAACAAGGCGAGAATGGAAAGTGCCAAGGTCTGGTTTCATTTGTGATTTGTTGGCGTGTGGAAAGTTTGATGGAAGAAGCGATCACGTTGGAGAGGCTGCTGGGCTGCTTGGGAGCTGGGGGCACGGATTGGGGGAATGCTGCCACCGAGGCAAGGTCTTCACTCAACACAGCTTTTAATTATTTAATAAGCTCTGCATAAAATCCAGCATGGGACAATATTTGGTAGTTGAAGTGTAGAGATGTCGGGAGGGGTTTTTTTTAGTGTGGTAATTGTAAGAAAATAAAATCAGAGACCCGGAAAATAGTGAAAGGAATAAGCAGTTAAGACTAGGAAAGAAAAAATTTTGGAGGGAGGGTTTGAGAGGCAGAATAAACACACTTGGGAATATTATTGCAAGGGTCTTAATTCCAGGACATGCATGCATTGATTCCAAAGGTGTTTTGAGAAAATATTGCTGCATAGGGATGTTTTTGAGAGATGTGACCCTAATCCACGTGAGCTGCGTCCACAGAGGGATGTGGAGTTATCCTAGCAAAGGCAGGATCCACGGGATGACACTGAGGGATGTGTTGGCCAAGCAGCGAAGAGCTGCCGTAAAAACTGCCAAAATGTGAGCCCAGCTCAGCATTAAGAGGATCCCAGCCTGGAAAGCGCTGGGATGGGATAATATCGAGTGCTTTCCACACACAAATGTATTTCAGAAAGTGTCGCAGAAGTAATTGAAAAACATCAATAACCATTGATAAAAACACAGGACTGGACACGCCTGGCGGAACCTCTGTCCGCAGGAAGCGAAGAGTGAGGATCCATAAAGGATTGAAATGAATTGTTATTCTCTTGCTACTTAAATGAGATTCACGGGAAAGTTGCTGATTTTTGCATGAAAAGATGACCTTGTCCTGCAACCAGATAAATCTCTAAAGTCTTTCCACCCGTTGGAATTGCTTTATTGGAGTTGTGCGAGGAATTTATTTGGTCCTCAGTCAGGCAGTTTTGCTGGAAGCAGCGTGCTTAGCTGAAGTCAGGGATTCCAAGGCATTCATTTTCCTCTAACCTTTAAGCTAAAAGTGTTTGGACTGGGTTAGCATTTGGACAGGAGCCTTAAAACCCCAAAGTGGCAGAAGTTGGAGCTGTGGAACAATGGGGTGCATGGTATTTTCTGGAATGTGCTGATGTTTTGGCACGATGTTAAGCTTGAGTTGCAAAGTTTTAGTCCTGACTTTCCTTGTGGTGGTTTTAAATAAACTGTGCCCCACAGCCCAAACCAGCAGACTGAGGTTATGGACCTCAGCATTCTGGCTAAGTCCAGCTTAGGCCTTCAAAACAACTTCAGTGGGATTAACTGTTCTGTGGGCAATTTCAGAGTTCTTGGATTTATGGACTATTTTCTTATTAGGAACCTCATACACAAAGTTTTCCTTGTAGTATCCATGGATTACTTTACTTTCTCACCTTTTTGTGTGGCTAGAGATGTTGTGGACCAGAGACTAAAAAAATATATATTCTCTAGAGCTTCAGGTGTTGAGTAGGAAGGAATATTAAGTGGAGCATCTAGAGATGATGTGAAAAGGGTTTTAAGACCACCTGTGGAAACCTGTCTGGGAGAATTTGTGTTTGTCTTCATGTGAACCAGAGCTGAGATTCAGAATTCTTCTGGGAAACTTAGACTAAGATTGTTACTAAATGACAATATTTTCCCTTTTCCTGAGTTTTTCTATCCATGGCTGAGAAGGGAAGAGTTAGGACAAAGCTGTAGGAAGGGAAAGGAGATGTGGAAAGAGTGGAGGCAAAAGCGATGGGCAGATTTGACTTTAGAATCCTGGAATGGCTTGGATTGGAAGGGACCTTAAATCCCATCCAGTTCCAACCCCTGCCATGGGCAAGGACACTTCCCACTATCCCAGGTTGCTCCAAATCTTGTGCAACCTGGCCTTGAACACTTTCAGGGATGGGGCAGCCACAACTTCTCTGGGCAACCCTCACAGGGAAAATTTCTTCCTAATATCTAATCGAATTCATCCCTGTTTCCCAGGTGGAAGTTGCATGGTTAGGCAGAAGGTTGGGAAGGCTGTAAGAGATTAAGGAATGCTGGATGACTTGTGCAGTTGCAGAGAGAAAAAAGCTGTGTATTAGGATCAGGAAAGTAGGTGCAGGAGTGTTATGGCATGGGGAATAAGGATTCAGTTGTTTCGCCCTGGAATGTGAAGTGAGGAAACATCCTGACAGTGCTTTGTTGTGGGAAGCAAAGGGGTAGAAGTTGGACATTAAACTTGGGACAAAGCAAGCAATAGGAGAGCCACTTGGATCCCACAGGAATGTGGGGCTGCAGGAGGCTGAATCCTTGGGTCAGGAGCTCTGCAAGGACTGGGTTCTGTTGGCTTCTCGTGCGTAACAAAACATTTCAGCTGTCTCTGATGCTGTGCTGCTGGTTCCTGCCTGTCTGAAATCCCTGTCTGATCATTGAACAACATCTGGAACTCCTGTTCCTGCCCTCAACCTTCCCATAAATTTTGGATTGATTTATTCAGCCTCCATCCCAAATATCCAAACCAGTTTGGTGCCTGATTGTTGTCAGGTGGTGGCTGCTGGTCCATCCCAGGGCTCTGATCTTTTTTGGCCATTTCCATCCCCCATCCCAGCAATGGGTCAGCTGGGAGAGACAGAGGATTCCTTTAGCAATCTCTGTGCCTATGATGGGAACTGTGTTTGTACTCGGATCTCCTGTGGTTGCTCAGTGGGACAGTTTAATGTTGTTTGCAAGTGGTGTTTCCTCAGACATTTTTTTTTTAATGCTTCTGCTTTGTCCACACTGGAATCCCCACACTTTTCCCTTTTCTCTCAGATGTATTGGATCACAGGCATTCATGTAACTGCTGGGAAAGGCCTCCCTCACCAAAATGCCTCTGTTCTCAAAAGCTTTTTTTGAAGGATTTAACACAGAAGATCCCTCCATTGAGCCATAGCCCGGGTGGTCTTAGGAGGGCCCCTGATTCTGCTGAGCTTCCTGCTCTTGCTTTCACTTGGCAGTGCCACCCCTGTGCCCTGAAAGCTGAAGGTGACGAACTGACCTCATTTAGGACCAGGTCTGCAGCTCAGGTGTTTGTCCTTTGCCCCAGCAGTGTCTCCTGTGCACCTTTGGGAGGAGGGTGCAAAAGCACCTGGTGAAGCAGCAGCTCTTCAAAAGGACCTCCAGTGCCTGGCATGTCATAAATCAGCTCCTTCCCTGGGTGTTAGCAGTGAGGATCTAAGCCCCAGTGTTCTGGGGGTTTGGAGGGTTTTCCTCCGACCTTTACAGACCTCAGAGCTCCCTGCAGGGTCTGAGTTCAAGGGTAGCTGAAGTCCCCTGTCCTCTGCCAGCAGCCTGCAGTCACTACCCTTCTCCTGAGGACCAGTTTTATGGGTGGCATTTCCAAACCCAGCAGAAAATCCCAAACTATGTGAGCAAGGAAGAGAGGAAAGCCAGGTCTCTATTAATCCCACTTTAAGGAAATGTGGATGTGGATGAGGATGCAGCTGCAAATTCCCCACTTAGCTGAGGTTGGGTTGTGGGGGACATTCCTGCTGTGTCCCAGCACTCAGGAAAATGAGAACTGAGAGCGGAATGGGAACTGGATCCCTGGATCCCTTTGAGATGAAAAGGCAGCACAGACGTGTAAATCCTCAGTAATATTGATGTGTGGGTATTGCCAAAGACAACCTGTCCATCCCTGACCACTGTGCTGTGAGCCAGGCTCAGCCAGGTTTAATGAGATGAGACTTTACCCTGAACCTGATGCTTGAGACAAACCCAGTTTTATTTCCAGTCTGCCAAAGCTGC
Source organism: Melanocharis versteri (assembly GCA_013397845.1). Lineage (NCBI taxonomy): Eukaryota > Metazoa > Chordata > Aves > Passeriformes > Melanocharitidae > Melanocharis > Melanocharis versteri. Next base: position 97,120 of record VZTG01003742.1, read on the forward strand.
TGCAGCTCCACCTCAGCTCCCCGATGGCAGATTCCTGCTGGTGCCCTACGGAGGAGTCTCAAAGAATTAAGCAACAAACTTTTCATTTTAACCAACTTCTGGCCTGAGGAGTTCTGTACTTACACTGAGGTCTCAGAGGATGTTAAAAAACAGCGAAATACAGTAACTCTGTGTAGAGGGGCTCATCCTCAGCTATGCCATGGAATCACAGGATATCCTGAGTTGGAAGTGAGCCACAAGGTTCATCGAGTCCAGCTCCTGCACAGACACCCCAAAATCCCACGCTGTCCCTGGGAGCGTTGTCCAAGCACTCCTGGAGCTGTGGCAGCCTTGGGGCTGTGACCATTCCCTGCGGAGCCTGGTCAGTGCCCCAGCACCCTCTGGAAGAAGAAACTTCTCCTGATATCCAGCCAAAACCTCCCCCAACACAGCTTCATGCCAGTCCCTCAGGTTCCGTCATCTCAGTGACACCTGGATGCACACCGTGGTTTGTCTCTGCTAAAATTTAGAGGATGTTTCTCTATTGAGCACCTTCATTGCTGCTTTACAACCTACTTTTTATCCTCAGAAGTCCCAGTTCGTCAATTTTTTTTCCTTTCTTTTTTTTTTTCCCCTCTACACTTCTAAGCAATTCTAGAGAGCAAGAGGGATAAGAGGACTAAAGCTGGTGGCTTGGGACTTGATAAATATTTTCCCTCTGGAAGATTTAGTGTTTGCAGAAGGTGTGTGATTGATTCCGCCGGTCACTTAATTGAAGCAAAATGAAAAGCGAATTTCCAATAAACCAAACCATTATTCATCCGAGGTCTCAAGCCTGCACCCAGGCAGCCCTCAGCAAACCTCGGGCCCTGTGGGAGTTATCAGTGCAAGGGCTGGGAGGATCTCTCTTTTTCATTCCTGTGCACTGGAGGTGACCGTGGGCGCCGCTGGGGCATCACAGCATAAAAACTCCGCTAAGGATTTTCATTCAGCTTTGGTGGGGTGCTCTGAACACTCGGATATTGCAGTGACAGGAGATCCAATAAATATCCTGGGAGATGGATGGCTGGAGGGGAAAGTGGAGTTGGAGTCCACTCACTCTGTGCCTTGACATCCTGGGGGAAGTTTTGCTTGCGCCTGGTCGGAGTTTCAGTGTTAACTTCAGCAGAGCTGGGGGTTGGCTGCTGGGTTTCCAGCGCAGTGAAATGAGGTGAATGAAAAAGACAAGCGTGGCACTTCATTGCAGCTCCTCCTGGGACCAAATCTGTCAACCTTTAAACAGTGACGTGACAGCAAACAACACAATACTCCATGCAGATGCAGCTGGGATGGGTAAAACAGGCAGGCAGAAGCTGGATTGGTTTTTATTTGCATTTCCAGTGAGCCTGGAGTCCAGGGAAGGCTGTGGGCAGCACATCCCACATCCCTGCCAGGCACTGAGTGCCAAGTCTACCTGGCCAGGACCCAGAACTGCTCCTCCTGAATGGTGTCGTGAGAGAGGAGCTGGTGATGAGACAGGGTGACAAGGGCTCACCAGGAATGTGGCAGGAGGTTTATGCAGCCAGGTAAAATGTCACTGAAGGATTCCACAGCCCTGGAAGTGTTCAAGGCCGGGTTGGATGGGGTATTGAACAACCTGCTCTAGTGGCAGTTGTCCCTGCCTCCAGCAGGGGATTGGAACTGGATGATCTTGAAGGTTCTTCCTGACCCAAATCCTTCTCTATAATTCTATTATATGGTTTTATGATTAGTGTTAATAGAGGGGTGTCCTCTCTGGGGGAAATTCTGGGCAGCAAAGGATGGGCTGTTCTTGTTGAGCAGCTGCAGTTTCATGTCAAAGCCTGGGATAATCCCTTCAGAAGTCCTGCTGCAGTGCATGTGGGCTGGGTGGTAACTTGTTAGGAAAATGATAGGAGTTTGGGGACTAAAGTTTAATATATAGCTCCTATAAAATATAATAATCGTGGCCTCCACATGTGCAAGCCAACCCCCACACATGGTTTGGATTAGTGCTGGGGGTGGATCTAGTGGCCATGCTGGAGAAGCAGAGCACCTTCAGCACTAACATCACATCTCCTCAGCTAAAATGTGATCCTGGCAGCCTTAAAAAATGGGATATTCATCTTTATTCAGAGCCAAACACGAGTAAGGGATGTCCTGATGCAGAGATCATGGGTTCAGAAGGGAAATCTTTGAGCTGAGTGGGGACCCCACAGTTAAAAATCCAACCTGCAGCAGTGTGTTAGTGATGGCATCTCTTTGTGTGGCAAGTGGATTGTACAGAGAAATCAAAGCAAATGCAGATCCTGAATTACTTGCTCGCAGAATCAAGGTTTGCCTCGAACATGGGAATGAATTTCTGGGGCTGGCTTTTGTCGTGCTTCCTTTGGCAGCCATCCCTGCTCCTCCTTCCCTCTTTCCCTGTAGCATTCCAGTTCAGAGTGCCAGGACATCCCACCCCGGGCGAGCAGGGCTGCCTTGCCCAGACCTGCACCTTGCCAAGCCCTTCTAACCGGAGTCAGAGGAGCTCAGGAAGCCAAGGGGACACAGCTCAGGATCAGCTTTAACCGGGGGCTGTGTGGCAGCAGCATGGAACAACTCTGGCTGATCCAATTAACTTCACTCTTTGGTCATCGTGCTCATCAACTCCCCTCTATTATTAATGTAAAAACACTCAATGGCAGCAGAACTTTGTTTGGGGGTGGGCGGGGATGTGTTTCATTAAAATAAACAGGTCCTGCTTAGCTCTGATTTTAAAAATTCGTCCCAGTGGTGCCTGAGAGAGGTGAAATGCTTGAATGCTTTGCCACCCATGACACTGGGGACTATTTTTGGGGAACAGCACAGGTTTCTCACTGTGCTCCAGAGAGATGCTCTCTTTTAGGGGTTAGAAATTGAGGGAAGGTGCATGAACCCCATGTAAGTGTAATCAGAGGGTGCAGCCTGCACCATGCAAGTTCTTATGTGAATACATGTTTTGTTGCATCTATAATATTTGTGTGTGACTTGCAGGTGGGTTTTTTTAAGATGAATTGGGCTTGGAGGGGTCACACCCTTGCTGAGGCGTGTTGTGTCTATCGGTGCCTTTGGCAGCGCCTGCCCTTTTCCTCCTTGGATGAAAAGGACCCCAAACCCCTCAGCCCAAAGCGCCCCAGCAGCCGTGTTTCTCTGAGCCTGTCCACTCGCTCGCTGTCTCCACAGAACCCACAGGCTGCTGAGGAAGGAGGGAGGTGAGTGATGGCAAAGTTAGTTAGATTTTCCAGTGGCTTTCCCTCGGCGCCGCCGCCATCGACCTCGGCTGAACCCACGGCACTCACAAAAATGAGAACCATTTCTCATCGCCAGCCTGGGCCCCGGGCTCTGTCATTTTTTTTTTCCAAGAGAAATGTTTAAACACCTACCAGGCTCCACGTGCTGGGAGAGGCTGGAGAGCAGGTCCAGCCACATCCAGCTGAGCTCCTGGGAGCTTTGGGATGAAGCAGGAAAAGGAGCTGCTGCCCTCAGCAAGGCCAAACGACTTGTCCTCACCTCTGAAGTTTGGTTCAGTAACCCGCTGGATTTTTCTGCTGAGTCCCAGCCAGCTCTAGGTTATAGAGAAGGAAATGAACATTATGTATGTTTTTAACCAGAGCAGTGCCAGTTTCATGCTCCACCATGGAACAATGCTGCTGCTCAGCTGCCGTGGTTGGGAGGGAGCAGCAGTGGCATCCAAGGTATCCTGAAGCCCCAGCAGCTGCAAAAACAGCAGCTTTCCTTCTTCCAGCCCTGTTGGGTGTGTCAGCATGGCCCCTATCCCCCCAAATGCATCCAAACGAGTGGGAATACCCACTGCTGCATCAGTGGCTGTTTTTCTCGTTGAATTGTTGAATGATTGGGGTTGGAAGGGGCCTTCAGGACCATCCAGTCCCACCCCCTGCCATGGGCAGGGACACTTCCTACTAGACCAGGTCACTGCAAACCTGGCCTTGAAGAGAGGTAATAAATCCTGGGAATGTTAGTGCAGCCTCTGGGTGTTGTGTTGAAGCAGGATGGTTTGGGGAGGGCATGAAATCATAAAAACCCCAACTTTGCCTCTCCCCTTCAGCTCCTGTGGAGGCTCAGCCTCTCGGAGTGGCAGCAACCTCCAAACTCCACTTAGGTGCCTGAAGTCCCATCACAGCAAGAGAAGGCTTTAGGGGATGGTGATGTAAGTCAGTGCCAGGTTATTTCTTCACTGCCAAGTTATTTTGTCCAGCCTGAATATTCCTGCTGAGGGTAACGGAGTTTCCCCTCTTTCCCCTGCCTCTCAGAGAGTGTTTCAGGGTCTAACAGATGCTACTCTCAGTATATTTTCTGTAAATACCACTCAAGTTTCTTCCAGACATCCCTCATGATAATCAGTCAATATCCTTCAGAGCCATTTCATTCTCTTGCTTTCCACCTTCGCTGTTTTTATCTGAGCTGAGCTCCATAGCTGAGCCCTACTGAACTCCACACACTCTTTTCCCAGTCTGTAGAAAGCTGGATTAGCTTTTCAGTAGCCTGGGTCATCTTGTGAGAGGAAAAAAAAGATGTGTTAGAGGGCAACCAATTTATTTGTTTAATATTCTGAGAGCAGCAGCCTCTTGTTTCCTCCGTCGCGTGTGCCTGTGTATAATAAATCTTCTGGGAAGCAGAGAGGGAATAGATCGGGAAGCACCTTTAAAACAAGACTGTGGTGTGTGGATTTGATTTGCTGAGCGCCCAGGCTGCAGCAGAGCGCACAGAAAATTGCTCTGGCAGGATCAAGAGGTCTGAGATGTTTGGCAGCAAGAGCTGTGGAGGGCAGCAAGTTTCCCAGCTCCCCGGTGCTGCAGGTGGGAGGGAACCTTCAAGGGCGTCGCATCTCATAATATCCAGTTTTGTGTCGGTGTTTGCTGCGGTTTGGGATCACACCCAGGTCTCCTGAGACTCAAACAGGGACCTGGGCACCCGGAGCATCCTTCATCTTCAGTTAACAGGCTGAGCGTGGCCTTTCCCCGTGATTGGCGTGACAGCACGTGATCCCCAGGAGATGCCTCTTCCCAAAAAGCCAGTGGAGGTTTGTTTTTAGCCCAGCTGTTTCTACTGCCTGCAAAGCACGCTACAAACTCCTCAGCTTAATGCCCAAAAGGATGCAGCCACACACCCCTCCAGTGGCACTAATAACATAATGTAAAATGAAATTAATCCACCTGCTAAACCCCAACATGTCACCCGATAATTATCAGCAACACACAATCTCCTCCAAGGAAGATCTTATTCTATTAAAGAGAAATTGGCCTCCACTTTAGCTGCAAGAATGACAATGTGCTCTTTAGATGAGATTTCCAGTCTTGGAGTTAAAGCATACAGAGATCTCTGATAAGCAGCTTTTTTTTTGCCTAGAAACTCCGAGGTTTATTTTGAAATAAGGCGATTATAATTATTTTCAATAATGATTGTTTTTGCTAACTTGCATCTGGGGTTTAGATGCCGTCTAATCTTGCACAGTTAAGAGTTCTTGAAGGTCAGATCCTTCTACTCAGCACAGAGCTCATGGACTAACGCAGCAATGAGTGTGTGGAGTGAGCCTGCCATACCTCTACAAGAGTTAATTTGAAAATCCCAGCTGATCAGAATAATTAAGGGATCCATGATACACTCCCAGGGATTACAAATCCAAGTCTTGGGAGGAAGGACGTGATCACCCAATGAATGAACACTGGGGCAATCCCCTGGCTTGCTGGGGATCCTCTCTCAGTTTCCTTACTGTTTTGGCAATGAGGATCATTTTGCTGTCCCTCTCTCCTGAGCACCCTGAGAGCCTTCAGCTGGTGAGGTCAGCGTGGGATAAATGCTGCTGGATTTTTTTGGAGTGATGGTACAACCCCACTGCACTCCTGGCAGCTGGTACTATTCTGTGGAGTTTTCCATGTGGATCAACTTGAGTTCAGCCTCATTAAGGGCCTTTAAACAAAACAAAACATCACTTTCCCTTTTTACCAGATTTTGTAGCATTGCTGTGTGAGATCCAGTGGAGGAATGAAGTTTTTCACACCCCTTCTCCAGCCCTGCTGGGGCTCTGAGAAACCTGGGCTAGAGGAAGGTGTCCCTGCCCGTGGCAGGGGGTTGGAACCAGATGATCTTTAAGGTCCCTTCCCACTCAAACCACTCTGGATCACGCTGAGAGCTGGCTCAGGACCCTGGTGTTCTGTCTTCTCTTTGGGTGCTGAGGCTGCCCAAGCTCAGCTGATCATCAGCTGAAATCCCACCCTCTCCTACATCACTGCAAACATGGATCAGCTGGACAGCTGTGGCATGCTTTGGTTGAGCTGCTTTTTCCTGAAACATCAGCATGAAGCCCTGCCAGAGGTAGGATGGAGGCTGGAGGGGGCTTTGTCCCACCCTGGCTACCAGCATCTCCCAGCCCTCTGCCAGCAAAGCTTCCAGTGCTCAGTTAACGGATGGATGAATGAAGGAAATCATCTCTATTTCCACCAGGAGGAAAGGAGCTCCAAGATTTTCAGTTCACTAGCGTTTATGGAAGCAGGTGTCTGGGTACAGGAGAGAGAGACGCAAATCAGAGCTGTCACTTGGGGCAGAGCTCAGTGTGAACACAACCCTGTTACAGGACACCAGAGACTCCTCGATGTGGGGCTGGCAGGAGAACCTGTTCTGAGGGAATGGCACGAGGAGCGGGCCTTTATAAGCTGAGCTTTGCACTCAGGTATTCGTTTAATAAGTGTGCGGCCAGATGTTGGTGCTTGGGAAGGCAGAAATTCCCCTTGCACGTGCAGCAGGAGCAGATGAGGTCTGCAAAACCCTCGAATTACGGTGGGAGTTTATGAGCCTTCCTCCGGAGACTCAGAAAAACTGGGTTTAAATAGGTTTTTTTTTCCTTTTTTAAGTATGAAACTCTTGAGTGTGGGGGCCTCTGTTCTGCCCCAGCCCACGGGGTCTGGACAGCGAGGGGAGCAGTGCATGGACAGCAACAGCAGCTGGATTTCTGTTTCCAAGGGTGGGATGGCATGCTGAGGTTTCCTTGATCTTGAATGCCTGCTCATAGGCAGCCAGAGCCCTCCAGCTGTGGAGAGGAGCTCTGCCTGAGCTCTCTCCACCCAACAAGCACCTCTCTTCCCGTGGCTGCCATGCTCCCAAAATCCCAGAGCAGCCATGAAAGGGTTTTGGGATGCCAAGGCAAAGTTCAGGTTTTACTGCCTAGAAGGGGTGTTTAAGAAGAGACACATGAACAACCTGTGGGAGCAGGTGCAGAGGAGGCCACGAGGATGCTCAGAGGGCTGGAACCCCTCTGCTCTGGAGCCAGGCTGGCAGAGCTGGGGGTGTTCACCTGGAGAAGGCTCCAGGGAGACCTCAGAGCCCCTTGCAGGGCTTAAAGGGAGCTGGAAGAAAGATGGGGACAGACTTTTTCATCAGGGCTTTTTGCAATAGGAGAAGGGGGGGCGGCTTTAAAGTGAGGAAGGTTGGATTTAGAATAGGTGTAAGAAAGATTTTTACAATGAGGTAAAATTTTTACAATGGTGAGGCCCTGGCACAGGGTGCCCAGAGAAGCTGTGGCTGCCCCATTCCTGGAAGTGTCCAAGGCCAGGGCTTGGAGCACCCTGGCACAGTGGGAGATGTCCCTGCTTATTGCAGGGGGCTTGGATTAGGTGACCTTTAAACATCCTTTCCAACCCAAACCGTTCTGGGATTCTGTGATGGGTGGGAGGTTCCTGAATAACAGTTGTGCTCATCCCACCTTCCCCAGCTTCCAGCATTTCCCATTTGGCTTCCTCAGAACACCAATGGCAGCTCACCAGAACCCTGCAAAGCCCTTGGAATCCCTGTCCCTTGTGACTCTGTTCCTGCAGGGCTCCGTGTCCATGACCAATGCATTGCCAAGGATAACCTTGCACTTAGAGCTTGGCCGTGATCGGAATCTTACCCTGCTCTCCTGCAGGGAAAAAAAAAAAAAAAAAAAAAGGGTCCCTTTTGGTCACTTTTTGACAAGAAACGTCACCCAGATCGTGTGACATGGAGCTGGGGGTGCAGGTGGGGTGGGCAGTGGAGGAAGCGTGTTTCCTCCCCCAGGCAGGCGGAGCAGGAGCTCCAAATTGATTTGGGAAGGTGCAGGGGATCAGGCACTGTGGCTAATCCCTTTTCTGAGCACAGCTCACCTCTGCGCTCTCCTCCTCCCCTCTCCTTTCTCCTCAGTGACTGATTTCCACCCCTCCTCTCCCCTCCCCTCTGCACATCCTCTTTTCCTGTTGCCTGGTGATCCCTTCTGCGGTGGCCAGTCTGTCCTGCAGTTCTCTGGGTTTGCAGGTGACCTGTGCAGGGGGACAAATCCTGCTGGGACAATTAAAATGCTGTATTATCCACAACAGTAATGATCAGGAACCAGCAGCTCCTTGAAGGCAGTGGGGATTGGAGACAACTCTTTGCCAGTCCCTGCAGCATCGTGAGGAGCACTGTGATGCTGTGGAGGGGGATTTGGGTTTATGTTTCCAGCATTTGTTTTTGAAGCAAGGCCACAAAAAACAGGGACTTTGGAGTAGAGCATGGAGTGATGGGACAAAGGGGAATGGTTTCAAACTGCCAGAGAGCAGGGATGGATGGGATATTGGGAAGGAATTCCTGGCTGTGAGGGTGGGGAGACCCTGGCACAGGGTGCCCAGAGAAGCTGTGGCTGCCCCTGGATCCCTGGAAGTGTCCAAGGCTGCATTGGATGGGGTTTGGAGCAACCTGGGATAGTGGAAGGTGTCCCTGGTCATGGCAGGGGGTGGAATTAAAAGCTCTTTAAGGTCCCTTCCCACCTCCAAACCATTCTATGATTCTATAAAACTTTCTGTGAGGGCTTATTGATTTTGATAGGGGGCTTTTGTGCTGATGAGCAGTTACTTTGTCTTCAAGGAGGGAAAATGATGTACTTTGCCTTTTCAATGAACTTTTGCCTTGCAAGGAGTGTGTTTTCTGCCATGTTCATTTAAGGAAACCCAAAGCGAAGCCTCCCCATTGACAATAAAGAAGCCTCCCAGTCTCAGTCCCAGAAATATCCAAATATGACATTTTATCTGCTTGAGCAAACACCAGCAGAAGCCCAAACCTGTGGAATTTGCTGTGAATCAGAAGTTGGGGTCCCACATAACTCTGGTTTCCCAGCTGCAGGGAACAGAAACCCGGGGTTTCAGACCTCAACTTCCCTGTGACTCAGGTGGGAGCTGGGATTTCAGATCAAGTCTGATTTGACAGGAGGATCCTGAACTCTCAGGCAGCAGCAAATCCAGTCCTGCTGGAACCAATTTTCTTTGAAACCTCAACCCTTGCCAGTGATATTTCTCCTCTTGGATTCTCCAGCTTCTCTGCTCCTTTTAGGCTGTGAAAAAGAGCAGAGGCCAGGCTTGCAGGCGTATTGCAGGGCAGGGTGCAGGTGTCCAAACCTCACTGCCCATGGAGGTGTCTTTTGGCGCCTGATCCCAAATGTCCCCTTCATGTTGACAGAACAGAGAGGGACATCCAGATGATGAAGAAATTGCACAAAAATGGCCAAACCTTGTGGTTTTTACACCTGATCCCAGCAGGTTTTTGAGCTCCTGCTCCGCCTGCCTGGGGGAGGAAACACGCTTCCTCCACTGCCCACCCCACCTGCACCCCCAGCTCCATGTCACACGATCTGGGTGACATTTCTTGTCAAAAAGTGACCAAAAGGGACCCTTTTTTTTTTTT
>VZTG01003742.1:106831-339605 GCA_013397845.1 Melanocharis versteri
TTTTTTTTTTTTTTTCCCTGCAGGAGAGCAGGGAAAGATTCCTTCGGCATGTTTCTGCTTGCGGGTTCAATCAGGGCTCTGCTAATTACTCTCCTTGATTAATTGCTTGGTAATGCTGCTGTGTGTCGTGTATCTGTTAGTCCGATGATGCAGCGACTGCTGTGTCCTCCTGCCCTGCCTGTTTCCCCTGGCCCTGCTCTCCCAGGAAAAGCAGAGGCTAAACAGGGACAATCAGCTTAATGGAAGTGACACTGCTGGCCCCAGACCCTGTGGTCACCTCTGCAATTAAACCTTAACGAAGGCCAGTCCTGCTGGGCAGGAGATCAAGGCAGGTGCAGCGGATGGAGTCCATTTTGGCAGGTGCCTAAGAGCGCTCACCTCCAAATTTGAGGCTGCTGATGGTTGAGATCTCCCACCCTGCTGAGGCCTGGAACCTGTCTTGGCTTTCCAGGTTCTGCCAGGGGCAGAATGTCCACCAGCTGTGGCCCTGGCTGTCCCCAGAGTTTGATTCCCAGCTCCCAGCTAATGCCCTGAACAAGGTTTGGGGTAGTTTGGGCTGGAGTTCACCCCTAGCCAGCAGTTTTGCTCAGCCCTGGTAGGAGTGTGGACATGAACTGGTTTAGGAAGCAAGGGGAATATGAGCTCTGCTCTGATTTATTGGTTTATCTGCAGATGTAGCCACCCAGTCCTCCAGAAAACAGGGAAAGAAGGGTCTAGACCTGCCCTTCTCCGTGCCAGCAGCTGCTCCTCAAAAAACCTGCTGGGATCAGGTGTAAAAACCACAAGGTTTGGCCATTTTTGTGCAATTTCTTCATCATCTGGATGTCCCTCTCATTAGTGAATGAAGTGCCCTCTCCCCACATCCTTTTTTGAGACTTAAGTCACACTTGGCCAGGGGCCTGAGCATGATCACTGCAAATAAAGCTTGCTCCACTGAGCCTCCCATTAAAGCATCTGTACTTATTTAAAAGAGCAATAAAACAACCCTCAGAAGCCTTATGAACCCTGGGAACTCATTGAATTATCCAGAAAATACTAGATGTTGTTTTCCATGGAAAATTTATCCAAAGACTTAAGACTGATTTGGGTTTTTTGTTTGTTTGTTTGCTTGTTTTGCTGTCAAAAATCAGATAGATGGGGGAAATTGGGCTTTTTGCGAGTGGTTCATTCAAAATCCCCATTCCCCATCCTAATAATGCTTGATGGGAAATTTTCAATTAGCCCCGATCGTTATCAACATTTTGCAAATTAGGGAGACTCAGGCACAGAAGCGTAATCATTTGTTTATGGGCGTTGTGCATGTCAGAAAGCAGATTAGGGCTGTCCCCTGGGCGAGTCCTGATAGCCTGGCCAGTTCCTCTGGGACCTCTGGGTTTGCTGGAGCTGCTGAACTCCACGCAGGCTTGCTCGGAATGGGAAGAGGCTGTTTGTTCAAGACTAATTTTAATTATTTTTGTGTCTTTAAAGAGGAAACCCCGTCACAGATCTGGGAATCCAAGCTGTCCTTGCTTGTAGATATTCCTCCAGCTATGACTGGTCTGGTCTCAAACTCGGGTGATATGGAAAATGTAGAATGTGTGACTTTAGTTTTACATTTAGACTTTCCTGCTATGGTCTAAGACCTTAATTTTGTTTGATCTTTTAAGTTAAACTTTGAAATTAAAAGAATCTTCCAAAGCAGAGGAAAAAAAAAAATCCCCAAACTCTGTGTCTCCTTGATGGTTCATGGAATCATGGCATGGTTTGGGTTGGAAGGGACCTTAAAGGCCATCTCATTCCAAGCCCCTGCTGTGCTCAGGCACACCTTCCACTACACCAGGTTGTTAACTGCAGCACTCCAGAGCAGCTTTGATTCAAACCATAACATTTGGCAGGTGATCAGTCCATAAATATCGTAATTGCTGATAGAGTTTTAAATTAGATGTGTAATGAGATCCTTTTTCCCCCCTTTTCATCCTTTTAAAATTTTTATTTTTTCGCTACGGTTGCAGAAGGAATTTTTAAATTCTTTTTTTAGTGAATCGAGTGGGAAAGGGAAGAATAAAGTGCAACAAATGGGCTGCAGAGCTCGATTCAGCTCTGCTTAGTGCCTGCTCATGCTTTATTAATTGTGAGAGCTCTGCTGCCCCTCATAGGTGTCGAGCTGGCTCCGGGTCCCTGGGGAAGCTCATCTGTTTGTGTTTGTGAGGAAAGACACGACAGGGTTGTTTGGACAGATCCTGGGATGCACTAATTAGAAGTTAAAGATGCACATTCTGGCACGAGACGGGAATGCATTAGAGCAGGGAGCACTTTCTAATGCTCTGACTCCTCGGCAGCACACGCCGCATTAAAGCCCGTGGTGTTTCTTTGATCCACGCCACCAAAATAATTCCAGGGACGAACACAAATGAGGGATAATAACTAATTTAAACTGGACTTATTGGAGAGCGACACTGCAGAAGATTAGGATATCCAGAGCAGACTGTAATTGCGGGGAGATTGGGGTCTGATGCCTGTTTATCTATTCTATTAATCTCTCTCTGCATCTGTCCTTCTACTCGATCAGTTGCCCATTAGCCATCATTTAGCTCCTGTTCCTGTCTTTTCTGCCTTCAGTGTCTCACCCTTTCTGTCTGCTTGTTAGCTAGAACAGATGTAAGGAAATTGCATTCTGCACAGAAGGTAAATGGGAGCTCTGAACGGGCCAGATTTGGGTTCTGAATGTTCTGATGTAACTTTGCAGAAGTTAAAGAAACTCTTCAGCGTTCGGAGTAGCACCGTGGCAGCAAAATTGGTCCCTCACCGGTGATGCACCATTCAGTACCTGTTAAACCATCTCTACAGGATGCTGGTGGATGAGTGAGATCCCAGGTTTTAAGACATTGGGATTGTGTCCATTTCTGGGGAAGCACTTTTCCCCTTGTAGCTGTTTCTTTCCTTTTTTTTTTGATTCTCCTCTTGTGAGCCTGACGTGGTATTCAGGTGCCCTTTGTAGGGGAGTGCTGAGGGTGAAGAACCAGGACAGGTCTAGGCAGAACGTAGTGGAATGGCCAACATTTGCCATCTGATCATCCATCCATCTGATCATCCATCCATCCATCCATCCATCCATCCATCCATCCATCCATTGTCCTGCTCAGCTACTCTGTGCCTCTTCCTTTTCCTGCCTCTCCGTGTGCTCTCCCATTCCTCTGCCTGCCATCCCTCTGCTCTTCTCCTCAGCCCTGGACTGTTCGTTTAGACTCCATTTACCTATTCACTGTTGATTTTGCACGTTAAAATCCCTGCCTGTCTTTGCTCAGCTAATGGGGATATTCACTGGATCTCATTTTGTAATAGGGCTTTAATTAGACTTTTCTAATGGGATCCCTTTGGAATCGCACGTTGCATCCACAAGAGACCTTAACGCTTGTATTTTTTTTTTTTTTCTTGTGGGAACCAAAGGAATTGGACATGTTTTCACTCTGGTCTTGAAGCCTGGCCACCAAGCTCCCAAAAAACAAGGTGTACCTCATGAGTGGGGCAGCAAATCCCCCTGTCTGTCATCGAAAACTCCCTCAATTCCATCTAGGGGGAACACACACTACACAGGAGGAACAATGAGGTGGAATTAAGGAGATATATTGATGTGTCCGTGTAAAATGAAGAAAACACAGGCCTTGGAGACCTCTGGGAATCTTGGGCTTGAGTATTCTTAAAGCTTCCATGGATTTTTGCCTGTGTGTTAAAAATATTGTTAACCCCTGAGGAAATTTAGTGCCCGGAATCAATGAACGTAACACACAGGTGCCTAATAATGGCAAATGGGATTGATGGGTTGGGCTGGTAAAATCACCCCAGCAGTTAATTCTGCTGCCACAACAAGCCCGTCAATAGAGCTCCCTGCTGACTCCTGCAAGGATTTAGGGATACAGCAAGGCATCTGGGAAGACAAGAGCTGGGTTTGCCTCAGCAGTGTTGGAAAAAAGGTGGGAATTCAGCTCCAGCAGGGAGTGTGTGTTCTCTAGAATAGGTCTGGGCACTGAATCAGGGACAGCACATGGCAGCACCTCCCACTCCCAAATGCTGGAAAGATGTTCCCCAAAAACCCCACAGCTCCAACCTCTCGTCTCCCTCCCAGCTATTCCTGGCTGCTTTGGGGCACACGACAGACTTTCTGATCTTTTCCAGGTTGGTAGACTGACAGAAAGTTTTCACTGGATTTCAGTTCCCTCTGGATCTGACCTTGCACTGATTTTTGAGTACGAGCAAAGCAATTCAGAATTCCTTGTTTTGTCAGGAACGGCAGAATCTGAGAAGGAATAAAAGGTGTTTTTCTTTGCCTGACTCTTTTATGGTGGCACTGAGACCACGTATGAAAGGAAGAGAGATTCCTTTTGTGGGAGGCAGCATTTGGGAGACTCTGTCCTGCAGGAAAACATCCCAAGTGATGGGACCTTTGGAAGGCGAGCTGGTGCCCCATCCAGTGTCAGCATATCATGGTCATCTCACTCCTTCTTGGAGCAGATCCAGTTGCTTCTGGGTTTCTCCTCAGGTGACAAAATACCTGGATGCCTCCTGCTTCCCTGCCAGGCTCTGAGGTGGGATTTGCCTCCTGGATGTGTCCAGGAGCCATGAAGCAAGAGAGAGAGCAGGATTGCACCAGGCAGATGCAGCCAATCTTTGGGTCCTGTGCTCAAGGGTTTTGCCTCCCCTGTGCTGCATGAGCAGGAGTGGGGTAGGATTGTGCCTGCAAAGAAAATGTCTGGCAGTCTTGACTTACAGATGCTGCTCCTTTTTCTCTCTGTAATTTGCTCCATCGGGGGTTTGGGTTGGACCTTTAAAGATCACTGGGTCCAACCTCCTACCATGTTCTTCCACAACAAAATGTTGCTCAGAGCCCTGCCCAAGCTGACCCTGAAAATTTCCAGGGATGGGGCAGCCACCACCTCTCTGGGCAACCTGTGCCAGTGTTTCACCACCATCATCATCAAAAAATTGTTCCTTATGTCGATGTTTCACGAGCCTGAACTCTTTGTTTGCTCAGAGGTTGTCTTTGTTTTGGAGTTGATCCTCTTTTTTCTTCCGTAAGCTCCGAGCTCATGAGGAAATCAGCTGTTGGTTGCTAGGCTGCAGCAAGCCCCAAAGTGCTGATGGAGCCGGGCTGTGTCTGAGAAATTTGGGTCTGAGGCCAAATTTCAGACGCTCACAGATTTCGGGGGCAGTCTGGATGTGACTCTTCAGTTCTTTCCCTTCATGGGAGGTGAATCTCTAATCTCTTCCTCAGCTCTTTCCAGACACGGGGATTTTGGGGTTGCGGATCAGATCCACCTCTGTGTCTCTAAATAACAATAAGGGGATTATCCTGCTTTGGGGGGGGTGGGAATTGGAGAGAGGAGCGGGCTCTGCAGGAGACTCTCTGGGACCCATATGTTGGGTGGATGGTTAATTTTTGCAGTAGGCCAAAGACCAGCAAATCTGCCTTGTGTCGACGCTGGGTGCCCCAGATCCTGTCCTGCCCATGGTTTATTAAGGATCAGGAAAAAAAATTGCTGATGGTGCCCACTCCATGGAGAGGGGGGAGGTATCTGTGCAAGTCTATTACATCTGGGCTTCTTTCCAGCGTGAATAAAAACGTTCTGTATGTCCGGAGTTATCAACATACTCTTTTTTATTCCTGTCAATTAATCTGATCTGAATGAGTCGCTGCCACTCGTGGAATAATAGCCTTGAATGTAAAGTCTTATTTCTCATCTGCTTCGTGGACTGCACTCCGATGTTGCTGGCCCTGGAATGATGCTGTTCAATTATTTTGAGCTAAATCAAGCCCTCTTTGGCCTAAAAACCTGCCAGCCTTGCTGGAGGAGCTCACTGGTGAGGAGGGAGCATCCCAGCTCCATCCTGCTTCAGACACTGCTTTTCCAACCCCGTCCTGGCTCTTGGCACCTCTTGCCCTTCTCCCCGTGCTGTTTATTTTTCCTTCCCACAGATGAAAGGCAGAGAGGCAAACTGCACCAAGGCTAGATTGTTCATGGCTTATTGAACAATTAGTTTCAGCTCAGGGTCTAATCTTCTGGCATTTCTTTTCTTCCCTTTGTATGCCAAGCGTGCCTTGGAAACTTGTTGGCTTCAGGACTCGTGTGGTGCTGGGGGTCTGGGCTCGAACTTGGCTCAGAGGGATGCGGTGCCCAGAGCAAAGCAGGTGTGAACAGCTCTGGCTGCTCTGACAGGAGGAGAATTGGGGCTGTAAACAAAAATAAAGAAAAAAAGGCTGCAAGAAAAGCGTCGCATGGCGAAGCCGCCCGCTCAGGCTCGGATATGCCCCTCTGGCATTCCTCTTCCCGAGGTCTCTCCATCATCTGGCTGAGGTTTTCAACCTTTTAACCCCTTTTCACGGCTCTCCGTGGTTCTTTTGGCTGGTGGGCTGTGCCAGGAATGCAGGACCTGCTGGTGCCCGGCTCCCTGGAATGCAGGGAGGGTGTCAGGCACCAAGACACGTCTTTGCAGGGTGGGACAGTGCCAGCACCCTCCTCTGGCACCAGAATGGGGCTGCACGTGCACTTTGCTGTCTCCTGAACGAGCTCTGGTGCCGTGTGCCAGGAGCTGGAGTGTCTATGCTGCTGGAGCAGGAAGGGTTTGGATGTCGTCTCCCGGAATCCCAGGGCCATCCCAAGGCTTGGGACTGGTGGAAAAACCTCACTGAGAGGAGAGCTGTGCCTCATTTCTTGCCCATCATCTTCCTCCTTTGGGCTCTGCTCCATCTTACTCCAATCTGCCACATTTCCCATCTCCAGTGTTTGTGGCACTGTTTATTTGGGATTTTTTTTCCAGCTGTAGCAATTCCTGACCTCTCCCTACACAGGCTGACACGTGAATGGATTTTTCTCTCCCACATTTGGGCTCCTCCTGCCCTCCCAACCCGAGCTCAGCAATCTTGATACTGTTCACTACTCCATAAAGAGGCTTCAGTTCACGTGACCCCCCCCATTAGCTGCTCCTGCTAAAGCCTCGGGCAAATAGTCATTGAGGATTTATTTTTATTAAAAAAAAAAAAAAAAAGTCGGATTAAATATTCTGATGAACAAGAACAACATTAGCAGCTGTGCCTGCTCAGCCAGCGTGATCCCATCCCTCATATCATAAGCTGATTGCCTGGATGGGTCAGTAAGTTGTGCCAGCGGCCCCGCACTGATAATGCTTTACGTGTTGTTTTCGTGGTGCATGAGGGATCTGGGGAGGGTTGTGATTTCCAGAGAGGCTCTGTGGGTGCAGAAACCCCTTCCTCAGATGCCTTTGAGTGTTGTTGGCCCCATCTGAGGGCTGTGACTGCAAACACCTGGTAAAGGTCCCATGCATGGCCAGTGTCTGCTCCCTGTGGCACAGAAGGTTCTCCATCCCCTGGAGGAGGTGATGGGGACACTGGGGAACCTCAGCTCAGGTGGGCAGAGCTGAGCTGGGGCTTTCTGCTTGCACAATGTGGAGCTTTTCCCTGGGCTGCACCCTCTGATGGCTCAAAGAGAGGCACAGGGTGCAGGGAACGTGGGGCAATAAAGCTCCTGTCACACCCTGAGGAGCAGGGCATGAGTGACGCTCTGTCACCCCCTGACACGAAGCTGACCAGTTTCCTTGGGTCACTCTCATTTCGAGGTGCTCAGTTATTACTTGGAGCAGTAAAATACATTCCTCTGCCTCCACAGCACCCAGAATTAGGGTTTCTTCCCCGTGGTGAGCAGTCCCCAGGCCCACGCTCTCCCTGCTGGCTGCTTGTGTTCCAGTGTTTGTATTAATGATATCAACAGTCACCTTAAATCCTGCTGATGCTGAACCCAGGGCTGGCTCCTGCTTCACAGGGCCTTGCCAAAAACTGTGGGATGCCCTTTGAAGATGGGGAAGCAGGAGCCATAAAATTATGCAGCCTTATTAGTGGCGTTATTATTTGTTCTCTGCAAACATCTGAGACTCTTCTTCATCCCCGCCCTGCTCCCAGCTCGGGTGGCAGCTTTCAGGAACTTGCCATCAGAGGCACCACTCAGCAGCCCCAAGCTGCACGTGGGGATCCCAGGGGGTGGAATTCTTGTCCCCTTCCCAGATTCATCTCTCCAGGAGGGCTCTGTGTGCCTCAGAAGCCGCTGTGCCACGTAGCTCTGCTGCCAGGAGATAAATCCCAGCGTGGGCACTCAGCCCAGCAGAGGGGAGCATCCTCCTGGGACACCAGCCCTTGGGAGCTGGGCCACAGAGACAGAGGAGAAAGCCCAATTTTCACCAGAAATCACAGAATTTCAGAATGGTTTGGGCTGGGAGGGAACTTAAAGATCTTCTCACTCCAACCCTCCTGCAGGGACACTCCTTCCACACCCTCCTTCCGCTGTCCCAGGGTGCTCCAAGTCCTGTCCAACCTGGCCTTGGACACTTCCAGGGATGGGGAGTTGACGACTTGGAAACCAGCCTGCAGATCCTGCCCTGAGGTGTGGGAAGGTGGATGAGGTCTTGCTGAGGTCCTTCACCTGCATTTTTGTTGTTTAAGGCTTTGCCAAGGAGGACTCTGCCCTGCTGGAAGTGGAAGCTGCCACAGAGGCACTGCTGAGCCACATTCTCCTCGAGGGACGGGTGTAACCTCTGTAAGATAGATCAGACACCAGCATCAGTAGCTTCTAGCAGAAAATCCGGGCTTTCTTTTGGCCTTTTTGAGGATTTTGTTAGTAATCTCTGCAGCGTATAGAGACAAGACTATGACTTCCATCCATTTGTAGATCTGGAATATCCTGCATTATTCTAGGACCTCTGTTTCAGTGCTGCAAGCTAGAAAAACTGCAAATATTACATTTCTGCCCTCTGAAATCATCCATGGATTTCTAGTGGATGCAGGACTTCCATCAGGATTTTTATCCCCATGCCAGGAAAGTTGGAATCAGAATATCTTTCCAACGCAATCCATTCTGTACTTCTGTGATTCTGTGATGTTTTCTCTCCATGGGGAGGACACTGTCCCAGGGATGAGGAGCAGAGCGTGTTTGTCTTCAGAGGGTGATGGGTGTGGTAGGAAACGCTGGATGAAGATGTTGCCTGAGACAAATATCCCATATCCAACATGGAATCATGGTGGTGTTTAGGCTGGAAAAGTCTTTTAGAATCACGGAATAAAACCATAGAATCATTTAGGTTGGAAAAGACCTCCAAGATCATCGAGTCCAGCTGTTCCCCAGCACTGCCAAGGCCACCAGTGACCCGTGTCCCCAAGTGCCACATCCACAGAACTTTTAAATCCCTTCAGGAATGGTGACTGTGATTATGGGAATGGGATCAGAGCAGAGAGTGGGCCTGATGCCTAACCCATGGCTTCCACCAAGAAGATCAGGAATTCGTACAAAAAGTTGCATTGGGATGCTTGTGTTGAGTTTCTGTGGATGATCTCCCACCCCTGCACGTTTTACTCATTTTCTGAACTCTTCCTCCTATCCTGACCCCTCCAAATCTCCTGCCATTGGCACCCAAACTGCACCAGGACACTACCTTTTCATATTCTAGTGCGAGAGAGAATTGGAAGGGAAAAAAAAAGGGGCAGAAAAAGGAGCAAAAGACCCACTTATGACACAGGAGATTAAATAATTAGCAAACGTGGCAGGAAAGACGACGAAAAACAAGTGCAGTGATTCATGTTCTATGTCTCCTACTGTACAGAACACTTTAAAGTGTCAGACAGCATGACAGTCACTCTTTAAAGCCAATTAAAGTTTTATAATAAATAGAAGCTTTTTATTTTTTTAATCTCTCTCTCCCCATGTGATGGTGACGGAGTTTGCTGGAGAAAGCTGGGTGATGCATTTGCCAGAAATCCACAACAAATGGGTACAGAGACCTTCTTTTCAAAAGCCTCTTTTATGCCAATTATTTACCTTCCTTAAATTCAGCTCCGGAGGGGAAAGTAGCCGTAATAATATCACATTTTCTCGTTGTGCTTTTCATTCGAGGAGATTACAGCCGATAACCTGGAGAGGGCAGGGAGAGGGGCTCTCTTTTCATGCTCGGGCAAGGTGATTTTCGGGAGCCTGGAGAACAGCAGAGCAATACGTGAGCTGGCAGCAGATTTTGGGACCCCCATGGGCAGGGATTTCATTTGGAGAAGGCACGTGGCTCTGAGCTCTGCAGGTGGAGGTGGGTTTGGAGGTCAGGTGGGGGTCCAATTAAGTGAAGCCGGGTCATTTTGGGGGCCAGGAGAGCAAAGGATGCGAGAGAAGGAGCTGGAATTTATTTTCTTTGTGCTCCATCTCCCCGAGGAGGACTGGTGCTTGTTGACCTCTTGGACTGGCGATACTGGAACATGCTGTAAATTGGGAGCAGCTCTGGTGAAGGCTTTTCTGAGGAGGGGACATTGGGGACTCTGGTTCTGTAGCTGTTTTTCCTTCACCTCTAAAGTAACATGGACTTGCACAGGATTCATTTCACCAAACTCCTCCTTGGCTGCTCCTGCTGCACAGCTCACTGTTGTTTTGTCTTTGTATTAATGGTGTTTCTTGACAAAAAAAAACGAAAGAAAAGATTTCCCACCACTCCAGACTGGGGGTAAGATCAAGTTCAGAGCTCTGGATAGAGATCTTGCTTTCCCCAAGCCTGGGGAAGAAGCAGTGGGTGTTGCTCCTCTTTGACCCACCAGGGCCTCTTCATCCTCCTCTTTTCCCCATTTCCTCTCCCATCGACACTGCTCGTGTTTGTGCGCCTTTATCACACACATGCAAAAATACACCTCAAACCAATTGAAATGTTAATCCAATTAGCATTCAAAGAAAATGAAAGGACACTGGAATTGAAGGTCCCCCTTGCCGTAGCCACCAGTCTCCCTTGGCTGCAATATCTCCGTGAACCTCCTCAGACTGGAGCCCGCGATTCCCCAAGCGGCGCCACTTTCATGTTTTGGAGTGGGCAGATCTCAGATGCAGGAAAGCAGCTTCTTTGTTCCGTATCTCCTCAGCTCTATTCGGGAGGGCGATGAAATTATGCCATAGCTTTGCTGCCAGAGGGGAGTTGGAGGAGCGGTGTTCCCGCTATTAGGCAAAGATCCCTTTAATTGGACAGAGTGAATATTCACTCTTTAATAACGCCGGGGCTCTAATCCTTCGTTAGGTGGCTGCATCCCCCCTCCCGAACGGTTTTTAATGACCCGTTGCCTACATCATTAATATCACAAGTGCTGACACCGGGAAGAAGTGCAACAATCAAAGGGAGACCCTCAGAGGTCTGGGAGCAACAACATTTTCCGTCTCCCCTTTGTTGTGGAAAACGTCCACGGGTGCCCTGCACAACCAAACCGGCTTCAAGTTCTGGCCTCCCACAGTGGGCAAGGGGAGGGTTAACTCCTGCCAATTGCAGGAGCTCAATTAGTTCAATTAAGAGCTTGATAACTAAAGCAGCTCCTCCTGAACACTGTCTAGGAGTCTAGGACCGTGGGCTCTGCCTGCAGGCTCCGAGCACTCCCACACTGCCCCGTTCCCTGGGGCTTGCAGCTTTCGAGGGCAGCCTCTCTTCCAGAGGGAAGGTGGGATTCCCACCGTCTTTACTCCATCCTGGGCTGGAGCAGCTCTCTGTAGGAATCCATGCCATTACTCCAGCGTGTTCTTGAAGGCAGAATTTAGTCCAGAGAGTCCCAACTGGGGGATATTCCATAAATCAGAAGAAAAATGGTAAAATCCTTTTTTGTCCCTCAATTTTTTTCAGTGTTCTTTTGAGCGCCTTCCCAGCAGCGCGTGAGCAATAAGCACCAGTCACATCCCTCCATCCCCAACTGTAATTGTTTTTTCCTGCGTGACAG
Source organism: Melanocharis versteri (assembly GCA_013397845.1). Lineage (NCBI taxonomy): Eukaryota > Metazoa > Chordata > Aves > Passeriformes > Melanocharitidae > Melanocharis > Melanocharis versteri. The sequence continues at coordinate 118,596 of VZTG01003742.1, forward strand.
CGCTTGCCTTTTGATAATCTCAGAAGGAGACGAGGGGGTATTAACATAACAAATCTGTGGCTGTCTAGAGAGTTCCATGTTGCTGGCACGTCACAGGATGTGTACACTGAGTGCTGCTCAGTTCTCATTGTTCTAAATCCACCCTGTGTATTAAGACCTAATGAATTACTACCTGACAAATTAAGCAGCTGCTTGCAAGGAGCCCGTGCTGGCAGTGTCCTTCTCTCCCTCCTCCTGTGGCATTTGGATTTTCCAGCTTTTATCCTCGTGCTGTCAATCTTGGGAAACACTTTGGTGACTCTGAATCATGGTGACTGTAGTGGATGCTCTGCAGAGCCACTGCATTAAAGGTACATGTGGTGACATGGGTAGCTGGATGTGGCCAGTGTGATCCTTTGTGAGGTTTTAGGCTTAAAATGGGAGGTTTTGTTCATAGCATTGTAGAATACCTCAAGTTGGAAGGGACCCACAAGGATCACAGAGTCCAATTTCCTGAGAGCAACCAAATCTGGGAAAGGGCACAGGGAAAGGCTCTGCTCTATCCCACACTGCTGCACCCAGGAGAGAAAAGCTGCTCTCCCTGCAGTGGGGGAACAGCCCAGCAGTGCTTTTGACAGCTGTGGAGGGGGAGAAGTGACTCATCTCTCTGGGTTACATTAGATGAGAGAAAAGTGTTTGTCTAAGCTAGAATTTAATGAGAAAATAGGGGTTAATAACTGCCAAGTCCTGGCTGTTCTGGGAGTATTAGCTTCAGTTTTCCCATCCTTTTCCATCTAATTTGTGCCAGGGTGGGTACAGCTCACAGAGATGCCCCAGCTGTGATGTCTCCCTGGTGCAGCACGGGGTTGGCCTCAGAGCTGTCGTCTCCTTCCATCAAGATACAGGATGCTGCTCTGGGGAAAAAATTATGTTTACTCCCAAGTTTTCCTTCTCTTTCCAAACTGCTAAATGATGAACTTCCCAGTCTCCTCGCACTGCAGACGGTGTTCGTGCAGCTTTCATTACCTGAGCTGCTCTGCTGGAGGAAGTTCTGTGCTGTGGGTGAGCCACTCGTCTCGCCGGAACGTCTCGAGCGGCCGCGTGTCTCTCCTTTCATCCCCATCCTGGCTGCCTCCTCGAGCTGCTGCAGGAAGAGAGACAGACTCCTCTTGCAAACCACAGGAAGATGCTTTTCTCCTCCACCCCATCAGTCCTTTCACAGCTGGCACCACCGCAGTGCACGTCAACCCAACCCCTTTGCGGTCCAGCATCCTGGAGTGGATGCCGTGTGGAGACAGCCTGTCTCAGCCCGGCAGAGGCATGGATGCTGTCAGAAGTGATGGGATGCTGATCTCTCCATGCCTGGTTGCCCCAGCCTCTTGACTAGATCAGCATCTGCTTGCAGCAGCCTCTCTGCCCTGCTCTTTGTTACCACAGTGTGCTCTGAGGGGCATGGACTGGAAAGGGTGAAGAAGGTGGAATGTTGGAATTTAGGCTTATGAGGTCTAAGCACGATGCTGGAGTGATTTATAATGACACCAATCTTCTCCCACAGACCCTCTAGTCTCAAAGGAGCTCCTCATATGAGTACATGCATTGCCAGGTGGGATGGGACTTGGAGAAACCTGGTCTGGTAGGAGGTGTCCCCGCCGTTGGCAGAGGGTTGGAACTGGATGAGCTTTAAGATCCCTTTCAACCCAAAGCACTCAGTGATTCTGTGATTCCTTTTCCTGGAAGGTGTGAACCTCCAGGCTGGGCTTTTCTTTCAAGTTATAAAATCAGGCACACCTCAAGTGGAATGTGTCCGGAGAGTTGGGCCGTGACACTGCCCAGGGACAGCTCCGTGCTCCTCTCTAAGCCACAGAAAACAGGTGGTACTGGCTGGGTTATCATCTGTCTTCAGATTGTATGAACATGATATCCTTGGAAACGGACACGTGGATTCACAGGTACCTTATTACAGAGCTCAGAATAACAGCAGGGACTTTGTCTGTGCAGAGTTCACTGTCGAGCTGCTCTGAGAACCAACTCCCAGGGCAGAAACACGTTCAGGTATCTGCGTACAACTTTCACACACGGGGAACATCCGAAGGCATGTTCTTCCCGACGCAGAGCTGGAGGCAGTCCCGCGTTTTCCCGTGGCTCCTGGATCCTGGCAGGCTTCCCCACGCTGAAAGGCTCTGACTGTGCCTGCTTTGCAGGTGCCACACACTGTCTGCAAGCACAGACGTCCCACAGAGGGATCTTGTGTGGCCAAGAAGCCCAGCTGTCCCCAGTCTGGGCACGGTGGCTGCCCCTGGCAGGCACAGCGAGTGACAGCTCTGCGTGTGACATCAGCCACAGCCACCCTGAGCACACGGGGTGCCTGGGAAACGTTTGTGCACCCTGGGGGCAAAATGGGGGATCTGGGAGTCTTGCTGGCTTGGCAGATATGGGGTAAGAGTTGGAAATCCTAAGGAATGCTATTATGGCTTGCTGTAATGTCACAGCTCTTTTTGACCCCTTCCATCCATGGAGTCATAGAACAATTTGGGTTGAAAGGGACCTTCCAAGGTGTAGTTCAACCCACAGCTTCCACTAGATCAGGTTGTCCAGAGCCCCGTCCAACTTGAACTTGAATTTTTCCAGGGATGAGGCATCCACCACATCTCTGAGCAATTTGTGCCTCACCATCCCCACTGTAAAAATTTCCTTACGTTTGATTTGAAGAGCTCCTGCCTGTGTAGCTGTGTCTGAATAATCCCTCCCTCCCCAGTGCTCAGGGAGAACACCCCCAAATTCACAAACTCATTGCCCTGGTCCAGCTGGGACCCTGCTTCCCCAAAACCAGTGATGGGGGCTCCTTGGTAGAGGTGTTGCACCATTGCTGCCTCTCTGGCAATACGATGAAAGAAGAGAACGGAACCTCTAAGAGCCTCTGGCAAAACTCCTGATCCTTGGAAGGAGTTATTATAACTTTTTGGGATATGTCAAGTCTGATAAAGGACCCAACCACATGAACAGGAACAGCTTTACAGGCCAGTGGGGACTATTTCCTGATTTATTTACTTGATCTGCTGCAGACAAGTGTCCCTTTCCCACATTTTTTGGCGCTTCAGTGATATCACTTTTGCCAGGCTGTGTTCAATCATAACCATCAACGACAGCATTTGAAAAGTTTCTTACAATTGGTACAAACTAAACCCAGCTTCCCAATATCAATGCACTGCCTCCCTCCTCCCAATCCAAATTCTCTCCCCCAGCTAACCCTGTTTAATCCACTTGATTATTTTTTCTTCACCTTACCCCCTCTATCCACTATGTCCCATGTTCCTTCATTCCCACCATCCTTCCCTTTTCCCTTCACTTCCCTTTGCACTCTGACCCCATAACCTGTGGCCATCCCTTCTCTGATGCTGATCCCTCTTTGTCTTCATCCATTCTTGTCTTCCCTCCCTGCTCCATCCTCTCCCCAATCTGTTCAAGGCTCCGTTCCTCTCTCAGCTCTGGAACAGCACATGACACTCCTGGCAGTCGTTCTGAGCTTGGCTGCTGTCCCCAAGTTGTCTAAGGCTCTTCTGAGAATGATGAGAAGCTGCTGTGTGCCTTCAAAGTCACAGCTAATTGCATTAGCTCCAGATCATGTAACTCCTGTAGATGACAGCTGCCAAATTTAGGAGCACTGGAGAGGCCTTATAGAAGATGACGGGGATGGTGTGCTGGATTCAGCAGAAAGGAAATCCTGGGTGTTTTCAAAGGCAGTGAGGGTGGGTTCTTTGTTTTTCAAAATGGGTTATGGCCTCTTATTCTGTCTTTATGAGAATATTATCTATATTATCTATATATTATCTATATGTTATCTATTTATCAGCCCATTCTCAAGCCCAGCATTGCCCACCATCCCCACTGAAAAGTCAGGGTATGGAGGAATAGAATCTAGACAGAGTAAACCCTCACCTCCCTCATCTCCCTGTGTCTGATCTCCTCCCTGATTTTCTGGTGGTCTTTGAAAGCAAGTTGCAGTATCCAAACCATCTCAAACCCCAAAACACTTGCATCAGAGGCATCTTGGTGTTAAATACTGGCCTTGAGAGCTGTTTTGCTCATCTCTGCCTCAGTGCTTTTATATCCCTGTGTTTGCAGAACTTAGGAGAAACGGGATGAAATTCATCCACCTCCACCCAAAGCTTGAAGTGGTTTGGACTAATATTTCCCTCTCCCACAACACTGAAGCCATAGCTGGGAGTTTTCTCTCTGTAGTCAGTCTCACAAGACCAGCTGCTGTGTTTTCCTCCTCATGGAGGATATTAACAACATCTGAACTTGAGAACACAACTTTCTCTGGGGAGGTCACACAGAAAAGTTCACAGAAGGTGGCGTCCTTTTTCTCCAAGATCATTGATGATTCCTCTGTCTGGAGAATTCCTCTCAACGTGAGAGCAAAACAAGCATCCACAATGCAGCAGGAGATCTAAACCCGGTTCTGGCAGTGCTGAAATAAAGCCTGTGATCACCCAGTCCCTGTAGCTGGAGGGCGAAAATGTCACAGCCAGAGTGATCGGGGATAAGGCAGAAATTTATCTGCTGAGATCTCACACAGCTCTGTTCCCGTTTATCTCAGGATCAGATACGAACTCACACCCCGGTATCACAAAATCCTGGGCTTTAATTTGGCCTCAGAAAAGACATTAATATTAAGAGACAAGATTAAATATAGCTCTTGGCCAGCTGATTGCATGGCTTCTATTCCTCCCTGCACTTGCATTGCTCCCTTTGGAGGAGCCCGCGAGGGATCTCGTAGCAAGTTTAGCTCCAGCTCCACGGGAAGACCAAGGAGAACTTTAAAATCTTATCCAATTCCAGGTCACCTGAGGTCTCTGAGTCCTGCTGAGCAGGATGATTGGTGTGAAGGGATGAGCTGCTTGGTGTTTGCAGCTCGTTTCTGTCTGCTCTGTCTGGACACTCTCACAGAGTGTTTTTTTAGCACTCCTACAGAAGATTTTTTTTTCAGGTACCACAGTTTATGTTCATTTTTGCAATGAAACTTGACTCTGAAAAGTCAGTTTATCTGGTCAGACTGAGAAATTATAGTATGGGGACCATGCACTCAGTCCAAAGAACTTGGAATTCATTAATTATCATGTCGAGCAGTTGCATCTGCTGCACGGCTGCATCTGCAACCCAGGCAGATTACGACTGAGATATTTGAAGCCACCTAACAGATTTAAGAGAAATGGGAAAAAAATCAACCCATAAGTAAACCCTTCCTGCTAGTTTGAAGGAAAATGATTTTAAATCCCCTAATCGGCTCTGAGATGAACCTCTAAGCAACATGTTCAAGGTCAGACGGGGAGCCTGTCACAAGGGGGGTGCTAACCCAGATCCGTGGGGCTCCAACCGTGCAGCATCCTCTATTCACCTGCCTTAGGGAACAGGCAATCCCTCAGAGCAGAGTTTTCCCAGGGAGGAGGGACCATAACCAACCTCCTCCCAGCACTCTGCAGGGCCATTCACTCCATGGAAATCACCAGCCACTTGTGGGCCAGATGAGAATAATTAAAAAAAAAAAAACAACAAAAACCCACAAAAGTTGAAATCTTAAGGAAATGTTTGCTTAGCTTTCCATGGAGTAGGTGAGAGGAAAGGCAGCAACTGTCCTGCCTCGCTGGAGTGTTGGATCCAGTGAATATCACTCTCATGCTTCCCATGTTTCCCAGCCCGGCGGCTCAAGGCCGTGTTAATCTCCCTTCCACGCATAAGCCTTTCCCAAATCCCTGTGCTCACAATCCCCCCGTGGTGAGCGATCACCCTTGTTAGGGAAGGAGGAACCGAGGTGCAGATCTGGCAGGGCTGAGACGGGAACTCTCGGTATATCCCCTATTTCCCTGCTGAGAACTCGCATGCAGAGCTCTCCCGTCAGTAATCGTGGACAAAGGAAAAACTGCTGGTTTATTTCACGCAGAGAGGACCAGAGATAAAAATACCGTGGCTGATATGTTGTGGAAACCAAGCTGAGGCTCTGGGCTGTGTTTACATTCAGGGCAGGGCACGGGGATGCTCAGAGGGAAACGTTCTGAAGGTGACTCCCAGTTCTCCCGGTGACAAATGGCTGCAAACTGATCCAGCAGATTCTTCCCAGCGTGGAGCAGGCTGAGGGATGTCAGCAGTGCTCGGAGGTGATGTGAGGGCATTCCGTGCCAGGGGTTTTTCAATCAGTGCCCACTGTACTGTTACATGGACACAGAGCTGCTCAGCATCTCTGTCAGGCACTGGGAGCTCGTGCTCAAGATGCTGCCACGGCCTCTTGGGGTGTGGGGAAGGTCACTTGGTGTAGTTTACTCTGCATTCATTCTCCAGAGATGTGAGTCTGCTGTATCCCTGTTTCTCCAGAGCGCTCAGGGATGTCTGGGAAATGCCATGATATCCTTCAGTATGGACTGAATCCTCCCAAGCTGGCACTGCCAGGTGAACTGCAACAGGGAGAACAGGAAATGTGGTTTATAAGGGAGAGGTTTTTAATACAGATTTAAGAAGATTTGTGCCATATTGGACAAATCTCAGAGGGTTCACTAAGTGTTTGAGACTCAGTTCTTTGGTGACACACGTGGACCTTTGGGATATTTCGTGGTGAACCCAAAGTGCTCAATTTGCCTCTGAGATTTTCAGGCTTGCCACTGAGCCAGATTTCACATCTGAAAAGTCTTTCTCATGTGAGCTCAGATGGCTCAACTTCTGGCTGAGATGGAGCTGTGAGGAAACTGTGAAAGGAAAAGCAAGGGAGTGGATAGGTTTGGAAACAGTCTCGTGAAGCAGAGGCAGCGTTGAGGGGAGGGAAAGCTCTGTTTCCTTTTCTGGTCAGCTCTGATTTTCCTTGCCATCGTCTGGGCATGGGCAGCCCCTGGAAAGACATCCCTGTCTCAGGCTGGATGTGACTTGCTGATGTCTCGTGTCTTCCAGTGCCATCTGGACCACGTTTAGCTCAGTACCCCCAGGGGTTTACGGCGAGCTGGAGATCGGTTGGGCAAAGCTTCAGAGAAATCACATCTTGGTCTGTGACGAGCTGTGCTCAGAGGGGAAATCCCACAGCTTGCAAAACCCGCACACCTTCGGAGAGGGGCCACGGCCGTGTCACGTGGGCCAGCTGGCAGAGCTGGCCTTGGAGCTGCCCAGCCAACCTCTGCGGGCATGTGGAGCATCCCACACCGGCAGAGGAGCAGGGATATTTGAGCAGGGATAGACCAAATGAATCTGGAAAGCTGATGAGCGGGAGGAATGAATCCCAGGGTCAGGAATGGATCGGGATTATGTGTCTTCTGTTGTGAGCTGAACTCAGATTTAGAACATGGACTTTGGCGGAGTCATAAGCAAAATGTGGAGCCTTGCCTAAGGTCAAAGGCTGCCCCTGCTCTCTGTAGGAAGCTGAATCCAGGCTGGAGCACATCCAGTATTTACCTGACAGCCCTAAAGTCTAGGATTGACTCAATTACTAATTCAAGACTATCATGAAAGCTATAATACAGATAAAAATTTATGCTTCCCATCTCTGATTCCTCAATTTAAAGACGACCCAAGCTTCTGAGAGACAATAGGCCCCAAATACCTGAATTTTACCATCCACCTTCTGTCCTTTCTTTGAACCTTTGCTTCTTTTCCATAGAATCCTAAAATGGTTTGAGTTGGAAGGGGCCTTAAAGACCATCTCATTCCAGTCCCCACACCATGGGCAGGGACACCTCCCACCAGACATTTGCTATCTGTGTTCCCCTTCCTGCTTCCCTCCAGATAGAGACAGATTTCACTGGGCACAGTGGCTGTTTCACAGTGAAAAAATAAAAAAATATTGCTTCACTGCTGTTGTAGAAATGAAGCCCAGGAGAGGCTCGATTAGACTGGGCTCAGATCTGAAACAGGAGACAGGATGGAGGGAATATAATCCTTTTCCTGGTCCTACACACTGCCCCGCTGACCTGGACCTGATTCTTCCTTCCCTTCTGCTGTTTTCCTAGTCGCCCTCCTCTCTCCTCCTAGGAGAGATTTAAGGACAGATCCTTAACATGCAGCTTGATTTCGGGGTTCTTTATGATCTGGAAGGGTGGGTGGGACGGTGAATCTCCCCTGATTTCTCGCGTGCATCCCTCCCAGAGGCTGTCTGTGCTGCAGCAGGACCTGCCGTGTCTGCAGCCCTGCCTTTGGCTCTCCGTCAGCCTTGGCTCCCGTCCAAAGGCTCGCACCAGGTCCGGCATCGCTGGGACGGGCTGCCAGAAACCATCCTCAGATCTCCCCGCTCCTGAGTTAATTCAGTGCTCTCCGTGGATTAATTCCAGAGCCAAAGACAGATACGGAGAGCAGTAATTACCTCTCTCCCACACATATCTGTTCCCCGAGACGGCGCACGATATTTTTTGCGTCGCAGAAAGTTTCTCAATGGCTGAGCTCCTGCTGTGCTGCCTAATGAATTTTGGAAAAAAAAAAAAAAGGAGGGAAATAAAAGGGGAAAAGGGAAAAAAGAGGGGGAAAAGGGAAAAATTATAAAAGATAGAAAAAAAGAAAATAGAAAAAAAAAGGAAGGAAGGGAGGAAAGAAAGACATTTTTGTAAAGACAAGAAATGAATCAAAACGGGAGAGAACATACACCTTAGGATAATGGTTGGATAATGTTTGGACTCGATCTTAGAGGTCTCTTCCAGCTTCAATGATTCTATGGCCAAACTGTTGTTTCCAGCTAAAAATCGCACCATAAATCCCCGTTCCAGTTTGCTTCTTTGTGATCTGTGCCCTGTGTAAAAGCAGTTTAGGTGTCAGTTTGGAGTGTCCAGACACAGTCTGGGAATCCCAACACGAAACTTCAAGCATGGAGAGAAACTCCAAGGAGACTTGATGGCCTGGAGAGCTCCCTGGGTGGAGGCGATGAGGAATCTCCCTGCTCAGCTGCTTCCCCTTGGGGGAAAATCACCCTGCCTGGCTTTGCTGGATGCCCCGTGGCTGGGTTGGGGCTACAAAACCACGTCAGATGCCCCGGTGCGTGTCCAGGTGGCCCAGCCAGGCTGATTCCAGGCTGCTTGGAGAGGGAGATGCTGCTGCGAGCGGCTCCCCTTCCAGGCACACACGCGGGCGGCTGTTTTTAGAAGCGAGCAGATGATGTGCTAATTAGAAACAGGGCCAGAGCCATCCGGGCTGGTTTCAAGTGTCGCTCCTTTCATCAGGACCCAGACGGGAAAAGGAGCTCCCTGGCTGGGGAACAGAGCGTCTCCCTTTGTTGGGAGGAACAAAAGTCCCACAGAGAGAGCTGGGAAAAGAGCACCGGGGCTGGAGGCAGAGAAAGGCCACATCAGTTCTGCCAGCGCTGCAGGAGGAGGAGGAGAAAGCTGGAATTGAGACTTTGGGGTTGGTGCTGTGACCCCATGGGGAGTGAGAGTACCAGGGTGCACTCTTGGGCTTGGTCCTTTGCATCAGGGCAGGAAAACACCTGCCTCGGGAGCAGAGGGTTGGGTGGGTTTGGTTCACAGGGCATGGTTTAGGGGTGGGCTTGGCAGTGCTGGACTCAGTGGTCTTCGAGGGCTCTTCCAGCCTCAACGGTTTTGTGGTTCTGTGATTCTCAGGACCCATCACAGCTCGTGTCAGTATTTAAGTCAGTGCGTGGTACTGGGTCAGATGTGAACGTGAGGTGTGTCCTGGCTGTTATTCCAACCTCATGAAGGAAAGGCTCCCCATGACTGTTTGGCATCTCGGTTTCACTGTTGAGTTTGATTCAGTCCTCCCGAATTGCTGATCCTACTCAAAGGCAAGCGTAGAATAAGGCAGGGGAATGAGGGGGTCCAGACTTACCCTAAATCTTAAGCCTGGATTCTACAGCGCTCCAGAGTCACCTCTACTTTGCTTTACGTGCTCTGTGGATGAACTCCAAGTTTCCTTTCAAGTCCATTTTCCTGGTGCCTCTCCTAGAGACAAATTTGTAGCGTGCAGGAACAGCCCATCTGGGGAATCCCTGCACGTCACAAACGGAGGAGAAAAGATTTGTTTCGGTTCCTGCAATTTTTAGTTTTCTGCACAGGGAAGTGAAAAACTCTCTGTGGGCTTTGTCTACAGCCCTTTGAAGTCAGTGGGAAACTCCTGTTACTTTGGGAGGCTCCAGGCAGTGTGCAGAGTAAATTTCTTGCAGCAGCATTGGGTGAGTTTTATTCCAATCCCAAAATCCTCCCCTTTTTCTGCAAAGACAGCAACTACCTGTCACTCCCTCCTTTTTTTCCATGGTGCCTCTTGCTCTCTCTTTCATATTATCCCATTAAAGTCTCACAAACCACAGGGGGGTTTCCAAACACACAATCTGAAGCCTTGTGGTCAACAAGAAATTTATTGGCAGACCCTACGGAGGCAAGAATGAAATTCAGCTCTTACACCCAGGTTTTCTTGGTGAAGGGTTTGGCAACTGGATGGTGGTTCCCACTGGCAACTCTGGGAAAAAGGGATGGGAACAGAAAATCACCAGGGATTGAAGAGGGTTGTGCCCCTTCGTAGCACAAATTCGCACCGAGGCTCTTGATTTACCATGTTTCTGGTTGAAAAGGCAATCCCATTTCCATGATTTTCATGTCAGGGTCATGGTGGGATTCTTGGGGGTGTCCTGTGCTGGGCAGGAGTTGGACTTGATGATCCTTGTGGGTCCCTTCCCACTCGGGATATTCTGTGGTGGACTCAGGGAGATGAAGGAGGAGCAGGAAAAGCAGCTTTGCAGCCCAGCCCACGAGCCAGAACCTTCCACAAATCCTCAGTTCACTTCGCCCTGAACTCTGGAGTGGCTTGAACTCCATCTGCCCCCCTTCAGAGCAGTCATTTGCTCTGTTCCCATCCTCTCCCAGCGAGCTGCACAAACCCTCTTCCTCCCCTGCTTTAAATAAGTCCCTGTTGCTCTCTGGGCTAATAACTTTCCCCTCATTTTTGCAGCTGTGAGGTTGCTTGATGGAGAGGATAATAAGTATGTCTGAGCTTTCAACTAAAAACCCAAACGAAGTGAAAAACAACCCAACCAAAAACGAAAACACCCAAAGGAGATAAAAAAGAAATCTTCATTGGAGAGAAGTGAACTAAAGTTTCCCATGCAGAGCAGCAAAGCAGCTCTGCAGCCTTCTCTCTGCCACTATAATCAGAAAGGCATTTCTTTTTTTTCGTAGCAGCGTGCATATCAGCACTTAAAAAGGGAAAATAAATTACTAGGAGTGGAGCTGGAGGCAGGAATCATCTTCTAGGAAAGAGGAATGAAGCCTGCAGCTCCATTTAGTTAATATGTTTTCACGAGGCGGGGGTGCTTGAGCGTTTTATATGAGCTCCTAAGCTGGCTGCCACCGCTAGCAGGGAGTTTCTAGAGGTGGTACCACGGAGAGTAAGCTGCTTGGAGAGCAGGTGTTATTTCTAAAACAAAGATTATGGTTTATGGCATTGCAATTACAGACTTCTTTCCAGCACTGTTATTGCTACTGCTGTTGGCTTCTGCATTCAGGCAATGTTTGGGTTTCGTTTCAAAGGAGAAATTGATGATGCAGTTATTATCCCTTTGATGAAATCCCACTCTCGTATAAAGGATGCATAAAGTTCTGCTCCCTGAATACGTCTGGCAGTCAAACAACGGGAGTAAAGTTGCTTGTGGTTCCTTTTTCTAGTTAGCACTTTGCCTAAAAACTTTCCCTCCACCCTTCCAACTATCTATGGGGAGCCCAGGCTGATTTCTTTATGTTTCTGGCACTTCATCAAATCCCCAGTACGTGAATCCGTGTGCCTTCCAGTCGGGCTTGGCCTCTGGGGCTCCTGTTCTGACATTGCACATGGATTTAGTTTTAGGCATTGCCTTCCAGTGCTTCTCTTTTCCTCCCCTTCCTGGGTGCTGGGAGCAAAGAGCAGTTCTCAGGCTTTCCAAATTTAATGAGGTTTTACCCAGCCCTCAGTGCATTGTTATTTATAGAGGTTTCCAGGAGGAGAACTCATAACTGGTGTTCACCAGAGCAGATGTTCTTTAGAGAGGGTTGTTGTCTGCAGACAGTACCTAAAATATCTGTTACTCCAAGGGAAATTTGAGGGCAGATGTTGGTTTTCTTACGGACCCAGTGCTGTCACCTCCACTTTTATCAAAGTAACTCTTTGCCTGCTGGTCAGCTTCCAGTCTGGGAGGGAGAGGAAAATGAAGGCAGAATTTGGCGTTTCCAAACTGCAGCCATTTGGAGGAAACGGATTTGATTTTTGAGATTTCAGCCCACATCCAAGCGATTTTATACCACTGGGATTTGGCAATACACTGCCTGGAGGTAACAGGAGTGAAAGGACAGGATAGGTCCTGGCAGTGTTGCTTGCTGAGAACAGGAAATAACATTTATTTGTGTCCTCAACTGTTTGCTTGAAAAACCAAGTTACTAAAAGGGGAGCTTAAAGCGTATTGCAAATACTAAGGGAAGGACTTGCCTGGCTGTGCAGGCAGTGCAGGAGCCCTCAAATCCCCACAGCTCCCAGGAGTTTTAGTCCTCTCTCGTTTAATAGAAACCTGAAGGTGCCTGGGAAATCACAAGCAAAACCTGGTTCCTAATGGTCGATGATATCAGAAACACGGTTCCAGTTCAGAGGCACCAAACATTCCACGTCTCATAATGGAACTTCCTGGTGCATTCAAGCAGGAAAGTAGAAACCAGATAGAAATAAAGATGCTACTGCCCCTGCCAGGCTCGGGGAGTGGGGTTTTGCTGCGTTCTGCACAGGGACACCCAGCCTATCTCAAATGCATCTGGACTCTGCTGCTGTTGTTACTTCATCGGAGCGTGTCCGGCCAGAGATGAAATAGCTGAATACTGGTGAATGCACCATGCTGGCTTCTGACTCCTGGGTCTGAGTCTTAAGCAGGTCAAAAGGAAAGAAGAGTTCCTTTTTTTGGTGTGTTTTCTTATCCCAAGGGTGGAGTTTGTCCGCATCATGTAACCAGGCTGACGATTTGACCTCGGTGGATTCAAGTGTGCAAGAGGAAGCCAAGGCTGTCCATGCATGTGAACACAGAATCAGGCTCTGCATCCTTCCTCTAGGATTTTATAAGAGCCAGCCAAGCATTATCTGCCTAAAATAGCTTTATTCCTTATTATTATTATTCTTTTTCAGCACAAAGCCAGCTTTTTTTCTGAGCAGGTTTTATTTTCTGAAGAATGTGGACTATGCAGAGATTTCTGGTATTTCTATCAAAAGCAAAAAAAACAGTGAAACAAAGGAGGAGAAGAATACTGGAAAAGAAAATACACCAGCTGGGATTGGTGATTGCTTGGTTTGGTTGCTTGTCCTCCTTTGCTCCAGAAAGAACAGCCCCAATTTGCCAGAGAATTGCAATTTTCCTCATTTGAGAGAGAATTTGCCAATTTTTCCCATTTGCCAGAGAATGACACGATGCCATATTTCCCACCGTTTACTGTGTCCTATAATGAGGGGTGCTGTTCATCTGGAGACCTCAGGCTGCACAGGAGCATGGAATGTGAGGATAAACCTAATCTGCAGCTTTGAATGAGTCACCCGGATAATAGAGAAACATTTTTTTGGGTGGGGGGGGGGATTTCTCTGGACACATCCAGTATCTTTCAGCTTTCCATAGCTGAAATCTGTTCTCGCTGTGTGTTTTTCAGCAGATCCTTTTGCCTCCCTCTGCTTTCTGTAACCCCCTTGGAAAAGTCCCAATGCCCTGGGGGAGATCTCATGAAGTCTAGGTTGTCTCCAAAATCCTTGTGATGTCTCCATAGGGTGCAGTCATCCCATACCTTTGTAGGGTGAGGAATGGGAATTTCTGAACAGAAAACATCTCATCCCATCTCAGCTCAGGTGGATGGTGCCCAGAGCTGCCCTGTTGGCTGAGGGAGATGAGTGACCAGCTCAGGATGGAGAAAAGCCCAGTGGAGCCTGCGTTTAGGGTTTCTAGACAAAGCTACGAGGTCTGAGGGGTCACTGAGGGCTTTGGGAGCAGAATATCTACTTTAACACCCACTTGTTCATAAGCAAGCCCCAGCAGGAGCTGAGAACAAGCCAGCCCCACACTTCCCTTCTGGTGACCACGGCCAGGAGACCTTGGAGATGTTCAAGACCAGGCTGGATGGGGCTCTGAGCAGCCTGGTCTGGTGGGAGATGCTCTTCCCTGGCAGGGAGGTGGGAATTTGAGGATCTTTAAGGCCCTTTCCAACCCAAGCCATTCTATGATTCTGTGACCATTTCCACCGACCCACCTGGTGCACAGCTCCACTTCCATTTCTGATGTTTCCAGCCTGGGCTGCTCTCCCAAATTTCAGAACCCCTGGGACCTGCACAGGCTTTGCATGCAAAAACAAAGCAGTTTAAGCGCTGGGTTGAGACTTCTTTTCTCTGATTGCCTGCAGCCCTTCTGCCAACCTAAAAAAGCTTTGTATCCTCCGTGCCCCGCTGACCTGGCCTCGGCAGCTTTGCTGCAGAAAGCATCCCAAATATTGATCAGGAGCACGATGGGGACACTTCCCTGCCTGTCCCTTCCTGCACACAACACGTCCACACGCACGCATTGACATGCAAGGTTTCCATTCCTGGTCTTAACCCAGGCATTTACAATTCCTCTCGCGCTCCTTGCGCTTTCTTCTTAAAGAAGGCAAATAAAAGTGTGAATAATCAATTTCCTAACTGGAATTAAAAACGGCTCCAGTTAAAATAAGGGAAAGCGTGAAGCAGCATGTAAAGTAGGATGGAGGGGTTATCTGAGCCCCGATTAGTATCCTGCTCATGTAGGAGAACAATTAACGTGTGCATGAGAACGATTAAGCAGAAGGTAAATTACATGGAACGCACCCATTCAACAAACAGGAGGGCTCGTGGTCGGGGCTGGTGTGAGAGTTTTTATGACTCACTTGAAACAAGTGCCAAAAAAGACGTTTTTTCTCAGCTTGCTCAGGGTTGCAGACCAAAATAGGGTGATAAAGATCCAGTCTCATCTTGGGCTTTTATCAGAGTTCGGGCTGTTCTGTCTGAATAACAGAATTGGGATGGGTTTAACGAGCTCTTTAAAGGGAGATTTTGAGTTCTCTTGCTCGTGGAGTGTGGAGCATGATGTCAGTGCCAGCCCTAAAATGGGAATGGGGTTTTGTGTGTGACTCACCAGTGAACGTTTCCTGGGGCAAATCTTTGCCTTTGATTGTCTCCTGGGTAGAGCGTGAGGATAATGGCTCCTTGTCAGCCTGGGATGCTCTTTGAAATATTCCTGTGAAAAACTACCAGACGAATGTGAAATGTGGGCCTGCCAGCCTGGATTCTGAGGGATGCAGGAGGCTTGGGTGTCCCCAAACCCTGTGCAAAACTCCTCAGGGATGGTAGAAGAGGTCACAAGAGCTGTGGGCTGCAAAGTGGCCAATTTAAGGAAGGATGAGTCCAACCATAAAAGAGAAAACGGTGCAACAGGAGGTGTTTGGTTGCTTCTCCATGTGGAAGATTTCCAAGATCTCTCCAGTGAGAGCAGGTAATGGATTTTGAAGGTGATCTCAAATATAAGAACAACTCTGCTCATTAAAGTCTCCACAGCCACTACAGCAAATCACAGCAGACGCCTTCCAGGAGTTTTGACAACAGACATCAACCATCAACAAGGATAAAATAAGGACAAGTCAAAGGCTAGTATTGATTCTAGGAGCCTTTGAATTAAATCCTCGTTGGCCCACTCAGCATGTGGAGCTCAGACCAGTTTCAAAACGCCTGTTCTTTGTGGCTGTGAGGCTCAGTGATATATATCCATTTAAAAAAAAGGGGGGAAAAAAAAGGAAAAAAATAGATTGCCTCTTGCTGTAATCAATATACAGAGAAAGGGCAATAGAAACAAAGTGGTAATGGGAGAAGTGTGTGTAGGGGGAGCCGCTCTACTGGTATTTGTAACAAAAGAAGGTGATAAATGAAGAATAAAGATGAGATAGTTTCAGTAAAAAAAAATATTAAGAAGCAATAAAAAGCAAAAGCCTAATTTTTAAGTGGAAAAGTTCTCCTAATGAGGGCTTTGTGTGCAGTGAAAATATTATCTCCATGCTGTCAGATAAAGGTAAAAATGTACTTTGGTGCAATTTAAAGAAAAGTCACAATTTTAAAAAGTCTCCTCAGTCTTCCACTTTTTTTCTTTCTTGTTTGGAATTAAAATTATCCTCACGGGTCTGGAAAACTCTCTCAATAGTACAGGTCAGATCTGTTAGAATGAGACCCTGAAACGATTGAAATCAGCCAGGCTCATCTTATCATCCCCACAGAAGAAAGTGCCCAAAGTAACTCAATCCCAGCACCGCAGAGAGGGTGAATTCAGACGCCAAACTTGCAATTTCACAGCCTGGTTGTTTACAACTTTCTCATCATTTATGGCTCATTAGGATGTGATTCAGACACTGCCTTGTCCAGGTGATGTCCTCATCCATGGCTTTAGCTGGTGTTAAACATCCAGGGGTGTTCCTGGCCTCTGGAAAGGAAATGTGCCCTTTTCTTCTTCCCAGTGATCTATAGATCCTTTTCTTTGCTGCATTTGAGGTCTGTGTGTAGCCTCTGCTCATCCTCTCTTGTGGGGGGTTGTTGGATGATTGGTGTCACATGGAAGGCTTTTATAATAATTTTATAGGGGGTCAAGAGGCAACGGGGAAGGCTGTGGACCATCAAACTCACAGGCCTGACGCAGTGACCTCTGTAATAAAACTCAACCATTTCCCTTCTGGGAATTCCAGGGGAAGAGGAGGAAGAAATGAAGAAAAAACGAAATTAGAAGAAAAATAGAAACCAGAAAGAGCTCTTTCAAAATTCATGAAAGAGGAAAGCGAGGTTTTGTTGACATTCATGTTTGATGAAGAGCAAGCACGCAGGCAGGATGAGTTCCCCCGTAAGCAAACACCGCTCTAGGCTGTATCCCGCTTTTCCTGCTCCAATCAAGTGATCTAATTAGCTCCCGGAGACTTCAAAGCGTGGGGGGCAACAGCAGGGGGACGGAGGGGAGAGCTCCCTGTTTACCAGGTGGGGTGAAATCTTAGATGGCAGGGGAAGAATGGTCTTGGGGTGGCACTTTGTGGGTGGGAGAGGAGGGGGTAACGTAAGGTCTGCAGGACCCGAGCGCAATCAGGGAGCGGAAAGGAGCTGATTTCATCCCTCGCTATCCCCCGTGAAGAATGAAAGGGCAGGAGATGTTAAGTCGAGTCCATTGAATCAGATTAAGGGAGATTAGCTCTTATGCTGTTGCTAGACTGGGAGATCAGTTGACCAGTTTTTACTAATTTTCCCTCTTGGGGTTCAGCGTTATCTGAGATTGATCAAAACCCTCGGAGCATTTTATCTGGAAGGCAACGGCCTCCCAGGCCTCAGATCTAAGCCCTGCAATTCTGAGTCTTGATGAGTTGCATCTTGCTCTACGCCCCTTTGGTTACAAAGCCTGTGTTCACTTGACACGGCTTGAAAGGTGCTCATTCAAAAAGATTTCCTTCCTTCCAGACGTATTTGGAAACAACTCTGAATGAGTGGTTCCAGCAGGTTGATGGGGAAGGCTGCGGGCCTGGGGTACCCCATTGTATCTATTCATGTAGGAAATGGAAAAAGGGATTTTAAGGTTGTCTTTGTCTGATGCCTTTTTTTTTTTTTTTTCTCACAATCAGGGGAATAGGAAACAGTTATCTTTAATCATTTTTGCTTAGCTGTTGACATATGAACGTTCTTCCAGAGCATAACTGAGTGTGAATTTAAAGGCAGTGAGTTTTTCCAGAAGACAAGTCCTCAGGGAGGCAATGTTTCCACTGTTTTAATATAAGTGGATGAGCCCCTGGTTAATGCTTTGGGCTGCAATTTAGGAGTTCAAGGTGCAATTCCCAGCTCTGATGTAAAATATCTGCAGCTTTTGATGAGTCCCCGAAGGTCCCATCTGTTGCTGACCAGGACCATTTACAGAAGCACAACGTGGGTATAAACCACACAGACTGGAGGGTTTCTGGTTTGCAGCAATTATTGCAGCTCTGCAAGGAGCAGGGTGGGATTTCACCCTTCAGACCGTTGTTCCCTGCCTGTGACTTGAGATAGTCCTGCCCTCTTTGCACCTTTGTCCTCTTGGTACCTTCAAAACACTGAGTTGTAAATGGCAGCTGCAGTTCCACAAAATCATGGAATGTCCTGAACTGGAAGGGACTCACAGGGATCACCCAGTCTCACCCCTGGCCCATCTCAGACACCCCAACAACCACACCCTGTGCAAACACTTCTGGAGCTCTGGCAGCCTTGGGAACATGACCATTCCCTGGGGAACCTGTTCAGTGCCTCAGCACCCTCTGGATGAAGAAACTTCTCCTGATATCCAGCCAAAACCTCCCTGACACAGCTCCATTTGTTCCCTCGGGTCTTGTCCCTGGTCACAGAGAGCAGAGCTTGGAGCTGCCCCTCCACTGCCCCTCAGGAGAAACCCGCAGGCCTTGATGAGTCTCCCCTCAGTCTCCTTCAGGCTGAAAGAGCCAAGTTGCCTCTTAAAACCGTGGTCCTGCTTTTGGGATGTGTTTTAGGCTGATGTTTTCTGCACCGTCTGGGTTCCCCTTCTTGCAGCTGCATGGAGGAGCACCGTGGTGGAGATGGTGGTTTTCTCCAGGACAGGAGAGAGGCTCAGGAACATCAGCTGGAGGCAGGGAGCTTCCGAATTAGCCTGGCTACTGAGGACAGCACATCTTGGATTTCCAGTGGAGACCTGCTCCCTCCACAAGAGTCCACATCTTACTGCAAAGTAACACTAGAAGCAGGAAAACAAGACCCTCTGAGAACTCTGCCACAGATCCTGACGTTTAAACTCTTCCCTGCCTCATGGAATCACCGAATTGTTGGGGCTGGAAGGGAGCTCTGGAGATCACACAGTCCAACCCTGCTGCTAAAGCAGGATCACCTGGAGCAGATTGCACAGAGTCACATCCAGGCAGGTTCTGATTATCTCCAGAGAAGGAGACTCCACAACCTCCCTGGGCATCCTGTTCCAGTGTCCTGAGCTTCCCCACCTCCACGTGCAGGACGGCATCTTGCTGGCTTCATAGAGGAGGTTGAAGTTCCCTCAGGTTCTCAGAAAATTGGTGGTCAGAGCAGATGGGGCACAGCTGGGCACTCAGGATTTGTCATCTTTCCTTGCTTGGGAATTTCCTTTGTGCCCGTATTTACCAACCTGATCCAAATGGCAGCACTTTAAATATCCTCACCACACAGTCCAGGCTCAGAGTGAGCTTTTTCCCTCATGTCCTGGTCTGAAGGGACCTGTTTTGACCTTGACTGGGATGACCAGCCAGTGCAGATCCAGGAAGTCCTGCCAGTTAATCCCGGGCACCTCTGACTGTGAGATCCTATATTTGGAAGGCTGCAGCCAGGGCCAGAAATTGCTAAATCGATGCTCAGTAGGGCACCACAGATCCATTATGTCTTGTTTAGCTGCCCCCTATGTTCTCCCTTCTGCAGCAACAACCTGGCTGTGCCTCCCGGAAATGAGTGGAGGAATAGCACAGGGCAGGAAATGTTGCAAATAAAATCAGAACTTGGCTGGACTGAGCTTTGCAACCAGAACAAAGAATTTCCTCCGGTGATGCATCAGCTCTGGAAGTTCCTCCTGGTGAGCTGCTCTTAGGAACATGCAATTTAATGGAATATATCCTTGATAACAAACCAAGAAAACCAAAAAACAAAATGCCCCGATGCTCTCGGGTAGAGCTGTGTCAGAGAATGTTTCTCTGTACTGAAATCCATCCCATTTCAGGAATATTTCTTAAAGACCTGCTGAGTGATGCTGTGCAACAGAGGATCACCCTTGGAACTTTAAGTGAAATCCACTTATGGAATCATGTGTGACAACAAAAATGAATTCATCAGGACCAGTGATCCTAATGAACGTGATATCCCTATCCTAAGGAAAACCTGAGGGAGTTCTGTGGGGAATAGAATGGGAGAGGTTCACAGAAACAGACACTCTTGAAAATAAAAAAAATAATTTCAAAATCCAACTAAAACACAGGAATCAACCACTTGTAAATATATTGAAACTTTTTTTTTTAAATTTTCATTTCTTTGTTGCTTCCAACAAGGAAAAGTGAGTGTTGATTGTGCTCTCTCCCTTCACGGCTGCATGCATATCTCTTTGACTTGGGCTGGCTGGCTGGATCATTAATTGAATATAGAAAGGCCTTTTCAGAACTTGGAAAAGGGAAAGAAAGGAAAAAAAAAAGGGAAGAGCTTTTTATTGCTGTTTATATTCCCCATCAGGGCTTGACAATCCAGCTCGTCTGTTCCAGAGGGCTCGGACCACCTGAGTCTAAGTTTAGATCATATCCTGCTACATTAAACTCCACACATAATACGTTGGCCACATGGGAAAATTTAAGGAAAATGAGATTTTATTAAAACCAGGAGACCGCCTGACTGCAGAGGGATATAATAACAGTGTTATGAGGTTCTTATCTCACATGAAAGTTTCACATTTCCCTGCTTTCCTTTCCTTTATGCTACTGTGGCCTCTCCCTCCCCCAATTCCATACGGGTGTCTCGTTATTTAATGCGACAGCTGAAAAGGTAATTAATAACCATATCACCCCAAATGTTTGGTTGTTCAAGGAAGGCCCCATAGAAGTTCTAAATTAGCACAATGGCATCAAAGATTCCCATCGGCATCCCAAGCACTGGTGGGTCATGCAATCCACCTTCCCAGAGGGAAGCAGAGGACAAGGGGGAGACCAAAGTGGGTTTGTGTGTCAGGGAGAACGTCTCGGGTGTTGTGCCTGATCTCCTCCTGCTTTCACATTTTGAGGATGTTGTTCAGTGAGGTTTTCCCAGGTTCTGGAGAACATCTGGACTTCATGGTCAGCCAGGCACATCACGGTTTGCTCTGAAAGCACTGCAGATCTCTTGCTGAGGGCTGAGCAAGCCTCCTTGTACGAGTCTGCTGGAGCTGAAGGTGACATCCCCTTCCTTGGGGCAGCTTTGGAGTTCCACTCTTTGATGGCTCCACACAGTTTATGTTCACACCTGGTGTCCTGCTCTGCCCTGGCCACGCTGCCTGTACCCATCCCAAGACATTTCTGGGATGTCAAAGGACCTTTGGCAGCCTCGGCTCTTCTCAAAACGTGGCTCTGGTTGGACTCCAGCAGATTTCCTTTAGCTGATGATGTGGTGGAATTGTCAGAAAGGGGGACAAATCCAGACTGGCACTGGCTGTTGGAAGTGGCAGATAGGAGTGAAAAAACTCCACAATTCATCTTCCCTGGTGAACTTGTGAACTTCCTTCATGAAACCTGAGGATTCTTATGTTGGTTATTTTTTTTTCCCCCCTTACTTTTATCTTCTTCACTCAGATAATTGCAGAAGTCACCAAAATTCACTAAAAACCATGTGCTTGATCATCCCAGTCTTCGGAGACTCACCTCACCCTTCCCCAGGGAACATCCCTGCAGCACTTCCCACAGGTGCTCTGATCCACACATCACTCTGCCTCGAGTTTGCTGCTTTAATTATCCTCCTGAGATCCCCTCGGTGGCTGGGAGCTGTGGGAAGGCTCTCCAGAGACAGCGACAGGGGAACCTCTGGCATTCCCAGACTGTATTCCAGATAGCTGAAGCCTGAGGAGGGTTTTCTAACAGTTCTTCATTTCTTCTAGCGGGGAAGGGTTTTGTGGCACTGCTGGATTACATCTGCGCTCCTCCTGAGGCCATTCCCAGGGCTTTGTCGGGAGCAGATTAGATATTAGATTAGGCATTCTGGAGAAATTGTATGAGAACTAAATGCTTTTGATGAGTTTTATGTTCAAAGCAATGCATTCAGGGCAGGGAATGAGCGTTGGCTCCACACTTTGCACACTTATTACTTTTTATCAGTTCGAGTCACTTATCGCTAAAACGATTTCTTTTATCCTTTCTGGGCTGCTCCACTCCTGGCATTTCGCATGGCCCAGTGGGATCGTGTCTCAGGGACAGAAATGCAAGTGCTGTGGCTTCCTCAGTCTCACCTTGAAGCTGGGGAGACTTTTTCTGGGTAGCCCATCTGGGGAGTCCTGGGTTGCCTTCTCTGGGGATTGGCTGTTTACAGAGCAAGCAAGGTATTTAATTACGTTTCTTGCACCCTGGTGGTTTGCTGGGAATTGTAATCAAAGAGGAGGCTTAGTGAAGAGCTTAATACAGCCTGTGCAAGTGATTTTTGCCTGAGGGGACGAGGAGAGTTGAAAGGAGCAGCAGTGGTCAGAAAAACAAACATACAACTCAAACTAATGAGACAATTGCCTCTTCCTCTGCCAGAGCTCCTGCGGAGACCTCGCTGCTCCCTCGCAAGGTCCACGAGACCTTCTCAGGGTGTAAGGTCATTTCCTTTTCCTTCCTAATGAACTTCCAGAGAGGAAGAGGTGGGGAGAATGGATCGCTGTGCTCTTAAGGAGTCTGTGCTATTCTGAGCACATCTATCGGTCTCCCAGGCTGTTCTCTCACGGCCCTTCAATCCCTGGGATGAGCTGGATGTTGTTGGAGATGGATGCTGTGTTCCTGGGTGTTTTCTTGTGGGTCTTCTTCAAAATGGGACCAGCTGAGGGCAGGCTGGAGGAACCTGGGCTGCTTGGAGATGGATGCTGTGTTCCAGTGTGTTTTCCTGTGGGTCTTCTTCAAAATGGGACCAGCTGAGGGCAGGCTGGAGGAGCCTGGGCTGCTCGGAGATGGATGCTGTGTTCCAGGGTGTTTTCCTGTGGGTCTTCCTCAAAATGGGACCAGCTGAGGGCAGGCTGGAGGAACCTCGGCTGCTCGGAGATGGATGCTGTGTTCCAGTGTGCTTTCCTGTGGGTCTTCCTCAGAATGGGAGCAGCTGAGGGCAGGCTGGAGGAACTCCTGGTGTTGGAGATGGATGCTGTGTTCCAGGGTGCTTTCCGGTGGGTCTTCTTCAAAAGGGGACCAGCTGAGGGCAGGCTGGAGGACCTCCTGGTGTTGGAGATGGCTGCTGTGTTCCAGTGTGCTTTCCTGTGGGTCTTCTTCAAAAGGGGACCAGCTGAGGGCAGGCTGGAGGAGCCTGGGCTGCTCGGAGATGTCCAGGGATGTGACACCAGACCATTCATGGGAGAAGGGGTTCATCTGCTCCCTGTGCCTGCTTTGAGCGGGATGAGAAATCCGAGGATGAAGTTGCAGCAAAGGTGCTCTTCAAGCAGTGGGAAAAACCCCGACTGGGGAGGTGGCAGCAGCCTGGAAAGGCTCCCAGGGGACAGACAGGTGACCTGGCGTGTCCCACACGATGGGAGCAGGGCTGGCTTTGGCCACCAGCGCCGGGAGCAGCTGTGGGTGTCAGAGGGCTTTTGGCAAAGCAGGGCTCCCCGATGTGGCTCCTCTTTGTTCCACGTGTTTTGGAGTGTAAATACGCAACGATCCAAACGCTAATGGATTCCTCCCACTGGCGGCCCTCCCTCCCCAGCAGCACGGCCGCACAATTCCCGGCCCACACGCGGACGGATCGCCCGGCGCCGCTCGGAGGGGAGGATCGCTGCCCTGTAATCACTCATTTTAATCATTCCAGCCCTTCCAGTCCCGACCCTGACAAGCACCCAGGCTCCACTGGCACGGGGCACGGCTGTGGGGAACGCTGTGACCTCCGTGGGGCAGGTTTTGGGTGGGATAATCCACGTGCTGAGGTAAAAACGCGAGGACTTGCCATTATTTTTGCGTGGAACTGGTGGTTGCTGTTTCAGGACTTGGGTCCTGTGAGGATAAACGCGCCTGAAGCTTGTGGTTCTCCTGCTGAGAGTTGATGGATCAGGAGGGGTTTGTGTCCCTGGATAGGTGGCATGAAGGATTGGGAAATGTCTTTTTCACTCTCTGTCCACTCTGTGGATTGCAAATGCAGTGGTCATTGGTGAAAAAAGTGCATATTTGGGGAAATACAGGCACTGGTTCTGCCATCATCGTGTTTAACTGTACATTTATGCGTTTTTTTTTTCCTGAATTAGGAATCCTGAAAATAGATTCAGGAAGGCATTAACCCACATTCTCAGGCAGGTACTTGGCTATGTGAGAAAGTCCTTCCCTTTGGATTTTAGCTTTTAATTTGTCACTTGGACAAGATGTGGACACGCTGATGGACCATGTATCCCTAAAATTGGGATTTCTGGTTGCTTAGCACACAATACAGCTACCACATAACTTGGGAGGGGAACATGTGGAAAGAGGAGGGAGGAGAAGTGGCAGCAGCCATGAGAAGATGAGGTTGGGATGAAGGATCACCCTCATCCTCTTGTGTGTCTCATCAGTGACCCTTGTCCCAGCAATGGCAGGNCTTTTAACTGCCCTCCTATTGTTGTCTTTATAAAACTTATCTGAAGGTATTCTGGAAAATACACATTGATGCCATTGAAATAGTCTGCTTAATGCTGGCTTCTTGCTTGTTTCTGGGTGCAATTTGGCTGTTGCTGTTAGTCCTTTCAAAGCTTGTTCTTTAAACTATGAGAAATCATGGGTTTTTTGCCGTGATCGCTGGTGAATTCAGGTAATTTAAATTAGTGAAACTAAGTGGTCCCTACCTATTATTAGAGGTGCTTGTGGCCTTAGTCGTAGCTTTACTGGATTTGGGTATATCGTGAAAGGATGAAAAGGGAGCAAGGATGAACTTTTTCTCCTAATTTCTAGAGTAAATAGCTTTCCATACTTTTTTTTTTGTTGTTGTTGTTTTTGTCTGTTGTTGTGTTTCTGTGGTTTTTTTATTGTGTTTTTTTTTTTTGTTTGGTTTGGGTTGGTTTTGTTTTGTTTTTTTGTTTTTTTTTTTTGAGATTAGGGCTAAACACCTTAAAAATTCCCACTCTTAAAAAGTTTGCACAGTTGTTTCTAAAGGTTTAATAAAGGAGAAGGGGTGTCATCACTCCTAATTTGTAAATACAGATNTATATTTATAGTATTTATTGGTCTCCCACGGGAGCTGACGGTCTCGTGCCAAGAAATGCAGCTCCAGTGCTGAGAGGCAGAGTGTCCCTGTCCCCTCAGAGGCAGATCAAGTTTGCTCTGGTGGCCACAGCAGCCTGGCTGTGACGGGATGGGGGCGGGGAGGGGAGTCAGCCCAGTAATTTGGTGTTATTGGAAATATTGCTCTTGCAGCCCAGCATTTGGTTTTCATTTGGTGCCTGAGCTCAGCTCATTTCTGCTGGCGCTTCACTTCTGATCCAATTGAGTTATCGATGCAGGCAGGGAGAAGGAGGCAAACAAGATTGGTGTCACATTTTTTTTGTGGCTTTTTTTTTTATTTCCCTACCTCCCTCTTGCTTCTTTGCTTTCAAAGATCAAAAGAGGACAAAATAAAACTTTCTATATAATGAAACACAGGCAGAGGGAAAAATGGCAGCGCACAAAATTGTTTTCAGTCTTCCTTCAAGATTGCTGTTGGTATCTTTGATTTAGGCACCAAGGCTTTAATCAGAGTGTTGGAGACGACACAAAAATTATTCATCTAACCAAGTTCCCCTCTCACTCTTTCTCTCTGTTTTTCTGCCTCTCTTTTTTTATTAATGTGGGTTTAAAAGGATTCTCAAACTACAGCGCTGGCTCAATTTTGTTTTCCCAACTAATAACCCAAAGCAGGATCAGCTATTTTGCAGCTGACAGATCTGTCTCTAAACTAGATTGTCTTTCTTGCTGAGTTCATCCATCATGTATGAAGTTTAAAAAAAAAAAAAAGAAAGAAAAAGAAAGAAAGGAAGGAAGAAAGGAAGGAAGGAAGAAAGAAAGAATAATAAAAAAATATTTATTTTCCACGGGCTCAACCCTCCCTACACTAGCAATGCCCTGAGCTCGTCCATGCCTTGACAATCCCACTCCCAGCATGGGATGACCAGGACACCACTGCAGTAGCAGACATTTTTTGGGGTGCTTTTCCTGCTCCCAGGGCAGACTGGGGGCTCAGTGGGGCAGTCTGATTATGGGATATTTTCTAAGGCACCTCCATGGAGCAACCAGTGCTGCTTGTGCCTCTGAGGGAGAGCTGGAACATCCTTGGGCAGTTCTGCTGTCACTCTGCCCCTTCCGTGGCACTTGGACCTTGGCCTGGAGGGGCCAAAAAATGGTGGTTGTGAGCACTGATGGGCTTAAACTGCACCTTGGGGCACGTGCTGGAGATGCACATGGAAACTCAGCTTAATACTCCTCGTCCTGGATATCCTGTGAACTTCCAGCAGATCGTGGTGTAAGGACTTCCTGAGGTGAAGGTTATATCCTGAGCAGTGTTTAATAGCTCTTAATGGACTCATCCTCCTCCAGCCATCTGAGTTGTAATTTATTTTTTCTTTAATTCATTCATATTTTGTTGGCCTGCCTGACATCCTGCCCAGACCAGTTCTGTAATTTAATTACACACTGGATGAAAAAGTGCTTCCCTTCTTTTGTCTTCAACCTGCTGCCTGCTGCGGCCTCTGCCAGATCCCTTTGCTCCTGTGTGCTAGAAAAGGAAAATATGTTTGCTCTTCCCTGTCTCTAATCTGTGATTTCATAGACACCTCATCACTCCTCTCTTCTGCAGGATAAAAGCTACTGGTCCAATATCTCCTTTTCTGAAGCTGTTTTGTACTTCTGCTTATTTTATGCCCTTCTTCTGCATAAATGTAACAAAATAAATATGAGGCATAAATAGAAAAGCACCTGTTTGTGTCAGACCTCCTCTCATGCTGGGTGTAGCGGATCAATTCTGCATGGTACCAACCTGGAGCGATCTGAGCCGTGTTTTCCCCTCTGAGGGATGGGAATTATCCACAGGGATATGAGGAGAAGGAAGGGGAGAAAATTAACAAAGAGGTTTTTGAGGAATCGTATCAAATAACCAGGCAGCGGGGGCTGTTAGAGGGGAGAACATCCTTCCTCGGGGATGGGAACAGTCTGGTCACAGTCTTTAACCCAAAGTTGTCAGATCTCTGTGGTGTTTGCTGTGCTCGGTTTCTCCTTTTCTCTAAAATCCACTTTTTCCTTGGTTCATTTCTTAGTTAACTCTTTTTTTTTTTTCCCCCTGTAATCCCTGCCTCTCACCTTCCTAAAACCCCGTGTGGACAGCACAAGATCCAGCCATTTTTGGAAGGTCAATGAGAAGTTCCAGAAGGGAGAGGAAACCCTCGGAATGTGGTGGTAGAAGTGCACCATGAGGGGAAACCAGGACATGATATCTCTAACTGCAGGCCCCCAAAGGGAATATATTTGTTAAACATTGTAATTACCCTTCAGTGCTGAGCTCCATAGCAGTTGAATCCACGGTGATGCACATTATCATTTCTGAAATGATGCTTTCATTTAGATAAGGCATGCAATTATACATCTTGATTAGGTCAGTGTTCCCAGGAGCTCCAGCTTATTTATGACGAGTTGCCCCCTTTTGTAAATCGTGTGGTGAGGCTGTGGCTAGAGACACGTTCCCTCCCTCTGCTCCTTTACCCCTTCCTTCTCCTCCACAGACTCTTTCGCTCTTCTTCTTCCCTCACTGCACACTTTTGTGTGGCAAAACCAAAAACCCAGCAGTCAGAGAGAGAAAAATGTAATGTACAGAGTGGGGACATTGCCACGAGAAGGCAGATCCGGGAGTTCTGCTCATCCCTTGGTTTCTTTGTGGGACCTGCTGGCTTTCATACCATTAATATTAAGACTGGGATTCCCATCCCTGTGTTTTAGACCTCTAAATTTGTCATTTTTTTGCACAGCAGTCAGCTCAGTGATCAATGATACCTCCTGAGGGTGCCTTGTCTTAAGCTGTGACCTGGGGACGTGGTTTCCAGTCAAGCCCTTGAGCTGTGTGTTCTCCAGAGCTCAAATAACTGCACTGGCAACAGACCCCACGTAGGACTCCCCTTTCCCTGCTCACTCCACAGTTTCGTAGCTGAAAACCCCCTCAGTTTCCATAAGACAAGTGAAAGTGAGGTCTGCTCCTGCTGATTACCAGGGTCACATGGGAAGTGTTGATTGAGGCAAGGAAATTGGGATGAGAAGGTTCCCAGGGAAAAAAAGTGACGTGGAAAGAACCAAAGAGCAACAGCAGGAAAATGATATTCTCAAACTGCTTCTGGAGCAGTTCTAAAGAGCACTTCCCTGCTGGAAACAGGAATGATCTTTTGCTTCTCGAGGCTGTTCTAGTAAATCCAGATTTAGGAAGGGAATATTGAGGAAGCACAGTCAGTACGCAGCCAGTCTGCTTCTATTATATAATTTTGTATAATAAGGATCTTATCATGGGATCATTTAGGCTGGGGAAGAACTTTGAGTCCAGCCATTCCCCAGCAGTGCCAAACCCACCACAAAACCATGTCCCCAAGTGCCACATCCACACGGCTTTTGAGCACTTCCAGGGATGGTGATGCCACCACTGCCCTGGGCAGCTGTGCCAATGCTTGACCACTCCTTCAGTGAAGAAATTTTCCCGATATCCAACCCAAACCTCCCCTGGCCCAGCCTGAGGCCGTTCCCTCTCCTCCTGTCCCGGTTCCCTGGGAGCAGAGCCCGACCCCCCCGGCTGCCCCCTCCTGTCAGGGAGTTGTGCAGAGCCACAAGGTCCCCCTGAGCCTCCTTTTCTCCAGGCTGAGCCCCTTTCCAGCTCCCTCAGCCGCTCCTGGGGCTCCAGACCCTTCCCCAGCTCCATTCTCTTCCCTGGTCACTCTATTCCTGACACAATTCAGGTGCCAGCAGCCTCTTGCCCACCTGGGCTCACCTGGGGACATCCAGCCACTGTCCCCAGCACCCCCAGGGCCTTTCCCAGCTTTCCAGCCCCTCCGCCCCAGCCCGCGCTGCTCCATGGGGTTGTTTTGACCAAGGACACAACACCTGGCCTTGGTCAACCTCATCCAATTGTTCCCAGCCCGTGGATCCAGCCTGTCCAGATCCCTCTGCAGAGCCTTCCCACTCAACCTGGTGGCCTCCACAAACTGGCTGAGGGTGCCCCCAGTCTCCTCATCCAGATAATTGATAAAGATACTACGGTATTAAAGGGAACTCCTATCCCAAAGATTTCAGTTTTGATCATTGCCAGGACCCCGGCAAAGGCAATCCAGAGTGTATCTGGGTATAGGAATGAGAACTGGGACAAATTCACCAGGCTCAGGAAGCAGTGAGCAGGACCTGAGCCATCCTGAGAGGCGAGACAGGGCCAAGGATAATCCTACATGGACGGGGGAGAGATGGGCTGTTATTGATAGGATTTTAAACAGCTCTCGGTTGCCGTAACTGTTTCCATCTGCTGCCTTCCAAAGCTGCCTTGGGGCCGAAGTGGAAGTCGTATGAAAGACCCATCCCAGATAACCCGGAGGCTCTTTCCTAACTCTGGCTCCTCTGCATCCACAGCTCCTAAAAGAATACAGCACATCTTAAGCAGATTAATGTAATCTTGATCTTCCTCTCTCGCAGATCTCTGATCCTTTCTCCCCCTCTGTGCATCCCAGCAGCTCATAATCACCTTTTGGGGTATTAAAAAGGTGTTTTCACTTGGTGCACTCGGGCAACCCCACTCTCCCCTCCCAATTTTTAGAAGCAGAAGCAGGGAGGGGAGAGGTGCTGTCAAATGGGACAGTGTTTCCCATCTGCAAATATTTATTTGCAATAATTATCCCCTTTTTGAGATTAAAAGAGCTATTCACATGTGGAAAGCAAACTGTCTTATCGCTCTTTTTAAATAATATGTTTAGAAAGTTTGACCGAGCATGAAAGTTCATCCTTCAATATTGCTACTTGTAATCCAACAAGAAATATTTACTGTGTTATAATTGGCATCATTAAGCTTAGGTGACGTTATTAATATTACTAATTAAACTGCTGTAAACCTAGTTTGCAGTTACATAAACACATCATCTCCTGAACCGCCTGCCTACATGTTTTGGCATTGGAGGGGGGTGGATGAAAGCAAATTCAAATGCAAATGATATGAACATACTTTAATCAGAGGATCAGAGAAATCAGACACAGGGAAGGCTTATTAGGTCTGCTGCCTCCTCCAGAGGCAGGGCCGAGATTGTCTCCCCACGGAGACTCCCAGGAGCTTTGACCAGTCTAACTCTAAATGCCCCGAGCAATGGGACTTCTCCCGTGTCTCGGGAGGGAGCTGCCTGCAGACTGACAGAAATGGGACTCGATATCCAGCCTCTGGTTTCCTGCTGAGGCAGAATTCAGCTGCAAGGCAGAGAAAATCCATCCTCGACTCTTGAGGAAGGTCTTGAGATCATACCCAAGGGCGGAGGAGAAGAGAAAGGCGTTTGTAAGACATCTCTAAACTGTCTGATAGTGCAGCAGAGCTGGAAAATCATCTCCCTCCTCTTGGTTTGGGTTTCTGGCAGCACTGGGCCAGTCCTGGCACTGCTGGCAGGAACTGGCCGTAGGCAGCAGCAGAGCACCCAAAAGCTCAAATGTTTGACCCAGTTTCTCTACAGCTGGGAAATCCATCTTCTGTCTAGAATTTTCCTGGCTTTGGCTACTTCAGGAGTATCATGAGGACAGCATTTTCCCTGATCCGTTGGTATTTGGGTCCCATCTGGAGCCAGAAAATGCAGAATCACGTGGAGCATTAAAAATAGGAATGCCCTGAGGAGGCAGCTCCTGCTTGCTTCAAGTTCCTGCTCTCTCTTTCCTATTCAATCACCTGTTTCCCACTGGACCAAAAGGGTGTGGGAGCATCTAGGGCAGAGACAGAGCCAGAGCAGCCCTTTCAGGGTGGTGTTTTTCCAGAGGAGCCCATGTCAGAGGCACTTATTTCAGAAACTTCTTTACAGCATTGCAGGTCCATTCCTCGGCCTGTCTGCGGCTCATCTGCAGAGCTGCACAGATCACCAAGAACTCCTAAACCTCCCAAACAAGCTTTTCTCAGCCCAAATCGAAGGGAAAAGGTCTCTACAACCACTGAGGAGTAACTCCCCAAAGCAAGGGCACGTTTTCCATGATGCCTGCACTACAAACGTTGCTCTGTTGGTTGCAGCAGAGGTAAATGAATAGTGGAGGTTGCTCAGAGAGACTTTTAGGACTCAAGTTCACAGGTGTGACTCTCAACCAGCAAATCCATCTTCATTCCCGATGTTCAGTAGCAGGTTGGAGTTCCCAGCTTTGTTTTTCCTTGGTCTGGCTCCCTTGGGCACTGCACAGTGAAGTTATCTGGGCTTTTCTAGTGGATGTGGTTAAAGCTAAGCACGAAGATTGACATCCCAGTGTAATCAAAGATTTGTGTCCAGCTTCCAGCTACTCTCATGTACCTTTTACTGACCCCTGAGTCATCCCTGAGTGGCAGGTAGGTCCCACACACTCCAGATTGGGCTGGGTGAGTGTCAGGGAGCCAGGACAGCACAGATAAAACCCTTCAGGCCACTGGGAAGGGATGTGACAGCAAAAGGTTTGTGGCTGCTTGGAAGCCACAGAGCACTGCTGGGCTGTGCTGCCACCCTGGATCCATGAGTCCCATTTGGCCTCTCTGAGCTCCCTAGATACATCTTGAAGCAATCCCCAGGCTGTTAGAAAAGGAATAAGGTTTTTTTTCATCAGATGAAAACCGTAATCTTCTCGGGCAGCTCCATGTTCGTGCTAATGGGCTGCAGCTGCAGGGCTGTGACACGTCAGATCTCACCACACACACCCCATGCGTGGACAAATGCACCCACATGTGGAACACGAAATAACACAATTTCCCCCAAAATCTACTTTGCAAAAAATGTTCATCCCCACCTGGGAGCATCCTTTGAAATGTCTTTGAAGAGTAGCACCAAACTCATTCCTTTTCTTAATATTCCACTAGTGATGAACATGTGTGCCTAGGGACTGTGGGACTGGGCAAGCTCAGAAGAGAAGGTTTGGTAGCATCCCCCAAAATTTAATAGGTCATGGGTTGGGAGAGGAAAGACTCTGAAGATTATCTAGAAGCTCCATGGCCCTGGAAGAATGGACCTTGAATCATCCTGTCAGGAAAAACTTAAGTTTGGCTGAACTTGGACTTAAACTGCTTTCCCCTTGCAGGACCTGCTTTAGAGACCCCCACTCCTGAGACAGCCAGACTTGCAGTGGTTGGTATTGTAAAAAAAGGGTTGTTTTTGTTCAACAAAATTGTCACAAGGTGTCACCAGGGTGTGGATCAGCTCCTAACATCAAGTACCACTGTACAAAGCGGTATTTTCCCAGTGGAAGGTTCCTCTGTGTCTCTGGAGCTTCAGAAGGGCTCAGATGCCTTTTTGTGGACCCAGTTTTGGCCCATTTAGGTGTCAAATAAGGGACATCTCTCAAGGTGCAGGATGAATGATCACTCAGCCTCTGCCCCTGTTAAACCTGAGGTGCTCCACTCAGTGTTTAAGTGAGTTTTATTTTTTTCTTCCCGAGTTTCCACAGTTCTTTCCACATTTCACATGGGGCGGGCGATTCAGGAGCAGACAGAAAGGAAAAGTTACTAATTCCTGCAACAGCTTCTTCAGAGGAGAGTGGCCTGGGGACTGCTGAGTGTAAAACCCACCGCGTTTCACATGCCAGGAGTGTCAGACCTGTCTGTGCACGTCTCGGGGCTGGTCTCAGCTTTTTGGGAGAAGGAGGGACGTGTCACAGAGAGCCCCTGACCTCCAGGCTCCCGAGACCCTGCCGTGTCTAATCAGGGGACACATGAAACAAGCCAGGTCATGGCAGCGACTCCTGACTCACGCTCCCAGCACGGGGGGACCAGCGGGGTTATGTTTTCATTACTGCCTCTGGCTCTGATGCTCTCAGCTCTTCGGAGGTTAAGCCAAGGTCTTGGCTTTGAGATTTTTTGTTATTGTAACCTTTCACGGGCAAATACTTCACGTGAAGTCTGGCAGGCAGGCTGTGGCCAAGAAAATGCCATTTCTGCCCGAGCTGCCAGAGAACCAGAGCTCTGGCCGTGGCAGCCAGGCTTTGGCTAGCCAGGAGTGGTGAGTGCTGCGTTTTGGCAGCCAGCTTGCTTATCAAATTGATATAGGAGCCTATAAGCAATTGCATCTGGATTTCAATGGGCTACCCAGCCTGCTCGGCTGCTTGGGATCCACGCCAAGGGAAAGTAGAGGAGTTGTGAGGAGAATGCCCGATTTCCCTCTGCGAGGACTGATTTTGGTTTAATGCAGCCTCCTCGCCCTTAAATCCAATTAAAGTCCTATATTATGTCAGTGGAAATTTATGCCAATCCTAATATAGTCTAATAAGCCTTAAAATAGCACTTTGCTAGTGAAAAGTCCTGTGGTTTAATTTGATTCTGAGCCTAATAACAGGCTTAATATGAGGGAATTGGCCCCTTTTTCTTCTCTAACGGGGCTCCACATGCCTGCTCCCCTTTTAGGAACCAAAACGTTCTCTCCAAAGCAGGAACAGGAGACAGCTCACCTCAGCAGGTTGCCTCTTTTCCACTTGCTTCATTTGTTGGCTGTGGGAAGTCTCTCTAAAGACATCCCAGGCTGGAATCTGTAATGAAGAGCAGCAAATATCAGCCTGCAAAGGCTCTGGTTTCACTTTCAGGTTTTCTGTGCCTTGCTTTTCTTAGTCACTGTGGTCAAAATCATTACCTTGGCCATCACTCCGTCCCAGTTCAGGATCTGACCTTCAGAACAAGCTTTTTGCAGGTGCCTTTCACTGACGGCTTCAGAGACACAGCCCTTCCTGCCCATCCACACCCCTAAAACTCTCCCTGGCCCCATCCTCTTTCAGTTGC
This sequence comes from Melanocharis versteri, assembly GCA_013397845.1. Classification (NCBI taxonomy): domain Eukaryota; kingdom Metazoa; phylum Chordata; class Aves; order Passeriformes; family Melanocharitidae; genus Melanocharis; species Melanocharis versteri. Next base: position 152,184 of record VZTG01003742.1, read on the forward strand.
TAAACCTCCCTGTGCCGTCCTTCCATCCCAACATTGCAATGTCCATTAGCAGCCCATGGTGCCCTCTTCCCTTGCTTGCTGGGGAGATGTTCGTTCTTTTCCATGAATTTAGGATGTTTCAGAAAATTTCTCTCCGGCGGCCTCATTATTGTCCCACAAATTGTTCTCAGGGATAAACGACACAAATCCCTGATTCCTTTTGGCTTGCTAGACCACAGCCTCCGGCATTAACACTTCATAGAATCACAGAACCATGGAATATCTCAAGTTGGAAGGATTGTAACGATCAAGTCCAACTCTCTCCTCCTCCCAGGTCTACCTGAAACTAAACCAGCATTGTCCAAATGCTCCTTGAACTCCGACAGGTTGGCGAGGCTTCCTTGCCCTGAATGGTGTTCTCAGAAGATAAAGACTGAGGCAATGGCCAGCCTGGGGATGCTTTAAGGAGCTTGTTTGGGTGGGAACCTGATCTTTCCAAGACGCTGATTAGAATCAGAGAATCACAGGATGGTTTGGGTTGGAAGGGACCTTCAAGATGATCCAGTCCCACCTCCTGCCATGGGCAGGGACGCCTTCCACTATCCCAGGCTGCTCCAAGCCCCATCCAGCCTGGCCTTGGACACTTCCAGGGATCCAGGGGCAGCCACAGCTTCTCTGGGCACCCTGTGCCAGGTCCTCACCACCCTCCCAGAATTTTTTCGGTAACATTTCATCTGTAAATGCTTGGACCCGCTTCTGGCTGTTGAACTCTTTGCTGAGCCCATCTGCTCTGAGGTACCATTTGATTTGGAGGGGGGCTGTCAGCTCCAGCCTCACACCCTGCTCCCCTCCCCTGGCTGTCCTGGGCTGCTGCTCAGCTTTCCTGCACACGGTTACCCAGCTGCTGCTCTGCAGTCCACAGATGACTGGATTTCGGGGGTGGGCGGGGTGATTTTGATATAGCACTTACTAAAATGCGTGGAGATAAAAGCCTCGGCAGAAACATAAAAGGCCCTTTGTACTCGCAAGTTGTTACTGTTATGTTTCGATTAAGAACAATAGTAAACAGAGGCCCTCAAAGCTGCCTTCAGGAAAAGAAATGAAGGGGAAAAAAAGAATGATTTGATTTTAAAATAGGAGGAAACACTGTTTTTTGGAGCACCTAATAGATTTAGGTGCCTAAACGCCTTTGAGTCACGCAGTCTGACACCCCAGCTGGCACAGCTCCGCTCTCCTGCCTGAACCAAAGGCCATAAACCCTCCCCATCGGGTCCAATCCATCTCTGGGTTACTCTCCTGGCATCAAACAGATTTATGCTGGTAGGAAATTTGGCCCAGAGCCCTGATGAGCAGCGCCGTGGCTCGGCAGTCCCAGGTGGCAGTTTTGTGTCTCCGGGACCTCTTATTCCGCCTCTCCTTTGTACGGAAGGCGACTTCACGCTGCCACTTCTTTATCCCTGTCACCGCCCAGCCCAGCCTTGTCCCCCATCTACCTAGGGGCAGGCTGGTGGGTTAAGGGAGCTTTGTTAATGCCCTAATCCTCGCGTGTGCTCAGCCTCACAAAGCTGCCACTCCGCGGCCGCGGCCGCGCTCGCGGATCCGTAACGTCCCGTGTCCAATCGATTGCCGCGCTCGCGCCGGCTGCCGGCTCTCGGCAGCGTCTCCAGCCAGGGCCAGATTGCTCTGGCAAGCTCATCCCTCCTTCAGGGATGGGGGCAGGAGGCGGAGGGGTGGGGGGATGGATGCCTGGGATTGGGTATTTGGGATCAAGGAGGGAGGGAGAGCTGGCGGGCAGCGAGGGAAGGAAAGGTTGGAGTAGTGCGGGAGCTGGTGATGGGCACAGAGTTGTCGTCTTCGCCATCCCAAAGCCTTCCCTGCTGATGGTGACCCCAGGCCAGATCTCATGGAGCACGTGGTATTTAATTGCACCACTCCTCGTGGCCATTGAGTGCTCAGCTGGCCCTCCATCCTCATCCATATCCCTGAATTCACTCTGACTCCCCAAACTCTTGTGCATCCTCAGCGGCCAAGGACAGGGAAAAATGAAATTAATCTGCCAAGGTTTGTACTTCCTGTCTCTGCCCCTAAGTTTGCAGTTTCAATTCCTTGCCTAATCCTTCTCATAGCTCAGGACAGGCAAGTTTCCAAAATTTCTTGGGCCTAAAAATGTCTTTATATATGAGATGGAGAAGTGGAAGTTCTCCGATCCAAGGGACTGGGTCTGCATTAGGAAGTGTCATATTTATTTCTAATCCCAGAAGCTTTTAAATGCTAGATATAAAAATGTGATTTTTTTTTTTTTATGCATAGTGAAACTGTTCAGGATTCTTTTCAAGGTTTTTATGGCTCCTTCTGTGCTTTGCACATTTAAGCCCAGAGTGACTCAGTCATCCAGTTTCATAGAGGACAAGAATCCTAGTCCCAATAAATTGCTTTACAAACTTCTTGAAAGGTTCCTAAAGTTTCTTAAATGGCTCTGGCTTATTGAGGCAAGATAGAGGTATGGGAGAAGCAAGGGGGAACTGGATTTATTTCCAAAGGCTGAGCACTGAGAGCTTCACGTGTCAGGAAGTTGCACTCTCCTCCTTGTTGTTAAAGCTTTGTGCAGCACCACAGCTCGTGCTGGTGTGTCCTGTGCCCCTTCCCTGCACTGCTCTGTCCAGGAATGGGCTTTGGGCTGCTCTTCCATGGGAAAAGGTGACGTGATTTGGGAAATTTCCATTCCTTGCCTCTCCCCAGCCCCAGGGCTGGGTATTTCCTCTATCCTTTATTTGCCTGTGCTCCCGCAAGGCTCGTGAATGCAGCCCAGCAGCAAAGGCTGACCTGCCTGTGGCTCCAAGAGAGCTGGAGAGGGACTTTGGACAAGGCTCTGGAGAGGCAGGACAAGAGGGAATAGCTTCAGACTGACAGAGGGCAGGGCTAGGTTGGGTGTTAGGAGACAACATCCTGGTTGATAGGAAGGAAGATGTTCAAAGCCAAGGTTGCCTCCATGAACCTTCCATGGAATGAAAAAGCAGAGCTGAAAGCCAGTGGCCATCTGGGGCCATCTGCTGTGCAACCCCTCAGGTTCTGAAATCAAGAGTCAGGCATCGGGAACCATCAGATTAAAAAATTGTTACAAATTTGAACTTTTTGGATTGTCTTATAGTTTCTCCGTGTTTGTGCTGATTTCCAGCCTCCTTTCTTTATCTTGGTTTCTCCTTGTTCTCTGAACCCCCCGAGGCAGTGTTTTCTGCTTGGTGGTGTACGCAAAATGGGGGCTGCTTCAAGACTGGCCCTCCTCAGTTTGAAGTAGGTGAGGTCCTATTTTCAGGCCTCGTCCACCCAAGAACTCAGAATTTCCTTTTACACGAAGAAGCCAACATTGGGATTCCAAATGAATCACTTGAATCCAGAAGCTGGAGAATCCAGAAACCTGGAAGTATTTGATTCAGGTTGGATGGGGCTCTGAGAAACCTGCTCTAGCTGAAGACATCCCTGCTGATTGCAGGGGGGTTGGACAAGATGACCTTTAAATGTCCCTTCCAACCCAAATGGTTCAGTGATTCCATGAATTCCGAATAAATTCTGAGCTGCTGTGAAAACCTCCCTGGAATCAGGAGAGCAGGCAGAGAATAGCTCACACCAGACAGTGCCTTGGACAAAGCCAAACTTGCTGGAAAGCTCCAGGTCAATCCTTGCTCCGTGATGGTTTAGTCGCCATAGAGACAACCAGGTCTCACTTCATCCCCCAGCACTGTTGCTATTCACAGGCGACCCCTCTGGATTAAAGTTGGAGTGTTTTGGATCATTCTCTTTATTTTATCAGTGCTGTAGCACACCGCCTAATCCTAGCTGTACCTCTCAGGAAGGGAAAAAAATAAAAAAGAAAGAGACAAAAAAAGCCAACCTCCTTCCCCACCATTTGTTGTAGAGGCCAATTATCCAAAGGGGTGACAAGTAGAAAAATGAATTAACCAGAGCTTTGTAATGTCAGCGTTATTTGTCGTCTCTAACTTTGCCCAGCTCAGCTGTGGATCAGCAAAGAAATGCTTTTATTCTTCCCTCCTCTCTCTGATGCTGTTTTTACCTTTCATCCCTTCCTTGGCCTTGTGTAGGTCCCTTGCTCCGCCACACCATCGTTACGGAATCTTTTTCTCCTGCTCCAAACCAGGTGGGTTTCCCAGAGGAGATGAGGGGCTGGGGAAGAGATGCCCCGCAGGAGGTGAAGGAGGGGAGATCTCCCAGCTCTCATCTTCCCCACCCTTCCCCTCTGCCCCTGTGATAATCAAACCACTCCGTTGGGTTTATTTCCTTTGATCTCTAACTCACACAAAAAGTAGGTGCTGAGGCTGGAACCCGCCTCTGTTGGCTTTTTTCCCCCCTCTGCCTTTTCCCGTGCATACTCCGCTGAATCTATGCCCTCTCCCACCTGCTGCAGTGAAGACTTTCAAAAGGAAAAAATGGCACTTGCTGGCAGGAGGCAGGAAAACAAGGGACGTTCAACCGGGATCCAGCCTGAAAGCAACGCCCTGGCAAGAAGCCCGCAAACACTTCAGATGTGAAGCACCGAGTCACGGAGCAAAGAGGCAAAAAATGCATCCTTGTAAAGCCACAGCGAGGCTGCACCTGCTCGAAACGGCTGTAGCCAGTACACTGTGACACTTCAAAGCTGCCAGGGAATGAGATACTGGAATAAGATACCCCTGGCAGGGTGTAAAAGTAGCCAAATCTTGCACTGAGGCAGCCGGAGTGCTGCTTGACGTAGGGAGCAAGCCTGGAGGATAATGTGTGTGTATCCAAATGACAGATGATGGGGAAAGAAATACATTATCTTGCAGTGTGTCTGTCCCTGTGTGAGTGTTGCTGGCTTCCCTGCATGGATTTCGAGACCATCTTCAGTGTGAATTTCTCCTTCCAACACCCACAGCCTGCAGATCCTACAAATGCATTAATAAATCAATCAGGTTATTGGCTCCAGAGGTGATAGCTGGGTTTGCTGGTTCAGCTGTAGGCCGGTTTTCTCTGTTTAAAATCCAGTTGTTTCCTCTCTGAAGGTGTCTTGGTGGGGTAGGCTAGCCCAGATCCGACAGCACGTCAGGAATTCTCCTGGAGGAGTGGGCAGCTGCACCAGTGTGGCATGCAGGCTGTCAACTGGCAGTAAATCTGCTTCAAGCTCTTTTGTTGTGCCAAGCAATCGCTGAATAACTTCTCTGAATTACTTCCAGTCGATATCTCTTATATGAAAAGCTCACAGAAAGCTTATTATGTTCAAAATTCGGCAGATACGGATTCTCACACGCTAAACATCCATTAGCAACTGGATAAAGGCAACTCTTGGGATCACATTTCTGTAGGGGCAGCTTTTTGCAGACGTGCAGGTGAAGTTGGCTTTGTGTGAAGCATCTCAGATGCATTCTCATAGAAGTGAAAATAAATTCTTAATAAAATCTGGTGGCTGACGCCAGGCATGAGATGGACAGGACTGCAGGCAAAGCCAAAACATGTTGTTGAATAATCCTGAAGAGGAGGGGAAGATTAGTTGTTTGTAAGTGATTTTTAGCCCCATGCTTCAAGGGTTAATTTTGGATTCACTCTTTGAATGGAGAGAAGAACAGCTCTGTCCTCGCTGCCTGGACACACTCTCAGTGCACTCCTTGCCATGGGGCTGCTGAGTGGGCATTTCAGTGGATATTTTTGTTTTAAATGTGAGGTTATTGTTAACATGCTGGGTAAAATGTCATGGCAGGATTTTCAAATCCTTCACAGGCCTGACGCTTCTCTAATTAGAGATCCTGGGATACTGAGGAAGCAGCAGAGGTGACCTCTCCCAAAACGACCCCTTCCAAAGCAGCTGCCCACAGTCAGATTCTTGCTTTAGAAGGAACAAGAGGCTGTACAGCTGGATCCCACGAAGGTGAAATTATTTCCCATTGTCCAACTGCTAGAAATGCCTTAAAAATAACCGGTTAAGCCAATGCACCAATTACTCTGTGGTTACAATCTCCAGAAGGTAATTCAGATCTCAGTTGCCCTGGGAAGGGATCTGTCTTTTTCCTGTTGACTGGATGGGAAGCCTGAGATGACTCAATTCCCAGCTCAACATTGTGGCTAACTAAAGCTCAGTGGGGTAAAACCAGTCACAACTCTGGTTTTGTCTTCATTTTTCTATGCTAGGATCATTGCTTGTGAAAGGGGGTGTCCGATCTCAGAAAGAAGAAAAAAACCAGTGGAGTGTTGGAAAGTGTAGAAAAGTAAAAATTAGTAATTTATACAGCTTTCAGGGCCTCCCATTTGAACCAGCTTGTGTTCGAAACAAACATTTTCTCTGTTGAGATTGACTTGATATTGACTACAACGAATTCAAAGCAGAGCCCCAAAATCTCCAATCTTCCCGTTTTGTGGAGCTTTTGATGATGAACCAGGCTATTTGCTTGGCCACTGCAGAGATGATGTGCTGCACCAAAATCCACCATCCAAACTGCAACCAATCCACTGCTGCCTGTGATCTGAACTTCTCAGAGTTAGTCCCTACTATTTTCTTCTGAGAAGACAGCCCTTGGGATGGCTTCAGGCTGAGCCACAGCTGAAGGAGACCCTGAGAGCAGCTCGGTTGGTTGGAGGATGGTGCTAATAATGCCAAGACTGAAGGGTTGATCCCCATATGGGCCGATTTAAGAGCTGGACTTGATGATCCCTGTGGGTCCCTTCCAGCTCAGAATATTCTGTGATTCTGTGTGGTTGTTGGACTGAAATGTTGAATCTGGCTACAGTGAAGGGGGACATCTCCTCTCCCTGGGCTGGTGGCTTGAAGACGTGTGCAGGGAGGGACTTGGAGGGACTCAGAGGGTCTGTGTCCTGAAGGTTGGTCAACCCAGGCTTGGTGACCTCTTCCAGCCAGACAAAGGTTCCACCTTATCTTTTGCAGACACCTCTGGTCTCACTCTCCTCATGCTCCAGGCCAACTGGACACCAACCTGCTACAAACTGGAAGCCACAGAGTGGTGCTGGTTTCATTTTCATCCCGTGGCTGTCGATGCCACTGGGAGCCCAAAGCACGGGCAGCGGTGGCAGCAGGGACTGGGAGGAGGCTGGTGTGGTATCCTAAATCGCTCTCTGTGTGTTTATACGGTCATGTGTTCATTCATCTGGGACAACAATCTGGACTGAACCCACATTAACCCCTGGCCAGTGACCATGGATAACACGGGAAGGAGGTACCTGCACCTCTGCTGCCATAACCTCTCGTGTCAGAGATTTGGCTTCATTGCCACAGAGGTGGCAGGGAATGAAATGAGTGGTGATTCAGGCCAGTGATATTTGGTATCAGCCAGGCTCTTTGCCAGCAGGGATTTACCCAGGGCTGATCTTCCCTCTGCATTCAGCAGCTCGAGCGATTCAGCCAGCGAAGCCTCCAAAATCCCAGCATCACCTGATGGATTTTATCCATCTCTCTTCCTGCCTCTTCCCAGCCTGCTGTCCTTTCATCCTCCTTGGTGCTGGCAGAGCGGGAGTGCAGGATGCCGTGCGGGCAGCAATCTCATGTCCAGGGGAATTAAAGGGATCTGGGAATAGGGGATGCTCCCTGGCACTCCTAGCCTTGACTCCCCACTGTTCAGAGCCCGACAGCGCCATTCCTTGCAGGCAAAGGATCAAAAAACATTGTGTCCCTTGTCAGCGAGCTGTCACCAGGGTCCTGGCTGCAGCTGGGCACATGGGCAGGATGTGATTTATTTACTCAGTGCCGAGGGTTCATCAGCTCTACCCCCCATTCAGATGGAAGTTTCCTGGATCCCAGGGGACGCCGGTCCAGCTTGGCAGCAGACACGATGCCCTGGGCACCCCTGAGTGCACATCCCACGGGGCAGAGGAGGAGAGCAGAGGGATGGAGGAGCTGGCAGCATCCGTGGCAGTAGGGCTGGGAAAGCACATTGCTCCAGTTTCCACAGCAGATGTGCCAGTGAGAGCTCCTTGCCCAAAGTAAATGCCTGCATTTACCATTTTCTGGGTGATTTGTTGGCCGCCCAGGCTCTTCTGAGAGCGAGATGTTGTCCCATTTCTACTTTTCAGTTGCCACCACCTCTGGAGAGCAGGGCTGCCCGAGCCCTTAGGGAGGAGACCATGCTCCAGTGCTCATTGAACAGCAGCTCCCCACTTCCATCAGCCGCATTCCTCTGATATCCCGAAAAATGCCCTCTCCCGGGCCTTGCCTGTTTGCATCACCAGCCTGGAGATGGACCAAACACTTGGGACCCGTTCTAGTTCAGGAGAAATGGATCTCACATCCATTATTTAGACCTCCCCATGCCTGGGCATGGAGAAGTGTGTTTAACACATTTTGTTTGCTTGGTGCATGTTGAAATACACCTGTTCTTCCTGACACTTTGATCCCCACAATTCCCTGACATTGTAGACTGCTGGGGGTTGGTCTTTCTTCCCAGGTAACAAGTGATAGGACAGGAGGAAATGGCTTTTTTGAGCTAGGTGAGGTTTAGATTGGATATTAGGAAAAGTTTCTTCATGGAAAAGATTGTCAAACATTGGAACAGGCTGCCCAGGGAAGTGGTGGAATCGTTGCCCCTGGAAATGTCCCAAAAATATGTAGATATGGTGCTTAGGGACACAGTGCTGCAGGTGGAAGTGTCAGATTGATGGTTGAACTCAATGATCTTTTCAAGCTTTAATGATTCCTTGACTCTATTCTTTGATGGTGTTTCTGTGGTTGTATCTGTGGTTGTATCTTGGTTTGAAGCCCTGGCTTTGTTTGCATATTTACTTTCCCCGTGTTCACCGCTCATTTAGGCACCCTGGGAACATCTGTGAGAATTTCAGAGGCTAAATAAACTTTCAATTGCTGTTGTGTCTCACCCCAGAATTAGCTGCATTTCTTCCGTGGACTAAGTGATTTTCTGCACTTTCTAATTTATAGCAACCTTGATATCCTCAGATATGTGCTGGGTTCTCCCCTCACTCATCCCTGCTGTAAACTGGGCGTGGACTTGGCACACAAGAGGAGTTGTCCCTGTATTTGCTGAAAAGTTTTACGTGGGCAGGTACTGACAGAGCAAGGGTTGAGTGTTTTAAACTAAGAGAGGAGAGATTTAGGTTGGATATTAGTTAGAAATTCTTGGCTGGGGGTGGTGAGGAGGCCATGGCACAGGTCATCCAGAGAAGCTGTGGCTGCCCCTGGATCCCTGGAAGTGTCCAAGGCCAGGCTGGACACGGCTTGGAGCAGCCTGGGATGGTGGAAGCCACTGGGACAGTGGAAGGTGTCCCTGCCCATAGATGGGGGTGGCACTGGATGAGTTTTAAGATCCCTTACAATCCAAACTCTTCTCTGATTTTAAGAACTTTCCCACCTACCCGTCTCTCTACACTGCTCCAAGAGGAGGAAACCACTCTGATTATGCTGTTTAAAACCACAGTGTGCCCATCTGAAGTATAAAGCTGGCATACTAGAGCATGCTGGTTGATTTCTAACACTGGATGTGCATTAGCTGTAAATCCCCTGGAGGAACTTGGGATGGAAGTTCCTTTAACAAAATAATCTGTGCTATATTAAGTTCTGTGTGTAAACAGGTGCACAAGGTTTGGCTTTCTAGAAATAAACTCAGAGGCAGCAGTTTTGCGTGTGCTGTGTATTAGGGCAGCAGAGTGCAGGGGAAATGTGAGACCAGAGACTTGAGGAGTTAAATGAGCACTTTGGAGCTTAAGAACCTCCTGATGCTTCATGGGAAAATGGGAAAATATTCTATTTAGAGACTGTACTGCTCACACATCAGATGTTTTCTCCAGTTCTCTCTCTCTCTCTCTCTGTGTAATCTTTTTTTTTTTTCTTCTTTTTTAAATTATCATCAGGGGCAATTTGCATGAGAGGGATCTTTGTCTGTGAAGTGCCCATCTGCTGTGCAGCCCCACCTCCCCCCTGACGACACAGCCATCTGCTTTTGACATCACAGCCACGAAGGGCTGTGGCCCAGGGAGCCACTGGCACTTGATCAACACCTTGCCTCGATGTCTGAAAGGATTCCCAGGTGCTTTCCCTGGCTTTTGCACTCCAGACAGGGATGAGCTGGCTCAGGATGGTCTGGGCCAGTGACTGGGAGCCACGAGCAGTTTTGAGCAGGGACTGTGATTTTTGATTTGTCTTTGTGTGACACGTCACGTGAAGGAGAAGTCCCCTTGTCTCTGCCTCCTGGGAATTGAATAATAATAATTATGAGGCTGATGATCACTCTTGTGAAGCAGTGTTTGATTAGCTTCACTTGCATCTGCTTGAGACACTTCTAATTACACAGCAGTGTCCTGGTGTCATTCATTCTCCAAGCTAAAACTGATTTGCCCTTCAGAGCTCATCCCACCCCAGTTAGTGATGCTCAAAACCAGACTGGGAAGGGAGGATATCCACTACAGACCTCGCTCTTTGACTGATTTACCTGCTCAGGGCTTAGATACTACATTAATAAGCTCAACATATCTGAAAAAAAGAAGAGTATCCAACAGCCCAGATGGCCATGGCTTGGTGAAAACAGTGCCACCTTCCAAAATGCCAGCACTTGTCTCGCTGTGTGTCCTCGGGTGGGTAACAGCACGAGCTGTCACAATTGCTGCACGTTGCAGGAGTTTGCTGTGGTGAATTACGAGAGTTGCCTTCATGTTAAAGCCCTGCTGCATCTGGATTTCTGGGCATATATATTCATTTTCCTACTCAGAGTCCTTGTCCAGGTGCTGTTTGAAGTCTGTGGTTTTCACATGTGGTTTCTTTTTGTTTTTTGTTTTTTTTTTTTTTTCCCTCCATATAAATCTGCAGTGGGTTTCTCTCCTTTGGGAAGGAGCAGAACCACTGCAAAGCCTCTCTGGCCTGGCTGCCATCCACCCAGAAACCCTGGGCACCTCCCAGGCACGTGTAGGGATCAGCTGTAAATCCAACACATCCGGGAAGGGCTGTGCTCTGCACAGCCCCTGTTGGAGCAGGCTGGGAGATCCCACTTCATTTCATGGAGCGTGGAAGTGCTGCTGCAAGCTCTTTTTCCTGGTTATTTTAATCACCCAAAAGTGCACGACGATGCTGACTGAAAACTTACATCAAATTCAGGGTGATTTTTATTTATTTATTTTTCAGTGAAAGCAATCTGCAAGAAAGGCTTGGATAGGAATTTGGAAAATGTTGTGGGTTTAGGGTTTTGAAATGAAAGTTGTGAATTATTCCTCTGGGAACCGAGCTTATCTTCAAAATTCACTGAAACAAAACAGCCGACTGTAATGTTATTGATTAACATCAGCATGGTGGTGACATTGGTTTTGATGATAATAAGAAAAGACCAATACAAAAGGAGGGAAAAAATATGTTTGGTTTCAGGTCAAGCAAGTTGTTTTGTTTTACCTGACCCATTTCCCGTCACTAATCTTTCATTTAAGTAAGAGAAGTGCAGGAAATAAGCGGTGTGGGTTAAACCTGACCAAAATTAACACCAACAAGAGACGTTTTCCTTGGCTTGCAACCAGGACGTTCAATCCTGGGAATGACCACGGCATTAAACGTGTGCACAGCCACTCCTCACCACACTCCATCGAGGCAGGGAGGTTAAATCCTGGAGTGAAGTGCTTCTGAGCAGCTTCCCAGCCTCTCCAGCCTCTCCTGCTTTGCATGGGAAATACCAATGCACGACCCTAAATTCCTCTTGAATCCAGACCTATTCTTCCCCCTTCTGCCACGGCTGGGGGGAATTGAAAGAAGCAGCAGGGCAAATTGTTCCCCAAAGTTTTCCTTGCCCGTCAGCAGGTCCATTAATCTCATTGCAGAGCTGCTGCTGCACCAGGTGCACAGATTATTCTAATATTGCCACCATCCCTGCCAGGAGAGGCTCGTGCTGGATGATAACACTCCTCTAATCCACTTACTGGAGGTGGTTTCTCACTGCAGCTTGAATACAGCTTCTCCCTCTGATCGTGTCTCCGTCAGCGCCGGCACCACTCTGAGCCACTGGAAACTCTTAATCCTTTGCAAGCATCTGTCAAATTCTTTTCCCATCCGGGACCCCCTCTTCTGGTGAGCACCGAGTTCCGTGGGAGATGAAAGCCAGCAGCACCTTGCGGGATCAAACGTGCGCGTTTATGAGCTGCAGAGGAGGCGCGCGGGCGCTTTGAAGACGCCGTGGGGAGCGGGGAGAAAATCCTTTCCTTCCAAAATCTTGTCTTGGAAGAGGGCATCCCGATGATGGAACGAATCCACCAGCAGTCAAACGCTGAAGCATCCCCCCCTTTCCTTGTCCTGTTCAGGCAGCCTGGAGCGCCCGGAATGCCGGTGCTGGTGGGAGCTGGCAGGATGCCGGGGCTGCACAGAAGGCTGGGGGGCTCGTGCCATGTGGGAGCCGGGCAGACTGGGAGCAGCTGCTGGAAAGTCAGCGAGTTTGGGTTTGTTTGCAAAGCGGGACGTGGCGGTGAGAGGCTGAGGGGGAGCAGACAGCCTCCCGTCTCCCCCTCTCGAGGGTGGTGTTGCTTTTCTTCTAAACTTAAAGAGGGGGGTTTTTATTCTGTGCCCCGTGAAATAGGGGAATGATGGAGTTATTCAAGTCTATTGAAAGCAGCGCACAAAAGCTTCCCTAGGCTGCTTCACTTCGTGGTGCAGGTCTCCACCCAATGGGCTGGGGAGCTTGGGGGCATTTTTAGCTTTATGCTGGGATTTTTCTCCACCCATTCTTGTGGTCAGTCCCTTTCCATGCAAGGGTGGCCTTGGCTCAATTTCCTTATCTGGTCAAATTAATTGACTCTGTTTTATTAAACAACTCATAATTGAAGTATTGAAGGCTTTTGGGTTGCCTTCAAGCCTTGATCTATTACTGGGCTCGTCATTGTTTAAAACATAAAATGTCTCAGTTATCCCTTTCTTCTCCTTGGGAAGTCCAAAGGAGTGAAGCTTTGCAGATTGTGGATGTCACAGAACATCATACATTTGTTTTCCCCTTTTCTAGCAATTTAACACATTGTGCTTTTGCAGAGGTTCAAAAGTTCGCTCAGCAACAGTTGGTTCTTGGAGCTCGTTGCAAAGGCCTGTGAGGAAACTGAAAAAAACCCCAACCAACACCATTCCATGGCTGCAGGACATAACAGCAACAAAACACATGTAACGCCCTTAATATTACTCAAATTATGCAAGAATGCAACCCCCAAACCCCAGAAAATCCATGTTTTCTGTTTCTTTACCATATGTCAGCGTGTTCTGCGAGTAGTTAGAGGTAAAGCACGACCTTTAGGTCGGGCGCTTTCTGACTTTCTTTTAATTTGACCCAGCAGCCGGGATCAAAGCCCTGGAACGTTCAGACAGCCTAAAACTACAGGAAAATCCTGTTTGTCCTTCAGCACGCTTTGGTATGCAGTTGGAGGAGCGCTGTGGAGAGCGGCTGGGTGAGGGGCTGGATTAGCAGATGTTGCCCACATCGCGTTGACAGCGCCGCGTTTGCGATCGGTGCCACTTGCAGAGCCCAGAGCCAAGAGCTGTGCTCTGCTCTCCTAAACGCTCGCAGACGTTCGAGGCGGCGGCCTGACAGATGGGACCCAAAATCGTGCGGAATGCGCCCAAACGGAGAAGCCACCGAGCGGGCACGGCTGCTGGGGACAGACGGGGTTTGGTGGGTCGTGGGGGTGGTTCATGAGTCAGCTGGAGAGAAAAGGGAATCCCCTCCTGACAGGAGAGGTGAAAAATATCATGGGATGTGAACTCATTGGCTCTGCTGGTTGTGAAGGACGGCGAGTGAAAACCTCCTCGAAAGATGGTTCAGGGAAATCATTAATTTCCTGTGTTTTACCTTGTTCTGAGGTAATTCAGGAGTGGGCAGCGGTGCACGGCCTGCCAGGGGAACTGGGATGAGCTGGGTGCTCGTGGGGAGTGATTCTGCCCTATGGTTTGGTGTTGGGAGGGCTCTCAGCGTGGTGGGGCCAGGCTCTTCCTGAAACTCCTAAAGGTGACAATAATGCCCCTAAAACATAAAAACTATGACAGATCTAACGAGCAGCCCTGAGTTAACACTGCCAAAATCAGGCTCTGACCCTGATCATTGCAGGGGAGTTGGACGATGTGACCTTTAAAGGTCTCTTCCACCCCAAACCATTCTATGATTCTGTAATTCTACGACCAGGATTCGCACGTGCCCATGCAATTATCCACAGATTGTTGCATGCAGCAGTCCCTGGGTACACTCTGCCATCCTCTCTTGTCCCAGTTCCAGCAGATTTTTCCCCACAGGTCCCTTCTGTAATTGTAGAGGAGTCCCCAGAGGAGTCTCCAGGCTGGTGGCACAGGGGCTCACACCGTGTGTCCCCGGACCTGTCAGCAGCCCACAGGAGCATTTTGTGCACAATGAAGGTGGCAGACTGTCAAAGCTTTAGCTGTGCTTTCCTGACTCCCCAGCCAGCTTCCAGAGAGGGGCTGCAGTATCTTCTGGGCTGTCAGCCATGCCAGAGAGCTGGAATTCTGGAGTCTGTCTCTTGGCACTGCTGCTGGCTGCCGTGCCTCCTCTGTCTGCTGCTGCTGCAGGCAGTTTGCAGGTTTTGTCTCTGGGAGGGTGCTAAACACCATCCCCGCCCCTTGGATGCCCACTTTGTTTAATTACCAGCACGTTTGCCAATGTGGTTTTGGCAGGAGCCAATCTGTGGTGTCTCAAGGTGAAGCCCGGAGCTGCTCCAAGGGTTAACACCTCCCAAAACCCATCCTCAATAAGCAGAGTCGGAGTAATCCCCCTGGTTTGGTGGCAAAAGGATACAAAAGCACAAACCCAAGCTGTGCCATGTCATCTGGGGACAGCAGAAGCGATTGTGGCTCATTTTATATTCCAGTTGGGAGTTAACAGAGGAGCCAGGATTTGCAGTTTGACTTTTTGCTCGGCAGCACCACGGTGCTCCTGCGCTCCCCCGAGCACCTTGCCTCCAACAGGAAAACCAGCAACACCTCCTTTGAGGAGATTTATGCGCCAGCAGGGCTGACACCACTTTGCTCAGTCCCTCAAGGCACAAACACGACCCCAGCCCTTATTTATTTCAGAGTGGAGGGTCTCCCTAGTGGTGATAAACGCGGCAGTGGCATCGAACTTCAAAGGCAGTCAGAGCAAACTCCTCCAGTCTGGTGCCACATGGCGAGGAGGGACAGGGCTCGAGTGACAGATGCACCCACAGATGCACAGTCAGGGGACAGATGTGCCCCTTGGCAAGGGGCAGGGTTGTAGGAGAAGACATGCAGACCCCAACTGTTGTTTCATCCCCCATCCCTGCCAACAGGCCGCTCCGTATTTTGTAGGAATTCTACTTTGATGGGAATTTAGTGGCCCTGAGCGAAGGAGGAGCAATTCCTGCTGTGGGGTGGAGCCTGTTCCGTGTGTTCCCATCTTCTGGTTGGGTTTTGCCCAGGGGGGATTTGGCTTCTGTGGTGTGACCTGGTGAGCAGCACGTGGTGACAACCGGGGGATGCTGGTGGAGCCACACCCTCAGAGCATCCCCGGCTCCAGTCCTCAGGAAGGCGTGGAAACAAAAAGATTGAGCTGGTGCGTAATAAATGCCATTAATTCCCCCTTAAATGGAGATTTCTTTCGCTGCACTTTCTCTGCAGAGAGGCTCAAGTGCCCACTCACACTGCTCCCTCCTGGGGTGCACCGTGACCCGCTAATTCCACCCTGGAGGTGTTAAACTGCATCTGCACTAGGTGCTAAAAGGTGTTTCGTCCTGTTGACCGTGCGGAATAAAAGGAAACACGGAAAGAAAAAGCACTTATTTCTCCTGTCTTGCCGTGGTCTGTGCACTCTGTGTGGCTGGGCCGTCTCCCTTGCTGCTCTTGGTGTTTTTCAAGTCTGGAAAAACACAGAGAGCAGGAGTTTGTGTGTCTGTGAAGGCAGGAATTCTCCCTTAGCCTGGCAGCGAACCTCTTGGTCCAGGCTGGGAATAAGCTTTACTCTCCCTGTGTCGTCCCTTGTTTGTTTTCCATATTTTGCCATTTAACTGCGAATCCTGGTGGACCCACCTGACAGGAACACTAATGCCGCGTGCCCTGCAGCCACGCTGCTGCAGCTTTTCCATGGTGAATGATCCAGCATTGCAGTGCAGGGAACGCTGCGACTTCTTATTGGAGTATAAAAGTGGAGGAAAAGATGCAGCTTTTCTTGCCCCATTCTCCACGCTTATCTCCCAGGTATCCGCCACCTTCTCTGGCTGCAGATCGACTCGCTGCCACCCTGGCTTCTCCTTGGACTCCGGAATTTCCTGCCTTTGCTCCTCGACCAGAGGTCAGGCTGCCCAGGGCAGATCTTCGGAGGCTCCTGGGCAGAGCTGCATCAGTCTTGGCAAATTTGAGCAGGTCCAGAAGCAGCTCCTGCAGCCTCCAACCTGCAAACACCCAGGGAGGCAAATAACTACAATTCACAACAAAATAAAGCCATTAGGGGTCTCTTTTTTCTGCTAATAAAGGTAATTAAGCTGCATGCAAAGAGGCAGAGGTTGGAAGGCATGGAGAGCAGAGCATGATTTTGCCAGAACATGATTTTCCTGGTTTCCTTCTTTAGACAGGACCTTTTATCCTTAAACAGGGTGAGGGGAAGGAGCTGACAGGAAGAGCAGAGCTCATCCAGAGTTCTGCGAGATGCGCTACAGCTGCAACAGGTTGGAGAAAGTGTTTTTAGGGGTGGGTGTGAACAGGTCTGTTTCCTCCTCTCTGGAAGGACTTTCCAGCATCAGTGGAGCCGAGTTTTCCTTTACTGTCAGTGGTTTCCTCCTGCCCTGCCCCTGCTGGTGGGCAAATCTTACTCATCCTTCCACAGGGACAGCAGCTGGCAGCTCCCACCACCTCTGCCTGCATCCGTTTGGGAGCCTGGGGACAGCAGGGTGTCCTGTCTGTCCATCCTGACAGGCAGGGGGTTGGAACTCCATGGTCTTCAAGATCCTTTCCAACCCAACGCAACTGCACAGGAAAAGGGGGATGCGGCTTCTTCACCACAGCGCAATCTCTCCTCCTTTCCAACAAAACAACAGCAACAACAAAACCCCAAACTAGCGGCCAACAAATAAATAAATAAATCAATCAGTGTGCCATTGTGATGGTGGCTGAGGGTGATGAGGAGGAGGAGGAGGAGAAGGAGGAGGAAGAGACTTTCCAGGCAAGTTGTGCCAGCGGATCTCGGTTAGCAGAGCTGTCTGGCGCCTGAGAGGGATGTCTATGAATGAAGGGAATTTGTGAAGCTGCTGCCACACGCTGCAGATGAGGCGGCTGCGCTCGTGTTAGTGCACATCCATCTCACCCAAACTCGGGGATTTCTGTCCCGGATCCTGCGGGCTGTGAAAGCAGAGCCGCTGCACAACGCGGCTGCAGCGGCCTCACCTCATTGTGGATTCCTGGGGAGTGCAGGATTGGAACGGGGAGCAGGTGCAGGCTTTGGAGGAGGTGGGACCAGCAATTATCAGCCCGAGCGTTAATTGTCGAATTAACATCACACTGTGTAACACAAGTAAATAAGAGTCGGCAGTTTGGGTTTCTTGCGGAAACCTTCATTCCAAGGGCTTTGTGTCTGCTCTGATCTCTCTCCCACCTCACGTTACAGAGCTGGCAGGAGTGGCTGGTGCTGTCTAAAATAGCGTGGATGGCTTTTCCCCGTCTTGCACTGCAAAGCAGGATTCAACATGGGATGAACATGCAGGGCTGGCCGGGACAAAATTCCTGCAAAAGTGCCTATGTTAACACAGTCTATTATCTTGGCTGCAGGTTGGGTGTGGGTGGCTCTCCATCCTTTTGGCAATTTCCATGGGTTTTCCGCTGGTTACTTTGACCAGGAGTTGTTAAAAATCTGCTGTACTTTCCACACTCAGAGGCAGCTGCATTTCAGGAGTGGAGTGATGCTCAGAGCCAAACTCCCCTTTTCTCCAGGCATCTTCATCTGCAAGGCACTGCAGGTCCTTCGGGTTGATTATAAGGTATTTATAGTTGAGGAGATGGATGACTTAGTCCTAACAGTCTGAATGATATCGCAGCGATGGCAGCCTTAAACACAGACAGCTAGAGGTCACATTTGATTACATAAAAACTGGATTTCAGCCGAAGCAGCTGGGAGAGATGTTCCTCCCTCCTTGAGAAATGACAAGTGCAGAAAAAAAAAACAAAAAACCATCCTTCCTGACTCGGGTTCCTGAGGCAGCCAAGAGCAGAGCGCAGGGTTGGGTGCCAGTGGCTCTGTTATCCTTGGCAGCAGGAAGCAACTTGTTAGTGGTGGCAGTGCAGCCCAGCTGGCAGGGTGGAGAGGCCGTGGCAAGCGGAGTGTCCCCAGCATCCGTCTCCCTGTCCCCTCCCAGGGAGGGCACCGGGACGTGTCTCGTTTCTGTGCTGATTGCTCGCCCGTGCCATTCATTCGTGGCCGTATAAATTCCTGCTGCTATTATACCGTGAGGTGATGCGGAACAAAGCTGCTGATTAACACATGGAGGAGCCATGGATGCTCCTGGGAAGGGACAGGGACTCAGCCCCAGCCACTGCCAGCTGGCCACTGCTTGGCCAGTCTCTCCAGAAGAAAACCCCAAAGGCTCAGGCATCCCCCAGTGCCGGGGATGGTGGGGTGAGTTATGGAGGTTGGCACTTTGCCCCCCATGCCCCAGAATAAAATAAAATGTGTGTGGGACAGGTCTCCTGCCCTAAATGAGCTTTGCTGGCATCTTCTCTGCGGTCAGCCTTTCTCACAGCCTGGCAAAAGGGACTGGTACAAGTTGGAGAAGACCTGTTTGTGTGTGGAGAGGGGCAAGAATAAAACAGGAGAAGAGACAGGAGGGTGGGAAGTGGGAAAAGAGACCCAGAGCTGAACGGCCAGAGAGCTCTGCTGGTTGGGAGCCAGGCACCTGCATGTGAGGGGAGAAGAACAGGACAGGTGAGAGCAAGGTGGGGGTGGCTCTGAGCTGGTGAGGTTTGCTGGCTTGGTTCCCTTCTTGCAGAGACAGAACAGAGCAGATCCACCACTGGATGGATTTTAGCTGGATGCTGCTCAGATGGACAGCTGCCAAAACAAGTGACTAACCCTAGAAGAAGCCAGGGCTCGATCTAGGAGGGATCAGCTCCTGCTGGGGCATGAGACCAGGGGCCACATGATTTACAGTTGCTGTGGTCCTCTGGCTTTGCCACATCATCAGAGCCAAAGAGGCTGAGGCTGCATTGAGGTGGAGACGAGGGCTGGAGGTGCTTCCAGCCAGGAGGGCAAAGGTGGTGTGATGGTGTCTTGCTTATCACCTTTCTCCTTTCCCTGTCAGAGTTTTCCTCATTCTCAGCCCCTAATTCCTGCAGCTCCAGCCACCCCTTGCCTGCAATCCTCCATCTCCCTGCAATCTGGTGTGGTGCTCAGCCAGGCTGGGCTTTTCCAGACCCTTTTCCAGGTGAACCTTGGTGCCTGTGAGCAAACTTGAGATAAAAAGGGAAGACTGGAGGTCCTGCTCTCTTGCCAGAGCTGAGCAATGCTGGGGAAGGGAGGTCAGACCTGGCTGTGCAGGCAGAGCTGCCTGGTTGGGGGGCAGGAGGAAACACAGCAGAAGCAGCTCTTTTGTGTCCTCCTGCCCTCAAGCCTGAGGGGCAGTGGCAGGCATGAAATTCCCCATCCACTCCTGTCAGCCTGAGGGACAGAGTAGCCCCTTGCCCCTCCCGAGGGTGTGGGGAGGCCAAGCAGGATGGAAACGAGTCGTGCCCAGAGGGGAGAAGCAGCTTTGTGTGTCTGGGGTCCCTTCTGGAGCCGGTGCTGGGTTTATCTCACAAAGTTAGATCACCAGTGTTGGACACAACCTCAGCTCTTGGGGTCACAGGGTTCATAGACATGAATGCTTGCATTTTGTACATCTCTATGGATAAGGAATATAGAGCACAGCTACTCCAGGTTCACCATCACCTTTCCAACTGCCACTGTTGCTCTGTGAAGGCTGAACATTTTTTCTACCTCTTAAGCAAACCCAAATTCCTGTCAGCAGCACAACCAACATCTCTGAGGTTTGGGAGAAGCAAACAAAACCCACTCAGAGTGAGCCCAGATGCTGAGCCCAGATGTGGGATGGTGGCCACGTGCTGCACCTCTATGCAGATCTCGCTGTCACCTGTAATAATACTCAGTACTGTGAAGCATGAGGTGTTAATCACAGGGATGTGAGAGACCTGAGCCTCACCATCTGTGCAATTACCCAGCCCTCCAGCATTGGGTATTTGACCCAGCAGAGACAGGGAGATGTAGATGTTGTAGTTAGGGTGCAATACACTTATTTTTTCCAAGCTGTCGTTCAGTTTAGGGTTGTATCACAGAGCTGGCTCTCCACGTGTGGAAAAGTGTGTGTTGGGTGTCTTGACGGAGGCCCAGGTGGTGCTGAGCTGGTTGTCTCCAGCTTTGTGTATTAAATCAGAAACCAGAATTAATTAAACCAGAATATTTGTGTGTTAAACCAGAAACTCACTGGTGCATGAACACAGGACCCACTGCATTCACACGCTGACAGGTCTGACCTGTCCACTTGGCACTGGATGTCTGCATCCCACCGGGAATGGAGTGACTTGTTCAAAAGTCCTGAGGGTTGTCAGCTTGGAGAAGTCAGTATCAAACAAAGGAGTGGCCCCAGACACCACAGAGCCATAGAAGGGTTAGGGTTGGAAAGGACCCTAACGATCCCAGGATGAAGTTCCATGTTCACTGCTAACCAGATGGGCACCAGTGTCCCGAGGTAGGACCCAAGAAATGAACCCCAGGGTCTGGCAATTCCTTGGTACTGGATAACCATCGATTTCGGGTAAATTCTTCTGGCCAAAACCTCTGGCTGATGGTTACATTTGTTCCCTGAGGACTCAGTGTCCAAGTCAGCTCCCAGCACTCCGTCGCTTATTGCTGACTCTCGAGCTCAGTGGTTTTGCTGCTTTGAGAAGTCATTCCCAACATCAGACTCTCTCAAGATGATCCTGCCAAGATGCTCTGACTCCCCCTGTTAAGCAGCAGGAGAGTTCAGGCTGTGCCTCAGAATAATTATGCACAAGGCACAGTGTCAAAACAAAGGTGGAGGATCCTAAAACATTCACGGATGTGCAGCACTGTTCCCATCCGTGTCCTTGAGACACTTCAGTACCTTCCAGAAAAAGAAGTATCAGGTGCCAAATGCTGGCTGCAGTCCCCTTCTCTCCCAGGTGCTGTTTCTCAGGAGATTTAGACTTGGCTGGGAAGAGAGCAGGGGTTATTTAAGGCTGTTTGCTGTGGGATGCTGGGGTGATGTTGGGACAGGCTGTGGCACTGGAGCCTCGGGACAGACCCTCATGGGGTCAGCACCAAACTTTTCCCATAGGAAGGCCACAGGCTCTCCTGTGGGAGAACACTGACAAAGAGGAGCCAAGGTCCTTGCAGTCTAACCAGGAGCACTTCAGGTCCCTCCCGTTTCAGACCCCCAAAGTCTGTCTGTATCTGCAGTTGAGGGATCTCTGCTTTTGAAGGTGAGCCACTGCATCCTGGAAATGCTGGCTCCAAGACCATTTGAGATGTGAAGTCAAGTGACAACACCAGAACTTTGGGTTGCTGTTACATCAGCTCTTTCCTCCTTTGCCTTAATTCCCACACGTTTATTGCCTTTATTTTATGTAGGACCTTCTGAGAGAGGTACAGACATGAGGCTCTCATAGAGCAACAGTCCCACGGCTCCCCCAAAGCCTGGGGTACCAAATCTGCCAGCTGGCACCATCTCCCTGGAGTGAATTTAGTGCTCCTTCCAGCCCATCTTCTACCCCTTCCCTGTTACCACTCACAGGAGGATCTTGGGAAGAGGCGTGGACATCACCCAGACATTTTCCAGACCATTTTGACAGCAGGCAGTGACAAAGGAATCAGCAGAGCTGTTTCTCTGGAGAATGCCCCGCAGGGAAGGGGTTTGGCTCTCCATCCTGCTCCCACGATCCAAGGCAGCGGTGGCAGTCAGTGCTGTCTGGGAGCCACCAGCTAAGAGAGGCTGATGTCACTTGTGGCACCACGTTGTGCTCAAAGCTCTTCAGCCTAAGCCTAAATTTGCAGCCTGGATCCAGCCAGGGCTGTGTCCCAGATTCCCTGGGTGGATCCTTCCTTTCCTGGGGCCAGTACAAGCCATGGAGCAGCTGAGCCAGAAGCTCCTTCAATGTTCTTCCTCGGGGTTTTCAAACGTGGCGAGTCAAGGTGATCTTTAGGCTACTGAGAAACTCAAAATATCTCAGTAATTGGCGTATTGTCACTGTCTGAGGCTCTTTGGATGCTGAAAGCATCCCAAACTGGCTGCCACTGGAATGCTGGTCATGGTTTAAGCTGTACCTCAGCCCAGTGAGGCCACCATGTACTGGCAGATATCTGCACCAAGGAGAGACTCTTTGATCCAGCCTATTCCCCTAATCCCTTTGGGACACACTCCTGGGTCTTGGAAGGGGATTTTGGATCCTGCAGCAGGGATCATCTTGTGGGATCAGGCAGGGGACCGAGGAAGGGAACGGTGCCTCCATGCTCCCAGGGTTTCCAGCCGCCTGTTGTTCTGCTCTGATGTCAGGGAGGCAGCTCTGCCAGGGAAATCACAAAGGCAGCCACAAGTGGGACTTAAAATAGCTCTCCATGCAAGGCAGAGGGAGGGGAGGGTGGCGGGGACAGGACTCCGCCTGCCACATTGACAACTTTCCGAGGGAGGCTGGGCTCTGCCTGTCAGTGCTCTGCCTCTTCCCGAGACAAAAATCCTGGAGGGGAAGAGGAATGTGGTGCCTCTTGGATTACGCAGACCTTCCTGTGCAGCGGGAGGTTTCCAGCCGGCTGGGAGAAGGGAACAGAACCAAAGTGGCATCCCAATGGAGGAAGGGGCCCAGCCCCTTCCTGGCGGGTGGCTGGGTTCATTCCGGAGCCAAGTCCCCCTTCTCACATTCCCACTCCTCCTGTGGCATCCCCGAGATGGCAAAGGTACTGATTCCATGGTGTTTGGCTTGGCCAAATCCCTGCAGATGCCAAGGCTGGAGGCTTCAGGGATAAAGGAGGTGGCTGTTCAAGCAGGGAAAGTGGCTACCTCACCGAGGACTCTGTGGCTGGGCAGTTGTGAGAGTTTGTGCTTCCATGTGCTGAGAATTATGTGGAGGAAGCACCACTGTGCTTATGCTGGCTTTTCTGGGAGAGTCTGGGCAAAGGAGCGGACTGTGCAGGGCACATCTCAACCTCAAAAAGTTGGAGGTAGGGTTTGAAGGCCTGCCCTGCCCCAGGGGAGGTCCCTCATCACCTGAAAATCAGAGTGGATCATGGCTGGTTTCCGAGCAGGGTGCAGCACGTCTCCAGGCAGCTCCAAGGGACAATTATCCAACCCAACATGTCACACCAGAGTTCTCCCACCCCGTCATCTCCATCAGGGTGCTTCAAATCCAGCCCATTTCCCCCTCTCACAGCCAATATCAGGTGTGATGGGAAGCTGCTGGTTGGCAGGTGGTTCATCCTGCTCAAAAACAGGTTCACGGAGCTGATGGGACAAAACACCTTCAAGAGCTGCCATCACACTTTGTTAGTGCCAGTTTTGAGAGGTGTGAAGTTAATACCGACACATCTCGTTGTGTCTGAGCTGAGGAGATGACCCTCGGCCAGCCCAGGGCCCCTCCTGGGCACACACCTGTGGCAGCAGGGGCACTTTATGGCCCATATACGCATTTACTGCACTCCTCTTTGGGAGCAGCCTGCAGATAAATGGCCTTGCAGCATCTTGGTTCTGTCTTTTCCTCTCCAAAGGTAAATCCAGGGCTGATATCCCACCCCTCCTCCGACCAATATTTTTTTTCCCTGTCTTTCCTTTTGCCAAGTTGCAACCTGTGTCGTGTAGCCGTGCTGATCCTTGTCTTGCACTCATAAATATTCAGCGTGTGCTGCAGGAGGCTTTGGGCTGAAGCGTGTCACGCAGCAGGAATCCTGACTTTGCTGGGCACACAGCGTTACAGGAGCTTCCCTGACCCTCCTCCCGGGGGATAATGCTCCCATACTGCACGTTTTGTGTCCTTAAAATGGAAAACTTCATCCAGACAAAGCTTTGGTGGATCAGGGGGTTTGTGTTGGTGGCAGCATGGAGTGGGCAAGGTTTGCAAACAACTTCTGGTGCAGAGAAATTATGAAGCACCTTATGAGCTCTGAGATAAGGCATCTACCTTCTACATGACTCCAAAAAAGCCCCTTTTCCTTTGCCACTGTCCCAGATCCAAAATGCCCTCAGTCTGTGCCGTCTGGTTCATGTGCCCTGTGCTCCCAGCAGTGCCAAACTTGACCCGTTCCAGGCTGGCTGCTGGATGCTCTCCTTGGCAAGGAGGTTGGACACACGGCTGAACGTGACTCGTGGCAGTGGGACACGTGTGCAGCCTCAACTCAAACATTCTGTTCTGCTCTTTCCCCTATTTGGGGCCCTCATTTGGAGATTCCACATCTGTTATTACCCCACAGCTTTGAGCTGATGCGAGGCTGCAGCCAACTTTCTGCTTCGGATCAAATTTGCCAGGGGTTAAATAAGATCGCTGATCTCCATCCCGTGATCCAGCCTGGGATTTGGATGTGTCACAGAGTTATAGAAAGGCTGGGGTTGGAAGGGACTTTAAAGATCATCAGGGACACCTTCCGCTAGACCAGGTTGCTCCAAGCCCCATCCAACCTGGCCTTGAACAATTAAAACAGATAATTAGAGCAGCATAACTCTCAGGCTGCCTGTCCTACCTCCCCAGCCTCTAGTCTAGGGACCATCTTGTCCGAATCAGATGAAATTCTCCCTCAAGTTTCCTGTAAAATAACACACATTGGGGAAAGAATTGGGAAAGAGCTTTTATAACATGCAAACTGTTTAAAAATCATTGAATCATTGAAGGGTTTGGCTTGGAAGGGACCTTAAAGACAATCTTGTTCCAACCCCCTGCCATGGGCGGGGATGCCACACTCTAGACCACGTTGCTCCAAGCCCTGTCCAGCCTGGCCTCGAACACTTCAGGGGTTTTGAGCAACCTGGGATAGTGGGAGGTGTCCCTGCCCATGGCAGGAGGTGGAACTGGATGGTCTTGAAGGTCCCTTCCAAGCCAAACCATTCAAAAATTCCATGATCTGCTCTGACAAGTTTTCAGTCGCTTGATTTGGAGTGTGTTCTTCAGTTTTTTGAAGTCTTGGAGCTCGGGCCTGCTCCCTCCAGGATGGGAATTTGAGGCATACTTGTCTTTTTTTTCCCACTTTTCTGGCTATCCAGAGAAGATAGACTGAGAAGTTCTGCTCATTTCTGGTTTTATCACCTTTGTCTGTAGCATTTAAAGTGTGACCATCACCCCTTCCACACCCACTCATCCTACCTGGGTGAGAGATTTGCTCTGGCTGGCTTTTCATCTCCAAATCTCCTTGACTGGCTCCGGTTTGCATTTTAACAAGGAACAAGCACTTTATAACAACCGCAGAGATTAAACTCTGCTGGACCCTCAGACCATTAACCTGAAGGAAATACAACAACGAATTAAATGTATTAATGAAGTTGCACAACAAGCTCTGAATTTGTCAGGTAAATTGTACAGTTATTAACAACAAACCTGACTGAACATGATCCATCACCAGGGAGGTTTGGGAGGTGCAGGTGGGGGTGGATATCAGCATTCCTTCTCCTTCTGTGTGTTGGGGTGGAGGTTATTGGATGTCCAGCCTGGGTAGTCATCCCTAAATCCAGCACCTGAAGTGAAATTCCACCTAAATATATTCACCCTGTCTCCAGCCTGACCTAGGAGGGGTCTTGTGTGGCTGCCGTGTGTTTTTTGGGGACCAGGAGATGTTGAACTGTCTCCAAGGTGTTGTTGCACAGTGTAAGGGCAATCCTAAAGGGTGTTTTTGCAGGTGGTGTTAACTTTTCCATGGGTTGTGCCAGGAAAAGGGCCTGGTGGTGGTATTTGTGGTGGACTCTGGGGGCTGGTCTCCAATGCCTCTCATTCCCTGTCATGGACAAAGACCCTTTGGTGTGCTGGTGCTGTTTAATCATTCCAGGAGGGATGCAGACGGAATAGGCCGGAGCAGAAACCTGTGACAAGCAAACAGCAAATTATCCCCCCAAAAACCTTGCCATATTTTGCCCCCACGTGCACAGAAAAACACATCCCATGGTGTCCAAGGGAAGAAGCAATTAAAAAGTGCTTGGTTTTCCTGCAGCACTGAGAACAACAGGGTGCAGCAGGATGCAGCCCCGTGCCCCAGGATAAATGTCCTCGGGAGAGCCGCGGCTCCCTGCAAGTGCAGGTGGCTGCTAATTTGAACAGTATCCACTCTTTGAATGAAGCCAGCAGGGGTGAGGAACAGGGATTTGTCATTTCTAGGAGGTGGCTTTGGGTCCCTGCCAGCTCGGCGGGGTCGGGAAGCTCCTCTCATCCAATGCTGCAGCTGCAGAGTCAGCCCCAGCCAGAACCTCCCCTGTGCATGGGGAGGCTCTCCCTAAACAGGGGATAACTGGGCTGGGAGACACCTGAGAGCTTGTCCAGCCCATCCCGCTGAAGGCAGGATCCACTCTTACCCACATCCCACCTGGCAGGAGCTCCTTCAGCCTGTTCATCCACTTCCAAGCTCCCCAAACCACTAGAAAGATTCTCCAGTGTCTAAAGCCAGCCTCCCCACTGTTTTCCGCAGAATACCCACCCCAGACGGGGAGAAAGATTTATTCTCTTCATTTTTCTGCTCCACATTTGAAGCTGCTTATTTTGCTTCCCCTCTGAACAACCCCCCAGCTCCTCCTGCGTTGCCATGGAGTTTCAGGCTCTCCAGGTTCCCCTTGAGTGTGGTGTCCTGGAGTGCCCCACTCGTGGCCTTGGCAGCACCATCAGGGCAGCTGGACTGTGCCACGTGCCCATGTGCCCGTTATCCCTGGGACTGGGATCTGTATCTCCTTGCAGCAGCCCAGAACTGCTGATTTAAGCACATTTATCCCCCTTTTGCCTCAGTCCCGCAGTGCCACCGAGTCCTGCTCTGACTCTGTGCCCTCAGTTCTTGTTGCCTAAGAGTATTTGCCCTCACTCAGTCCAGTGCTGTTTCTTTTTCCTTTTCCTGAACCATTCCTTCAGATCATCCAGCTCGTTTTGCATCCCAGGCTCTCCAGCATGCTCACAGCCTTTCCTGACTTAACAACCTTCTTCCTCCATCCCGGTCATTCAGGGAATATCAGCCATCCAAACGGCTTGGATGGGACTTCCCACAGCTCCCAGGAGCTTGATGCACCCTACAAAAGCTCAGGCTGCCTTGAGTTGGTGCTCTGAAAATGAGAGATTGAATTCCCAGAGGCGGCAGAAGGATGAGATCTCTTGGAGATTGCTCACCTACATTTGCTTTCTCCTGCATCCCTGTATGGGAAGGACTCCTTCCCTCACCAGCAGCAGCCCGTGCCATCCAGGAGTCTGGATCCACATGCCCTGGATCTCTCAGGCAGTGGACAAGCAAGGAAGGATGGTTTTGAGGCAGGCAAGAGGATCTGGGTCAGGGATGATGCTGAAAACAATGGCGAGTTTTCCTCAGCAAGGTGCCAAACACCCTTTGAAGTGTCAATCACATCACTTGGCATTGATTTTTCTTTAAAGATCTCCCTGCTGCTGCCCTCCCAAGAGCCAGGC
Organism: Melanocharis versteri; assembly: GCA_013397845.1. Classification (NCBI taxonomy): domain Eukaryota; kingdom Metazoa; phylum Chordata; class Aves; order Passeriformes; family Melanocharitidae; genus Melanocharis; species Melanocharis versteri. The sequence continues at coordinate 179,743 of VZTG01003742.1, forward strand.
TTTCTGCTGACAGGCAGTCTGGCATGGGAATGCCGAGGATGTGCAGTGCAGAACTTCAACAACCTGCCTTGAATTGGGGTTCCTGGAAACGGGGCCACCCCTGTTCCCCAGATGAAAGTGTTCCCATATCCTGCTGCTGCACTGGCTGTGAACTGGGCTTTGCACCAGCAGGGGCCTGGGTGCCTGGTCCTGGGGGCTTTTCTTGGCAGGGAATGGAATTTAGGAGATGGTTTTGCCATTAATGCTGTGGGATAAACCCAGAAAACTTTCACGTGGCACAACAGTGGGATTTTCCCCATGTCCTTGGATGGCATTAAACTGACAGAGAATAGGTGTAGATTTGATATTAGGAAGAAATTCTTCAGTGGGAGGGTGGTAAGGCCCTGGCAGAGGTTGGATGGAGCTCTGAGCACCCTGGGATGGTGGAAGGTGTCCCTGCCCATGGCAGAGGGTGGAACTGGATGATCCTTAACATCCTTTCCAATGCAAACCATTCCATGATTCTGGTTTCAATATTTTTTCTTTTTTTGCTGGACTTACACCAAGCCTCCAGATCCCTGTCCTCTTCAGGACATATTTAAATTACTTTTCACATCTTGTAGCAGGGATTCTACTTTTACTTGAAGTGGTGGATGTCTCTGCATTTAAATCATGATTTTTTTTTCCTGGGACTGACAGCTGGGAAGTTCTAGGTGGCTCCAGCTTTATAATTACCTCTGTCTGTCTTGCCTGTGTGTTCACGCACACTCACACGTGCACTTGTGCTCAAGAGGAAGCAGTGAATGCAAGGAACAGCTGGATCCAGTATGTGACACGTCAGAAGGAATTGTTTTTCTTTAAAAATCTTTTTATCTCCATCTCAGTGCTGCTTTTCCCGGCTGCAGCATCCTCTGCATGAAAAACCCTGGAAATCCTCAGCCTGTTCAGGAAAAAAAATGGAGGTTTGCTAAATATTGGTTCTGTCTGTGTGAACTTGGCTCCTGCCTGGGGACCGTGAATCAAGGAGAGTTCCCCAGGGGTTGGGCTCCTGGGACTCTTCTGGGGAGGATGCCTTCAGGTTAAACTTCATGACAGGCAAGGCAGAGCAGCTCTGGAGATGGCTGGGATTGACCCAGAATCGTGTTTGTGCAGCATTCCTCTGCTCCCCACTGTCCTTCACACTCCCTGCCCCATCCCAGCTGTACTTCCTGATTTTGAACCTTTCATCGCCAAGACATTCAAATTTTCCATCTTCAGGCCCGTGTCCAGCTGAGAGATGTCTGCTGGCCACGGAGATCTGATCCCTGTGGATGTGTGGGCAGGCAGAAGCTGGGGGTGAGATTTTGGGCGTGAGAGCTTTCCCCACCAACCTGAGAGGCCGCGGAGCGAGGTTTGGAGAGGCCTCATCTCGTAGTCTGTTTCCTTTTCCTTTTAATGTGTTTGCTCTCTAATGTGTGTTGACACAGTAAATACACATGTTTGTACAAACATCCCAGCTGAGGGCTGCTTTGAGAGCCCCTCGCAGGGGATGGGAAATGTGCCTGGCAGATGTTGGGAGCCTGGTACGCTCCAGTTGTGCCAGTGGTGCTGGAAATGGTCCCCACTGGGAGGAATTCGATGGGACAGCAGGAGGCAGAGGAGGCTTTTGTGGGACTTTTTTGGATTGCTGCAGAAATACATGGGAGCCCAGCGGTGTCCAGGGGCAAAAAGTTTTCCACTGGGGATTTGAACTGGTATGGAATGTGAGATGGTGAGGAAAACATGGATAAATGTGGGGAGAAGGGAACTGGACAGAGCTCCCCTGAATGAGGCACTTGGATGGGGATGGAGCTGAGATTGTGGGAAATGATGGGCAGAGCCAAAGATTTTTGTGAGGTGCTGCCAAAGCTCCCTTCAAAAAAAACCACTTGGAGTTGAATGGGGCAAGAAGGAGCTTGGCCACAACTGAGTTTCCCCATGGAAGTGGGGGAGTAATCACCCCTGGAAGTGTTCAAAAATCGAGGGGAATTTGGGATATGGCTTAGTGGGTGTGGTGGTATTTGGCTGAAGGCTGGACTTGATGATCTTGGAGATCTTTTCCAAGCTTAATGATTTTATGATTCTAATTTCTTCCAGATTCCCTCATAGCTGATCAATGTGCTTTGGCACCTGAGTCTATGCTTGGAGTTGTCTGTGGCATTTTATTCCCAACCATAAAATGCAGGAACCAGGGTCTTGGGGGGCTGAAAATTTGTTGAATTCTGTTAAAACGGAACCTGTTGTGGAGTTACAGAATATCCTGAGTTGGAAGAGACCCCCAAGGATCATCAAGCCCAACTCCTGGCCCTGCACAGGACACCCCAACAATCCCACCCTGTGCCACTTGAGTATAACAAGAAAAACAGGGATTAAAGTGCAGTTCTTGGACCCTTTTGTTGCAATAGGACACATTAAGCAAACAAACATTGCCCTCAGTATTAAGATTTTCTGTGCTAACCCATCCACACACCTTTTACCACAGGGAGAGCCAGGAAAGGGTGCCTGGCCCATCTGTGAGAGATGCCAGACAGTCACTCAGGCTGAAATTTGTCTCCCCTAATGCTGGTCATCAGCACTGAATCGAAATGAGCTGCTGTTTATAGATAATGGAGAGAGACTGGCATCTCCAGAAAGCAATTCACTCCATCTGCCTGAGACACCTATTTAGGATGGCACAAATCTCCCCTTGGTGAAACCTGTCTCTTCCCATCCACTCCGGGGGAAACCTGCCTGACTCATTAGGCGAGATGTCTAATTTTCGGGAAGGCCATGTTAAACAAGATGAATCCCACATTTAGCGCGTGCCTGGAGGGCAGGCAGGTGACTGGTGACAGCAAAACGTCTCTGGAGCCAGGCAGAGCCTGGCTGCTCACTCCTCAGCTGTTTGTTTTCAGGTTGGTTTAGTTTGCCCCTCTTTGCACCCAAAATATCCTTCTTTGAGCTGGGTTTCTACAAGTGGCGCATCGTTTTGTCACAATCTGGGGAGTAGACGGGGCAGGGTTGTGACAAACATGGAATTTGAAGGGTTTCTGACATTTTTCTCCATCCTTGAGGCAGCTCCTTCTGCTGCTGCCCAGGCTTTGGAAGGGAGGAAGATCTCACTGCTCCCATTTTACAGACGGGACACCGGAGGCACAAAATGAGTGGCAAGGAAGGGCAGTGTGGGACTGGCACAGGACTCGATCCCCTGTGCCAGCAGATGCTCCTCCACACCAGGGGTTATGGCTGGGTGTGCCCATGGATTTTTCCCTGCCCAGGTGAAGCTGAAAAGGCCGAGGGCAGTTTTTAACCCACGGGTGGAACTCTGTGGTGCGGGTTAGAAACACCCAGCCTCTGCACTAATGAGGCCACGCAGGTGCTGTTTGATGTGTGAACTGGCTGTCCCCAATCCACTGACCTCCTCCTGGGAATATTTCCTAGGAGCTGGCTTCAAGCCTTCAGAAGCACAGGGATTTGGAAATTGAGTCCATTTTGTTGTCACACCCATCACCTCTGGGTTTTTTCTCCTTCCAAACCTCCATCTGCCCTTCAGGGCCCTTCCGTGCCAGGACGTGCCACCAACTCATGGATCATTTTGGATCATACTGGATAATTTCTCCTCTGGGGAAGGACTGATATCGCCCTAAAATCCCCCAAATCTTCTGTGTGGGGAGCTTGGAGCAAATCCTGGCCGCAGCCCGTGGGACAAGGCTCTCCTCTGCCCACTGGAATCTCTGATGGGAGGACAGGGCAGGATGAGACTCTTCCCAAAGCATTGCTCCAGCTCCGGGACGTCTCAAGGAATTGGGATCCCTTCAGGAACCCACTCCATAGAGCTGCTGACACCCTGTGGCTGTCGGGAAGAAACGCAGCGACTTTCACGGGAGGGTTGGGCAACTTTGGGTTTGAAAAATGTGCTTCCAGGAAAAAGAAAAAAGTGACTGTTCTAGGAATTAAAGAAAAAAAACAAACGGAGAAACAGATCCTCCAGACATTTCCCAGCTGTGCTTTTAGTGCTACCACAGGGACAGAGGTGGCAGCTGGCTGGCTGGCAGCTGGCTCGTGGCTGTCCCTGCTCCTCTCCCAAGGCCATGGGCCGAGGGCAGGAAGCTTTGAAGAGCTCCCAGTTTGGAGGACGGGGTGGGGAAAAGCCACTGCCGACAGAGATGTGAGACGTGACCACTTCCTCACCAAAATAACTTCTTTAACTCTTTCTCCTTCCTACCCCGTGTCCCTCCTCTGGTGGTTTGTCACAGCCAAGATGCTTCTACATGGAATAATATTTTCCTCTTGGTGTTTTCTTCCCTAGCTGCCAGGAGATCTGTGTGCAAACACCCATCTCTCCCTTTTATAAGTGACCACCTCCTCCTCCTCCAAGAGAGCGTAACAAAAGGAGAGGAAGGATAAAAAAATAAGGAGAAGGAGAGGCAGGATCACGCTCTGCTCCTCGGCACTAAAGGGACGGGGGGAGTTGTTGGCCTGGGATAAAATTGGCAGTGTAATGAGTTTTAGCTGCAGCCTTTGAAGATGAGAGAAGAAGCAGCCGATTGTCACAGAGGGAGCAGGCTTGGCCCTTTAAACAACAAAGCCTGCAAAGATAGCCCCGAGTCCCAAAAATAAAGGCTTCACACTGCCTTCCTCTGTCACTGCCCGACAGAAATAGTAGCCCAGTGGGAACCATTAGGGCCACGATGAGAAGCTCCAGTCTTCTGCCATGAATGCAGCCAGGCCCAGAAGGGTGCAGGCGGTGGGAGGGGGTTGGCTGCTGGCTCCTGGGGCAGCTGGCTGGGGTCTGGCCTCCGTCACCCAGGCTGGCACTGCCCTGCTCCAGGGACACGGCTCTTGCCTCCTGCTATGGAAATGAAGCACCTGAGCCAGCGCTGGATTGCTCCCCACGGCCCCTTTTGGGGTTTGTCCTTTGTCTCAGCCTGTTTGGAACATCCTGGGAAGGGCTGGAGGGCTCAGGCTGGGTGCAGGGCTGTGAATGATGCCAGTGCCCCAGGAGGCACCCAGGTGGGGTTTTATGGCACATCCATCTCTGCATGACGGAGTTGTGCCTCCTGCATCCCTCGTGGATGTGTCCCCCTCCTTGGGACAGCTGGTGGCTTTTCAGCCCTGTAAACTCCTTGGAGAGTGCTAAAACCCAGTACTGGGCCCTGCACGGTGCTGGACTCAGCCGAAAAAGGGCAGAGTGAGACCCCCAGACAGGGAGGGATGGCCTTTGGGATGGTCCTGGGGCTGGCGTGGGGACAGAGGGGACAGAGGTGGCAGTGGGACAGCCACTGCAGCTGCGCCATCTGCTGCACACGTGGAGAAGCTCCGGCCAAAAAGGAGCATTTTGGGTTGGTAGTTTCCAAAAACAATCGACAGTTCAGCCCCAGCCCCTTCTTCTTCCCCTCCTTTTGCACCAGATGTTGAGGCAGAGCCGCTTTTCTGCCACGTCCCATGGACCAGGAAAACTTTTGATGCAGCTTGGGAAGGGTTGGTTCAACAACTATTAAAAAACCTTTTCCGCCCTCCTTTTCTGTCCTATGAGGCAGATCTGGAGAGAGAGAATAAAACAAGGGAGCTCCAGGCACCTGCCAATCAGCTTTCCCCAGGGCTCCGTGGAGCATCCTCGAGGGATTGTGATGAACTCCGAACCTGGGGTTGCTGTGTTTTGTTTCATTTTCATGGAACTGATCTAATTTCACCGCAACAAAATGCCAGAAAAGTGGGAGGCTTTCCCTAAAAAGGAGATCAGTGTTTGAGAAAGAGGGAGCAAATGGCAATTCCAGTAAAAATTCTGTTTTCGGGAGAATCCTCAGGATTGCAGATGTTTCAAGCTGTTGTGTGGGTAAGGTCAGTGTGTACCTTAAAACGCACAGGGTTTTGCATATGATGTCTCCTTAACTCAGGAATTCTTTAAATAATACCCCAAACTTTGGGAATATGAAACACCTGCACTATCATGCTCTGGCAGGACTTCAAGGAAAAGGAGTCGCTCCTGCTTTGGAGGTTTGAGGTCCTTTTTATTTTAGCTGCAGTCACCAGCACACACTGATCTACTGGAGTGTAAGTCTGGGGTCACCTTGCTGACAGGCTGGGAGAGCTGGGGGTGCTCACCTGGAGAGGAGAAGGCTCCAGGGAGAGCTCAGAGCCCCTTGCAGGGCCTGAAGGGGCTCCAGGAAAGCTGGAGAGGGACTGGGGACAAGGGATGGAGGGACAGGACACAGGGAATGGCTTTAAGCTGAAGGACGGGAGATTTAAATTAGATACTAGGAAGGAATTCTTGGCTGGGAGGGTGGGGAGGCCCTGGCACAGGTTTTCCAGAGAAGCTGTGGCTGCCCCTGGATCCCTGGAAGTGTCCAAGGCCAGGTTGGATGGGGCTTGGAGCAGCATGGGATCGTGGAAGGTGTCTCTGACCATGGCAGGGGATGGAACTGGATAAGCTTTAATATCCCTCCCAACCCAGACCATTCTGGGATTCTGTGCTTTGCTCCACCACAAAGCTGGAGCTGATCATGAAAATAACTGGCTGCTCTGAGGAGTGATTCTGCTGAAGCCTTCAGTGTAGGGGGGTTCAGCTCTGACACCCCTCACCTTTCAGCTCCTGTGCCAGCACCTTTTCGGTGCGGCTGTGGGAGGGACCCTGCTGGGACACAACCTGTGCGAGGANGAACCCCAGGGACCTCAGCCAGAGCAGTGCCATGATCATCTTAGGGAAGCAGTTTTTTTCCCAAATTCTGCTGTCCAAATGCGCCAGGGAAAGTTTGGGTTAGACATCAGGAAANCCACCACAAAGCTGGAGCTGATCATGGAAATAACTGGCTGCTCTGAGGAGTGATTCTGCTGAAGCCTTCAGTGTAGGGGGGTTCAGCTCTGACACCCCTCACCTTTCAGCTCCCGTGCCAGCACCTTTTCGGTGTGGCTGTGGGAGGGACCCTGCTGGGACACAACCTGTGCGAGGACAGAGCCAGGAGAGCCGTGTGAACCGAGGGAAAGAGCAGCAGGGATGAAAGGAGCAGTAATTATGCATCTCAATGCCCTCCCTCCCCAGCAGCCCTCGGCAGGTACATCTGATCCCGCAGCTTTTGTGTCCTGACTGGCACTCGCTGTATTGACGCTGAACTCCTGACCTTGCTTTGTCTCCAGCCACGACCTGATGTCAAAGTGGCTTTGGGTCGAGTTTCATTGCCCGGGTTACCCCGAGGTCCCAGAGGAAAGTGATCCCTCTGCTTGGATGAGGGGACATGATCCTGCTGTCCCTCCCTGGCCCACGGGAGAGAGGGGATGGCTGTGGAGCCAGGAGATGCTGCCCAGGCTGTTCTTCCATCACCTTCCCATGACCAGAGGTGCAGCTGAGCTTGCTGTGTGCTCTTCTCCTTGATTGACATGTTCAAAATAGAGGGAAAATATCCTGTTTGGGAACCCCAGGGACCTCAGCCAGAGCAGTGCCATGATCATCTTAGGGAAGCAGTTTTTTTCCCAAATTCTGCTGTCCAAATGCGCCAGGGAAAGTTTGGGTTAGACATCAGGAAAAAATTCTTCACTGAAAGAATGACTGGGCACTGGAATCATCTGCCGAGGGAGGTGGTGGAGTCACCATCCCTGGACAGGTTTTTAAAAAGCCTGGACGTGGCACTCAGTGCATGATTTAGTTGATGAGGAGGTGTTGGGTCATAGGTTGGACTTGATGATCTCGAAGGTCTTTTCCAACCTGGTTCATTCCATGATTCTGTGGTTCTGTAACCCAGCAGTGGTGCCTGGGCGATGGCAGTGGCCACCCCAGGAAGGTCTGCACTTTGTCCCCACAGGTTTTCGGGCAGGGACTGAAGATGTGTTGGTCTCCACGGATGTGTCCCAGGGACGAGCAGCTTGCACAGAGGTAACGAGCTGTGTAGGGAAACAGCAAACCCCAGACCTTTAGAGGATGGGGGAGTCCTGCAGCTCATGGGATGCTGCTTTTAGAGCTCAGGCTTCTCACCCTCTGACATTAGAAAAGTCCCTGGCTGCTTTGCCTCGGACAGGACACTGCTCTGGTGCTGACACAGGTTTGGGGAAAGATCTGAGGCACAAAGGGAGCTGCAGAGCTGTGAGCTGGCCCTGTTGGAAGGCCAGTGACCCTTCTCAGCTCTGCTCTGACTGCCCTGCTGGGCTGTGGTCCTTGTTCACCACTTGGCTCAGCTGAAGCATCCCTACACATGGTCTGTCAGGGTTCCTTTTGTGCTCAGCTTTTCCAGGCCATCTGCTTCCTGAATTTCCCTACATTCCTATTTCACTTGGTGCTCCTACGGACAAGAGGTTTTGGGCTGGATCAATGCTGTAAGATTGTGTTAAGCTCATGAATGCCATTCTAACCCATTTATGGGACAACTTAAACTCCCCAACAGCCTGATCCAAGGTCTGAACCCCAGCTCAGCAGCCAGGCCCCAAACTCCATGGCTCAGGCAGCCTTTCTCCCCTTCCAGGAGTCCCCTGCCTCTGCCTAAGTGGAATAATATGTCAGCACTCCCCTCCTAAACCCCTCTGGCTCTGTTAATTCTCCCTTGAACATGCCTTGTGCCCTGCCCTCTGTGCCATCCAGCTCCTTAGGGCAGTTCCCAGCAGACCTCCTAATCCTTTGGAGTGCACGTGGAGGGCTCTGCTTCCTCCACGGGGTCATCAGCTTCTCTCCCACAGACCTGGGCTGGTTCTGGGTGTGCTTGGCCGAGAGGAAATCACTCCCTGCCACCCTCACCTGCTGCAATCCCACCTTTTGTCTCCCTCTGAACGGGGACTTCACACTCATGGTCCTGGCTGGTGATTTACTGACATTAAAAATGTGCCTGCCACGCTGTTATTTTTAAATTCATTTGAATTAGTTTTGGATAATTCAATCAAGGGGTTTGAATACCCTTCTGGTTAATTCTGATTGATGTGCCAGGAACCACTGTGATTAAGGGTCTTGGGGATACGTGCCATTCTTGCACTATTGGAGGTAATAATTAAAAGCATAGAATGATAGAGTTGTTAAGGTTGGAAAAGACCTCTAAGATCATCGAGTCCAACCATTAACCCAGCATTGCTAAGACCACCACTAGATCATGTCCCCAAGGGCCACACCCACATGGCTTTTAAATCCCTCCAGGGACGGTGTCCCTGCCCATGGCAGGGACTTGGGATGAGATGATCTTTAAGGCCACTTCCAACACAAACCAGTCTGTGATTCTCCGAATGAGGAGGGCCAACAAATTATCTGGTGCTCCTGGAAGGAAAAAAGCACGAGAGACATCTTTGGGTCACTAATGAGGGGCCAGTGGGAGACGAGAGGAATTCTTGGGGAGGCAAAGGCATCAGGGAGATCTTTGCTGAGGGCTTTGGTCTGGATGGAGGTTGGCTGGTGGAAAAGCTGGGGCTTGCTGGGGTCAGTGCTGCTCATGTGGGGCTGGCTGGGGAGGAAGGAGGTCTGGGCTGGGGCTGGGCTGCAGAGGTCATGTCCTTGGTCAGGCGTCACAGACAGAAGCAGAGGAACCTGTGGTAGATTGGGAACATCCTTCAGTCTATGGGATGCGAATGGAAGAGGCCTCGTCCACTGTCTCAGTGCTGGATCAGTTTTCTGGCTGCTTTCATGAAAGGGGAGAAAGGTCAAATGTGAAGTTTTGTCCCCAGATGGTGCTTCCCTTTTATCTGAGGCAATATTGGAAGATAAGCATTCGCTTTCCCTTTTTCCCTCCTCCTTTTATTTTCTGTGGATAAACATAGATTATGAAGGTTAAAAAAGCTTCGAGGGATGTTTTTTTATCTGATATTAAGTTCTTAATAGGTCACCTTGGCATTGAGAAGCCCAGGAGCTGAAAGAGTCAGCAATTGAATCACAATAACCTTTGCAGAGCACAGCCCTGTCAGTGGGGCTGGGGCCCAGAGATATGTGGGACCTCATTATCTCAGCCTTAGCCCCAGGGGTGTCAGCTGACAAAAGGGGCTGGGGACAGCTTTTCTTTCAGGTTCCCCTTTCCCCCGGCCCTGCAGATAACCTGTCCCCACTTTGCTGACAGGAATTGTTCCCAAGCCACCCTCCACCCACCCAAACCCAGAGCTCTCTGCAAGGGAAGTGAGGGAAGAGCTGTGGGTCCCAGATTTCTCTGGCTTTAGTGATGCACTCACAGCCCATCACTCAGCATTTCTGAAGTCATTTAGCACCAGCATCTGACACAAATATCAGTGCAAGAACAGCCAATCTCACTTGACCGGTGATACCATCTCTGGGATACAATTTTTGATTTGGTTGTTTTTTAGAGAAAGGAGCGAAAGTGCCCAAATCCTCGGCAAAGCGGGAGCTTTGGTCTGCCTCTCTTAAGCTTGAAAGGGAAATTGCAAATGTGTCGTTCTGTCTCCAAGATTGAATGTGACAGGCTGTGATTGAGTTCGCTGCCCTCGCTGACGCCTGGAGCTGCCCAGGACACTGCACCACCCGAGGTGTGGAAATGCCCCCCTTCGGATCAGATTCCCTGGGTTATCTGCTACAGGGAGCAGATCCTTTGGAGGGAACGCCTGTGGTCTCCACAGACTCTGCTGGGTGTGATAGGGCAAGGGGTGATGGTTTTATCCTGAAGGAAGGTCGATTTAGATAAGATATAAGGAAGCTTTTTACAACTGGCTCACCCGGAGAGGTGGTGGATGCACCTTTCCTGGAATCGTTCAAGGCAAGGCTGGACAGGGCTCTGAGCAACCTGATCCAGTTGGAGATGTCTTTGGTTGGTGAACTAGGTGACCTTTAGAGGTCCCTTCCAACCCAAGCGTTCCATGATTCTATTTTTTCTGTCCTTTTAAGTCAGTGCATGCGTGTGCTCATCTTTACATCACCCTCTGAGTCCCTTGGTGAGCACATCCTCAAGCCAGGAGGATGATCCTGGAGCGCCCAGGTGTTTCTGGGTGCCTCCACACCCCGTGTTTTGCCTGCTCGGATATTCCCACCCTCTTTCACTCCGCTGTGCTGACGTGTGCCCCGCTGCCCACGTCTCCGCGCGTATTCCCGCGTCTCCACTCGTGCCTCCCGCTGCTGAAGGGCAGCTGGCTCCCTCTCAAGTGCCACAGGGTGGTGAGGACCCGTGGGTGTCTCAAAGCTCGCCCCGTCTGGCTGCAGTCAAAGGGCCCTTTGTGGTGCTGCCCTGCACCCGCCGCCCCGCAGCTCCCAACCCCCGGGGTCACCGCGTTCCCGGCGGGATGAGCTCATCCCTGCGGGAATCTGGTCCCTCAGCCCCGTGAACAGGCACTTATGAAGGGCTTGTATTCATCATCCAGCCCGTGCTGTGGTGCATCTGTCTTCATTCCATCCCGTGTTACTCCCTGCCTCAGTTTTTGAGCTGTCCCACAGAAGGGTTTGTGCTCCAGGACAACTGCATCGGGATCTTTGTGTCTGGTCAGTCCCGTTCACACACACGCTGCACTTCTGGGTATTTCTGAGCCAAAACTCTGAGTCTTTCTGGTGTCGCAGCTTGTCTGAATTATTTTTGTCTACAGTTCGACCCCTGCTGAAGAGCTGACCGAATTTGGGGGAGCATTTTGTGTTCTGCAGCTCGTGAGTTGACACCCATGCTCTCCCACGTAAAAATCTAATTTTCTGCTTTTTGGGGTTTTTTTGCATTATTGTTCCCTTAATCTCAATCAGAACTGCTGTGACTCAAAGCACCCATTTGCAGTCTCTTTATGAAGAACCAGGAGTGATGGCAATAACAGCCGTAAATCTTTAAAAGTTAGCAAGTTCCCAAAACATTGGCCGTGTAAAAGAAATTCCACCGGTTTGGGAGAAACGGAAGCACCTGAGTGGCACTAGGATGACCTTTGAGATTATCCACTGGGATCATAAATACGAGCACCCAGCAGCAGGACCGTGTCTGTGAGCGCTGAACTTTGCCTCTGGGAATGTCAAAGAGAGAATCCTTATTCTCCACGAAGGACCTGGAGCTCCTGTAGCTCTGCAGAGCACCTGTGGTCCGATATGTGCCTGAGAGTGACCCACGGATGAAGAGACGGCTCTGCTGCCAGTGGGGTTGAAATCCTGCAGAGCTCAGGAAGCAGACACAGAGCCTGTCCGGGCTCCTGTGGTGAAGGAGCAGAGTTGTCCCACCCTTGTCCCCTCCCTGTGCTCCAACAGAATGGTCAGTGGTGGCACATCCTTCCTGATGGAGTTTCATTCCCCCAGATCTCTCACTCAGCTGGACAGCACTTGTAAGAGCCTGAAGCCAGAAATTTGGATGTTAAATCTGGTGGCTGGAGCATTCAAATGGCCTCTTTATTTGGCCAAGCACAACTTGACGCAGACATTGTCCTTTAAAGATGCCACTGATGCCAACATGGATCTTCCTAGGACACAGCTGCAGGTCAATGCCTTGAGTACCCACCTTCATTTTTCCACTGATAGAGGAGAGAGCACAAATTTTCAGGCTTAAATATCTTTAATTTTAAATTTTTTCTTCAATTTTAATTTGGTGGGGACTGGACTGCAAAGGCCTCAGCCCCGTGCCATAGGTGAGTGCCAGCAGCCCGTTAATGGATTGCCTGGCAGGGCTCGCAGCTGAACACGGACGCTTGGCAGGCCATTACCTTGAAAAATGAGCTCTGCCGAGCTTGCCTTGTGTTGTTACAAACTAATGATTTGCATTGATTAGCACATGGCTCGTGAGTGTCTAATTTATCAATCAGGGAGCGCCGGGGGAGCGTGTGTAAACCAGGCTCTCAAAAATGATGTCATCTGTCAATGGGCTCCTGGATGTGAGAGCTGCACATACCTGACACGCTCTCCCTGCTGAGGGAGAAGGACCTGGTCATGTCCTTCCCTTTCCCTCTGTTTCCAGCTCTGGAGCTCTTTCACTTTGGGGTGAGCCCTGCAGTTCAGGCACAGCCTGACTGGACACGCTTCAAGCTGTATTTATTAATTTTTATGGTGCTGGGAGCAGCAGACAGAAACCTACTGTGTTAGTTGATGTCCAAGCCCAGAATGAAGGGCTTGGGCAGAAGGTTGGTCTTTCACTTCCATCTAATTTAATTCATAATTCCATTGCAGCCAGGAGTATTGCTTGCTATAGGTGTTAGTGGGGATCCACAGTGGGATGGGACAGTAGTCCTGTGCTGTGGACTGGAAAAAAGGGGATGTCTGTCAGCGAGGAATTTGTCTTTGTGCTTGAAGGAGCCTCTGGCCCAAAGCAGGAGGCTTTAAGCTGACAGAGATTTAGATTGGATTTTAGGGAGAAATTCTCCCCTGTGAGGGTGGGGAGGCCCTGGCACAGGGTGCCCAGAGAAGCTGTGGCTGCCCCTGGATCCCTGGAAATGTCCAAGGCCAGGTTGGACAGGGCTTGGAGCAGCCAGGGATAGTGAAAGGTGTCCCTGCCCATGGCACGGGGTTGGAATGTGATGAGCTTTTAGATCCCTTCCAACCCAAACCACTCTACAATTCCATGATTCCAGTGGATCCCACTGTGCTGGATCTGGGAGAGGCAGTGATGAAACCAGAACTCCCAGTAGCTCTGCCAAGGCATGGTGACCCACGTGTCTCCAGAAAACAAAGCAGATGCCCATAAACATCTCGTCTGACATTTCTCTTGCTCCTCCTGAAGCAGGAGGAGCCCTGCTCTGCCCCGCTGTGCTGTGCTGGCTCTGCAGGGGTGATCTCCTCTCCAGCAGTCAGGCACAGCTCTGTTTGACCCAATTTTCCAGGATTACACAGGAGGTCAGTGGGTGACTCCCGTGCAGGGATTAAACCCTGTGCCCTGCCCAGCGCAGCCCCGTGCCCCCTGCCAGCCCCCGGCCAGGGGTGTGCAGGGTGGGGATTACACTGCAGTGCCTGCGGATGATCGGGATTAGCCAGCAGTTATTCCAGGAAAGCTGTCTTCTTCAAAACCCTGTACTGCTGCTGGGGGAAAAGGCCCTGGGAATTGTATAGCTGAAGAAGTGAGGAAGAGCCATTCTGCTGGGCTGTTGCAATGCTCTGGGTGGAGCAAATAAGTCTTTGCTGATGACAAGATAAGTTCGGTGAGACTGGACTTGATGATCTTGGAGGTATTTCTCAGCCTTAATGATTCTGTGATTCTGTCACGTGAGATCTCCTGGACAAAAGAAATACAAACCAGGAACCTGATGGGATTGCATGGACAACCAGCTTTGCTGTCCCTTCTGTTTCGTGGTGTGCACTCAGGTGTACCTACACCTTGGGAGAGCAACTTTTACACAGGTGATAGAGATTGGACAAAAAGGAACCCCTTCAAACTAAGAGAGGAGTGATTCAGATTAGGTATTAGGAAGAAATTCTTTCCTGTGAGGGTGGTGAGGCCATGACACAGGTTGCTCAGAGAAGCTGTGGCTACCCCTGGCTCCCTGGAAGTGTCCAAGGCCAGGTTGGACAGGGCTTGGAGCAGCCAGGGATAGTGAAAGGTGTCCCTGCCCATGGCAGGGGGTGGCACTGGATTATCTTGAAGGTCCCTTCCCACCCAAACCACTCTGTGATTCCATGACTCTCCTGTCCAGATCAGCTCTCACCTCTGCTCAGAGTGGCTCCTATCAAGACACTTTGGACAGCACTGACAGCAGGAGTTTCAAGAACACTGTAAAGACCTGGTTTTGCAGGCTCCCGCTCTCCATATGGCTGGAAGTGCTCTGAGATCTGTGTTTGGATGGGCTGGCACCGTCCAGGCAAGCAGCACTTTAAAACATGTGTACAAGAGAAGAGAGAGAGCTGCTGGCTGCTGACTTAGGCAGGAGTTAAGGATACCTCATGCCTTGCTTTTTCAATTAGCGTTTCTAAAGGCCTTTAGGATCGGTGGATAGACGGGGCTATTGAAATGCCATGTTTTATTAGGAATTGATCTCCTGTTAATAGGCTTTAGGCAAATTAGAACGGATTATTTTACTGGAAAACGGAGGGAAATGGGAGGAACATGGAGTGTCACCGGCCTCTTCCCCATCTTTGCTGACATCAATAGAGTTCCATCACGCAGCCCAAAATCAATGGAAAAGCAGGAATAGGTGATCATCGGAAGGGCCTGACATTAGATCATACACTGCCTGCTGTGTCCCTTCTCCCTCTCCATGCCAGGAACAGCAGCCAGCAGTCCTGGCGTCCTCTGGGGAACATTAGGTTCATAAAACAGGGAGGAACTGCTATTGGAAAAGCAATGAAGTATTAGTGGCCCCTGTGCAGTCGTAAGGCTCTGGCTGGGCCCTTCTCGGAGCAGCCTGGATTGATGTGCTGGGCTCCAGGGCTGCTTGGATCTCCTGGAAATGGTGTTTGCAGATCCTTAATCCAATAGTGAGAAATGATGATGGTGATTTCAGTGACATGCCCTGCAGGAAGGAGAGGCAGGGAAAGCAAAGAAAGGATGCCTCAGGGAATGGGGAGGACAAAGCTTGTCCTCCCACCTCTTGCTTTCCCTGCCCAAAATATTTTCCCTACTTTCCAAGGCAGCACCACAGTTGTGGTTGCTCCCTAGCACCCAGGCAGAGGCAGCAGTGCCTGATTCCATGACCTGAAGGATTTTCCCTTTGAAATCCACCCTTGCAATCTTCCTGGCAGCCATTTAATCCCCTCCCCTGGGAACTGGGGCAATTTCATGGCCAAAATAAGCCACCAGCGTGACCTGAGTGAGAGCTGCTGGAGCAGCGGCTGGAAGCGCTGGGGCAGGAGATGATGAATTCCCTGGAACTTCATCAGCCCGGAGGCTGCTGACTCTGCACAAAAGCAGAGTGGTGGGGAGGGATGGCTTAGCAGAGCGTGCCATGGTTCACCAAGCTCCTCTTCTGCTTAGTTATTCATTTAATTATTTGTAATGACTCTCATCCACCCAGCGTCTGCTCCTGCTGCCCGCCTGGCCGGTCATTGTGATCCTGCTCCCCGCCACACTCCCAGCAGCTCTGGATGGTTTTCAAGTGCTTTAAACAGAGATATTAATTGGAGGGGGCTTATTTTAACTCTGGTGGGCCAGGAATGATGCTCTTGGGCAGGAGGTGATGGTTTTAGAGGAGTAGGAAACAGCTGAGCCTAGCTGGCACAGTGGAAATAATCCTATTTTTATTTTGCTGCCAGACACCAGTGCAAGCTGCTTGGACAATAAAATAGAAGTGAGGTTGTAGCAGGAGATTGGGTTCAGGAGTGTGTTTCTGAAGTGAGTCTGAAGATAATTTTGAAGGGATGCTTTCCACTAGATCAGGTTGCTCCAAGCCCCATCCAGCCTAGCCTTGAACACTTCCAAGGATGGGGCATACAAAACCTCCCTGAACAACCTGTGCCAGTGCCTTTTTCTCGAATAAACCAAAACTGGATGATGTTAACATGCTCCAAACACTGACTCAGTCTATGGGATCCAGCTTTGATGGGCCTGGAGTAAAGCTCCTGAAGTCCATTTGAGTGGATGGATTTTAGCAGGAAATGTCACTTTACAGGGAGGAATAACATGCATGTGGCCCTCTCTGGAAGACAGGTGTTTCCGTTGCTGTGCTGAGCTTAAAGATATTTTCTTTTTTGCCATAGTCACGATTTATCTTCCAGCAAAGGCACCAAGTGCTTGCTACCACCAATTCCTTCTTTGTCCTCCAACCCCACTGCTATTTCCTTGACCATTTGGAGTCCATCCCCATGATTTGGAGAGGGTTATTGTGTCCCTCTCTTTGATAACTATGTGATACCAACCTCTACGTCCCTCTTAGAAGTGTGATTGAGGCATCTGCCACCAACTTGCTGGGGAAACTGTCCTCGAGCATCAGCCTCCTGTGGATCCCTCAGCAGCTGGGGAGGCCCAGATAATGCCTGAAAGCACCAGCCGAGCGATGGAAGGTATCTTTTACCTTCTTTCATCTACCAGATCCATGGGCTGCTTGCCAGGATGCCTGTGGGTCTAGCCACGGCCAGGGTGGGAGCTCAGAGAAGGCCAGAGCCTGTGTCTTTAAAGATTAATAGTGTTGTTTGCTCATTAAGGAGATCGTTTTGAAGTCAGCGCTAGCCAGAACATTCGAGTGCAAGCATCTGTTTGCTACTGGGAGAGGATATTTATTGTCTGATACTTCAATGGATGTAAATAAACAGCCAGCCCCAGATAATGTTCAGACAAACAAACAAACAGCTGCCAGAATGGGTCCCTTGGTAGTTGACCTTCGGGAAGCATCATGCTGATGTTTTAATAGCAGCCGGCTCTGCAGAGCCAAGCCCAGCAAGTGAAGCCTTCCAGGAAGAAGAAGAAGAAGAATTAATGTGCAGCCTGAGAGTGCTGGGCTCTGGGAGCTCCACATGTGTTGGGTTAAAAGATGACAAGGAAGCTGAGCTGAGCATCTGGAGGTCTAAGGGGTGTGCATGTCCAGGACAGACATTCAGGACGTGGGAGCAGGGAGATGATCCTGTTGTGGAGGTGATGGGTGTGTTTGTGGAGTGGGGGTTGTGGTGGACTGAGCGTTCTGAGACTCACACGTGGTCCTGGATGCCCCTCTGGCACTTGTTTCTCCCCTGCCTCTTGCCTTGCAGAGGAGCTCACGGTTCACAGGCAGCTCCCAGGGGCGATCCCAGCTGAGCTGTCAGTCAGGCTGTCATCCCACAGCCCCGAAAGAACATCTGGAATATAGGAATGCCCATCATTCAGTCAGAAGAAAACTTTATCCATGCCAGCACCCCAGCTCCAGGTGGGGCTTGTGGCTGATGCCAGCAGAGAAGAGCAGGAACAGAGGGAATGGGTGGGATTTGCTTCAAATTCCCCGCAGCTGGAAACTTGCAGAGCTTTCCAAGCAGGGATTGTGTCTGTGTCCCTGACTTTAGAGGTGATCACCTGCAGGCTTTGATGAGAATCTTCCCATTTTTCCTTCACAGACTCTCTGAATTTTTTCACCGACCCAAGTGCCCTGGTTATAGTGAGAGCCTTGGAGCCAGGAATAAAACTCTAAGAGAAAGTGCAGTTGTGTTGTCTGGTGCTCAGGACTGTGAAGAATGTGCAGGGAAGGTGGAGATCCTCAGGGCTCTGTGCCTGGGGTCCAACATAAGAAAGACAGAGTTTAAGACAGGTAAAGGGACGGCTGGAGTTAGGGGCCAGACTTCTGGCTGCAGTCTCTGATCATCACCTAACTGCTGGCACGGGGCTCGCACGGGCTGTGCAGCGTGGGTTGATGTCTGCCAGATTTTCTGGCCTTTTTCTGCATTTTCCTTTTCCTTAGCTACTAGATTTAAGTAGAGAGAGAGGTTTCTGTGCTTAGAGCCCTTGGGCTGTGGCTGTGTGAGCACACGTGTGTGTTTGCACATGTACAGTGCCACGAGCCCTGTCCCTCCCTCCCTCCCCCTCTGCAAAATAATGACTTTTCAGGCAATTAGGCCAGCAATAGCTGTTAAATCACTTCCGAGTAGCTCTGTATTCCTGGTGTGAAGCCTCTGCAATCTTTTACCTGCACCAAATGCACTGGGGAGATCCCTGGGGGCTGTGCCTCCTGTCTCCATGGTTTGTTAACTCCAGCCGGCTGTTCCTCCAGCCTGCCTCTTCCATCTCCGAGCTCTTTCCCCTCTAATGGGGCCTGGCAAAGGCTGCGGACAGTGGCTGAGCCCTGGGGTGATAATTGGCTGCTTACATGTCTGGCGGCCTGCAGATCTGACCCTGGTGGTGCTGGAAAATCAAGGTCAAAGCAGCGGAGATGTGAGGTTTGTTTAGCACAGGGATCAGCGGAGAGTGAGGATGCTCTGATGGGAATGAGAACCACGAGGGGCTGGGGGAGAGGCAGAGTGGAGACAGCAGACAAAGCTCCCTGACTGCTCCCAGAGAGGGGGAACATGCAGCTGGAAAGCCTCAGTGGGAAAGCGGAAAGGCTCCTGCTGTGGGGGTATTTGATGTGCTCGGGGCAGAGCCCCAACAGGGAAATTCCTGTGCTCCTCAGCCTGCAGCCCTTCCTGCCTCCTTCCTTCCTCCTGACTGTCCTAAGGGGAATGACTCAGCCCAAGCCTGTTGGCATCTTTGCCCTTGACCTCGTGGGTGGTTCACATCAGTGTCCACTTTCAAGAAGAAACACTCAGAGGAGCTGAATTTCCCTCAAGACATGAGTGAGCCCCTTGCTCCCAGGCAGCCAGAGCTGGTGGGAGTCAGGGATGCTCAGTGCTGGGCTTTAGGTCCTGAATTCTTTATGTGGCAGGGATGTTCAGTGCTGGGCTGCAGCCCTGATCCCTTGGTGTTTCAGGGATGTTCACTGCTGGGCTTTAGGTCCTGAATTCTTTATGTGGCAGGGATGTTCAGTGCTGGGCTGCAGCCCTGATCCCTTGGTGTTTCAGGGATGTTCACTGCTGGGCTTTAGGTCCTGAATTCTTTATGTGGCAGGGATGTTCAGTGCTGGGCTGCAGCCCTGATCCCTTGGTGTTTCAGGGATGTTCACTGCTGGGCTTTAGGTCCTGAATTCTTTATGTGGCAGGGATGTTCAGTGCTGGGCTGCAGCCCTGATCCCTTGGTGTTTCAGGGATGTTCACTGCTGGGCTTTAGGTCCTGAATTCTTTATGTGGCAGGGATGTTCAGTGCTGGGCTGCAGCCCTGATCCCTTGGTGTTTCAGGGATGTTCACTGCTGGGCTTTAGGTCCTGAATTCTTTATGTGGCAGGGATGTTCAGTGCTGGGCTGCAGCCCTGATCCCTTGGTGTTTCAGGGATGTTCACTGCTGGGCTTTAGGTCCTGAATTCTTTATGTGGCAGGGATGTTCAGTGCTGGGCTTTAGGCCCTGAATTCTTTATGTGGCAGGGATGTTCAGTGCTGGGCTTTAGGCCCTGAATTCTTTGTGTTTCAGGGATGTTCAGTGCTGGGCTTTATGCCCTGACCCCTTGGTGTGTCAGCTATGTTCAGTGCTGGGTTTCAGGCCCTGAATTCTTTGTGTGTCAGGGATGTTCAGTGCTGGGCTCTAGGCCCTGAATTCTTTGTGTCAGGGATTCTCAGTGTTGGGCTTTAGGCCCTGAATTCTTCATGTGTTTCAGGGACGTTCATTGCTGGGCTTTAGGCCCTGAATTTTTCGTGTGTTTCTGGGATGTTCAGTGCTGGACTTTATGCTCTGATCCCTTGGTGTTTCAGGGATTCTCGGTGCTGGGCTTCAGGCCCTGACCTCTCTGTGTGCTGATGTTGGACGTGTGTTGCTGTCATCAGCAGATCCATCAAGATGACAAATTAACTGCAAATCCTCCCGTGTCACTGGGCCAGCCCAGCAGGCAAGGCCTGCACGTGCTCCCACTTCCGTGGAGGCTGGTGGATAACACGCAGGATCTGAGCATCCCTGAGCACCCTCCACACCCTTTGCTGGCACAGAGAGCCCCTCTAGCTCCTTTCTGCTTCATTTTCCTTATCTTTCCTGGGGAAATCATATTCCTTTGTTGTCCCACAGCAGGTGAGTACATCAAGAAGGACAAGGATAACAATCTGTATATCATTGCTGTCCTTTGCTCATACAGACTTTCCAGGCTCTTTATCATTCCCTCTCTTCCTTTCTCTTTGACTTTCCAATACAGAAGATGATTCAGGCTCAGTTTCTTGGCTGAGAGGTTGATACAGAAGGAACAAGCTCAAGGACTGTGCCAGGGAACAGTGGGAACAGGTCTTGACACCATAAGTTCTCCACAGCTTGTTGTTTCCTTTGGATGGGAAGGGTGCTTTTTGCCCAGCTATCCAACTGCAGACTGGGAATCTTTGGTCAGGAAGGAATGGAGATCATGATGTGGGGTGTGATGAAGATCTCTTACAACTTTGTTGCTTTTAGGGAAAGGTGCTGAGATGTATGTGTTGCTTTGGGATAGAACATTTTCAGAAAGTGAAAAGCAACACATAAAAACACAGTGAGAGAGAAAAGGAGTGTGGATGCACCTCTGGAACATGACTGTGGGGTTTGCTGCTGCACAGAGCCTCACAAAATCCAGAAGAATTCCTGTGAAATAGCTACTTTATCCTGTCTTGTTCTATATTGAAGTGGATCAAAACCTTCTCCAGCAGCTTTTGAGCCCAAACTCTAGAAGATGTTTTTAGGCAAATAAAGGAAACTCGGCTGTTTTCTGCATTTTCTTCTGTATCACTGGATCATTGTCAGGGATAGGCTGGGACTGTGTGTCTGGTTCCTCCTCATAATCCCAGTTATTGATGTCCCTAAGTGACACCCTGTTATGAGATGTGTCTGGAATCATAAGGTGCCACTTTTGTGCAGGACTGATTTCAATACCTGATATAAGCAATCAGCAAGAGAAATAGTCTGTGTTGCGCTGAGCACTCTGCAATAATAAATTGCCCCGTGGAACATTAGCAATAAGAGCAATAATATTATCTGAGTAGCATTTGAGTGAGTCAGTCCTGCAGATTTGTGTGTTTTTTTATCTTCTGCTCATCACCACCACAGATCCTTCCCTCGTGCCATCATTTTGAGCGTGGTAGATTCGTCCAGGCGGTGACAGGAGCACAGTGACTGTGCCAGATAAAAGTGAGCAGGCTCTGCGTTGTTCTTACAGCGCTCTTGTGTTGATGGGACCAGCAGAAGTGATGAAATCTGCTTTATCCTTTTAGTGAGGAGGCTGGGAAAAGTTCAATTTGTGTTGACAGTGGTTGTTGTCCAAAAGCCCTGGACCACAGTACATTTGTCCAATGATTATTTTGTATATATATTATAAATATGTATTTATGTATATTGCTGTGAGGGTGGTGAGGCCCTGGCACAGGGTGCCCAGAGAAGCTGTGGCTCCCCCTGGATCCCTGGAAGTGCCCAAGACCAGGCTGGACAGGGCTTGGAGCAGCCTGGGACAGTGGAAGGTGTCCCTGCCCATGGCAGGGGGGTTGGAACGAGATGGTCTCTAAGGTCCTTTTCAACACAAATCATTCTGTGGTTCTGTGATTATTTGTTTTCAGTGGAAGGAGGAAGAATCCTCATGTTCTCCCTCTGCTTTTGTCGTTGCTGCACAGATCCGTGTGGATGGCACCACCAAGAACACGCTGGAGTACGAGATCGTGCAGGTGGTGGACACTGGCCCCATCCTCCGGGACATGGCCTTCTCCGTGGACCACGAACACCTCTACATCATGTCTGAGAAGCAGGTAAGGAACTCCATCAGTCTGTGGTGCTTTGTAAACCTTTCAGCTCCATCATGCTGTGGACATCAGGGCTGCTCGTGAATTCTGGCGGCGACCGCAGTTCCTACAAGGATGAGCTCCTTTGTCAACCTCAGGATTTTCATGCTCGTAAACCCACGGCGTTTATACACTTTTGCAATATTGAGGGGCCGGGGGCACAGAACTCAGGGGGCAGGAACCACTCCCAGAGCTGCTTTGTCCTGCTGGCTGCAGGACAAGGAGCTGCTGCTGCATTGTTCTCCACCCCCACCCAAACTGTGGCTGCATCTGCCACAGACACAGGAAGGTGTAACACTGGATGATTTGGCTCTAACTGGAGTTTTTGGAGAGGCTGGAGCCTCTTTGGGACACAGTGGGCAGGAGGAGAGGACGCTGCCTGCCAGGGTGCAGGCCACGTTTAGTGTGGTGTTCATGTTGTGTTATCAGCATTATGACTGAAAATGCTGGCAGCCAGATTCCAGGGGAGGACCAATCTGGGTGTTTAGCATGGAATCCTGGCTGATTTCAATGGAGTTCTTGGCCTTGGGAAGTTTGCTGCTTGGGGTGGGGGTAGGAGGAGAAACTACTTTTACATGAAAAATCCATTTTTTGCAATTAGTCCTGTGGGTGTGCAGGATTACTTGAGCTATCATACCTGGTTGATTCACAGATGCTCATGAGGAGCTTTAAATACACAAAAAGAAAGGGAGCAATGAGGGATTGGGGTAGGGTGATGGCAGTTGCCCTACAGTGCCTCTTCGGTGGAGGCCACCAGTTGGAGTAGGACATGTTCACCCATACATGTTCAGTAATTTATTAAACAAGTGTTCCTGGTTATATTTTCTAACCTCTGAGTGTCATTTCTCCTGCTTGCACCACTTTATTTTAAGTGTTTTGTGGTGTCCTCAACCATTTCCCTCTACTGTGGATATTTATACCTAAAACTTGGTGTGGGGAGGCGAGCAACTTTGTAAATTCCTCTTAATTAAAGAGGCTGAGAGATACCATAACTGAGGAGAAAGGGCAGGATGACGGAGCTGGGATTCCTTCTCATCTGCTTCATGCTGGGCAAGGATGGGATATCACTTCCAGTCCTGAAGGGAAAATAGTTCCAGTGACTTTTTGGGATGGGGTGAGAAGCTGGAGGCAGGTGGTGCCTGACATCCTGCAAGACTTTGAGCATGACACCATTCCTTTTCCTCATCCTTGTTTTGTGGGTACTTTCTGTTTCCTTCTGCAGAGAACGGGGCTCCTTGAGGGTCAAAGCCCTGGAGCAGGGGCAGTGAATGCACCAATAACCAACCCACTGATTTCAGGTTTGCTCAGTGTCCCTTTTGTGCTGGCCCATTTGAGGCCACCTCAGACTCCACTGCTGGCTTTGCACAGCCCTTCAGATTTAGAGACTCACAGGAGCTGTCTCTAACCTCTGGGGGAAAGGGCAGTGGGACATTCATTCCCTCACATCCTTAAAACATGAAATCTGGAACAAAATTAGTTTTTCCTCCAGAGACTTCCAAAAACTTATTCTTGCTGGTCCAGTGGCTACCTGCACTTCCCTGATCACTACAGCACGAGCAGATTCATTCTGTGCTTGGCTGTTCCAAAGCACAAGTTGGAGCTGGTGTTTTTAGGGCCCCAAGCCCTGCAGAGAGCTCAGGAGCTCTGAGCCCCATGTGATTTATCAATCATCTCCTCCCACCCATCTTTGACGCCCATGGGTCTGTGAGAGAGGCTGGTGAAAAAGGCAGGGACTGTTGTTATTTAAAATCTGACGTGAGCCTGTGAAACCCTCAGCACGACATCAGCCTTTGCCCAAATCTGATTTTATCTGAGGCGGGCGATGTGAGTGACAGCGCTGCCATCACAGCAGTGCAGTCACTACCTGTGTGCTCATGACAGAACGCACTTTAATGCTTGAATAAATTAACATTTGTAGAGTCTCAGTGAGTGGGTGCAGGGGCTTGCCTTTGCTGCAGGCAGGATTATGAACAGGCCGCCCTTGGGGAGCAAATATCCCACCCACACTACAAGCAATGTACAGATCTTTTACAAAAGGGTGAAGATGTGGCTTATCAGAGGTTTTCACTGCCCACAGTGATTTTGGGAGGTCTGTGGAGATGAGGGACAGGGGGTGATGGCTTAACCTGACCTTTTTAAAGATAGACAGGCACCAGGGCTTGTGCCATCCCTGGGGAAAGGGGAGGTTTCTCCTCCCTCTGCCTGCTGGGCTCAGCCCTGTCTGTGCCCCAGAGATAAGAGTGGTTCTGTTATTACCTGTGGTGTTACTAAAAGCTGTTTTCGTGGAATCATAGAATCATTAAGGTTGGAAAAGGCCTCTAGGATCATCAAATGCAACCTTTGACCAAATACTCTTTTGCTTACTAAACCGCCCAGTGAAGCGCCACTTCTACTTGTTTTTTGAACACTTCCAGGATGGTGACTCCACCCCTGCCCTGGGCAGCCTCTTCCAATACTTAACCACTCTTTCACTGATGAAATTTTTCCTGATATCCAACCTGAGCCTCCCCTGGTGCAGCTTGAGGCCATTTGCTCTTGTCCTATCACTGATTGCGTAGGAGAAGACACAGACCCTCACCTCACCACAGCCTCCTTTCAGGGAGTTGTGAAGAGCAATGAGGTCCCCACTGATGGTCCTTTTCTTCAGGCTAAACAGCTCCAGCTCCCTCAGCCACTCCTCACAAGACTTGTGCTCCAGACCTTATGGTTTTTCCAGGCTCCATCTCTCACCAGCCCCCCCACAAGAATGGAAGCCCTGGTGATAAAGCAGATTTCTCCAGCTTGTCCCAGTCTTACCACAGCTTTGGGCATCCCAGCAAGGCACCCTTTAACCTGGAACACCTAAAAAGATCTGTCACTATGAATCTGGATACAAGAAACATCTTTCTCATGCTGCCAAGATAATGCCCTGGCCTTTTAAAGGTCAAATTCTGCATTTTGCCCAGTGAACTTGGGGGTCCTTGGGTTGCACGTGGGTGTTTTCCTCTGGAGCTGAACTCCCTGGGCTCCAAGGGAGGCAGAACCCAGCTCAGCCTTGTGGCCTGTGGCTGAAACAAGACTTCCCTTGCAGCTCCTCTGGACACTGAGATGTGACAAGCAGCACTTGCTCGCTCAGTCAGATGTGCAATGCACTCAGGAGCAGGATGCAGCAGCTTTTCACCGTTATCTAGAAACATCTATTTTACACGGACAGTGATTGAAATGGGGAGAGGAGATTTGTCACTGAAACCCAGAGACAGAGCGAACAAAGGTCCCGTCATTTCCCAGAGGTGTGGACATCTCTGGGTTTTAGGTGTGAACGTGTTTCAAGTCCCTGTTGACAGCGCAGGGAAGGGTTGGTGCACACCTGGGATCTGTCAGGATTGATCAGGAGATCATCCCTTTAACTCCAGCCTTCACAAACGTTCCCAGCCACTATCCCAACTTGCTCCAAGCCCCATCCAGCCTGACCTTGGACCTTCCAGGGATGGGGCAGTCACAGCTTCTCTGGGCATCCTGTGCCAGTCCTCATCACCCCCACAGCCAAGAATTTCCTCCTAATATCCCATCTAAACCTACTCACTTCGTCTGAAGCCATTCCTCCCCTGTCCTGCCACTACATGCCCTGTAAAGAACTCCTCTCCACATTTCTTGAATCAGTGCACTGGAGGCTGGGA
Source organism: Melanocharis versteri (assembly GCA_013397845.1). Taxonomy (NCBI): domain Eukaryota; kingdom Metazoa; phylum Chordata; class Aves; order Passeriformes; family Melanocharitidae; genus Melanocharis; species Melanocharis versteri. Next base: position 205,423 of record VZTG01003742.1, read on the forward strand.
TGATTTCTTTCTCCTTTTCCTGTGTCTGGTGTGCAGACAGAGGAACCCTGTGCCTCACATGCTGCTCTCAGGGGATGAGGAGCAGATGGGAAATGCTGGGGGAACAGGAGGCTCTTCCCTGCTCCTCATCACACATGCCTGTGCTTCCTTGGGTCCCCCTCCCTCACCTAATCCTCTCTGAACTTCTTTCTCTTCCCAGCAGAGAAGCTCCCTGGAACACTTTGCAGAGACTGAGATAATTCTTTCACCCCTTTCTCATTCTCCCTGCCTCTCTCTCTGATCTTTTGCAGCCCTTTCCTCTCATTTCCAGGCTCGCACTTGCTCTTCCATCACTCCTTCACTCCTGGCATCGCTGTTCCTTTGCTCTCTGCTCTGCCAGCTGTCTCCACACTGCTGACTGACCATGTCTCCTTGTTTCCTTGCTGCTCGAGTGCTGACATGCACACAGAGCCCACCTCTGCATGCCAGGAGGTGCAGGATGCTCATTCCTCTGCCCTGGCTCTGGACTAACATTTGGAAGGTCACCTCCATCACCCTCTAAATAACTCTGTTTCAGCATGTTGGATTCCTGGGTCTCTCCCCGTGTTTTGCAAAGCTGATGCAACACATGGAAGCAACTCCAAGACACAGGAATCTCAGCTCTTCCCTTTGATATAGAGGAATCAAAGGGAAGAGCTGGAGAAAATAACCCTAAAGGCTCAAAATCCAGAAGGCAAAGGGCTAGAGGTGTCAACTTCATGTTATTTAAATCTCAAGGTTTTGAGCTTCCTCTTACTTTTGGTTTATTAATGATTGGGGAAGACTGTTCTGCAACCAGGTTTTGAGCAACCTTATGTTACTTATGAGCAACTTTACTCATCCCTGGAAGTGTCCAAGGCCAGGCTGGACAGGGCTTGGAGCAACCTGGGATAGTGGAAGGTGTCCCTGCCCATGGCAGGGGTGAAATGGGATGGGCTTTATTGTCCCCTAGAAAACCATCCTGTGCTTCTGTGTTTGCCTCGAGGAAGGAGATTTGCTGTCCCTCTCTGTGCAGGCAGGTTTGTTCCGTGGGTCAGCTTCACGCTCCAGTGGAAAGTTGTGCTTTCCCCCTGTAAATTAGCAGAAAGTCGCCCACAATCTGCGAATAAATCACATCTGTGCAGTGCTATCATTCCCTAAAACCATTACAGTGTGTCGGAGGTGAGACTGGTAGGGTCATGCGTAGCAGAAGCAGATGGGTATTTTGGAGGCTCTTTTAAACTTTGCCAGCGAAATATCAAATAAATATGTACTTCAACTAAAGCGTGGCAGAAAGCACATTTGGTAAAAATTAAGTAACAGTACTGCAAATCATGTTGACAGGATCTTTTTGGCCTTTCTGTGTCTGTTTCTCATTAAAATGGGGAAGGCTTATACCTATTTGTCTCCTGAGATTTATTCTTCTCCCCTCTGCCTCTGAGTCACTATCAGCAGCAGAATTATTGTTTGCAAATTAGCTGCCAAAGAGGAGGGGGGGGTCTGGCCAGTTTACTTCTGATTTCATGACCACTGATTAAAATCTTGTCTGCTGCTTATGTTATCATATCAATTAGTTAAAGCAATCATTAATAACTTTGCTTAATTATGACTTAATTTCTTCAAATGTGGTCTTTGCACAAGATATCAAGCAGCATTAACTCCCGGGTTTGGAGTGGCTGTTTCCAGGGGATTGTCAATTTGAGGCTGTCCCCAGAAACACTGGCTCAAGATCACAAGTTTTAAAAATAACTCAAGAGATTTTTTTTTCTTTCTTTTAATTTGCATATGTTTGTTTATGAGCCATCAGGTTGTGTGCAGACCATGTTTTTCATCATTGAGCCAGAACCAGAAAAGGCAGAAAGATCCTGTTTGAAAACAGAAAGCTGAAATTGCCCAGTAGGTGTGACTTTTTGACCTGGGGATTTAAAAGCAGCAGAGACACCCAGAAACCGTAAATTTTGGTGGTCTTGTTGCAGATTTCTATCACTCTGCTGCCTCAGAGTATTGATTTAGAAGGGGCTGTGAAAGATGACCACTGTGCACATCCACTCTTTGGAGGCAGTCAGGTTTTCTGCAGGACTTCCCTGCTCAACTTCTGGAAGGGTGTTGGCAGCATCATCTCTTCCTTGGATTAATTATCAGGCAGTTAGGAAGAAATTTTGGGCTGTGAGGGTGGGGAGGCCCTGGCACAGGGTGCCCAGAGAAGCTGTGGCTGCCCCTGGATCCCTGGAAGTGTCCAAGGCCAGGTTGGATGGGGCTTGGAGCAACCTGGGACAGTGGAAGGTGTCCCTGCCCATGGCAGGGGTGGCACTGGATGATCTTGAAGGTCCCTTCCAACCCAAACCATTCCATGATCCCATAATTGGCTGTTCCTAAACCAGACTGACATCCTGTGTAGGATCAAGGCCACCAGAGCTTTTAAGAAGCCCAAAACATGGTTGAATTCACTGTCTTTGCAAAAAAGTGTCACATTCCTCTCCCTCTAAATCCTCCAAAGAAGAGGACTCCAAACTGCCCATTTCCTTGCCAGCTGTCCTGCTCTTGGGCAGTCCTGCACAAAATTGATATGGAAGAGCAGTTCCTAGAGTTCACTCAATCCCTACCAAGCAATGAGTGTAATCCCAGTTGGCAGGAAAGGCAACTTCTGTTCTCTTTGATTGTCCTTTCCTGCCCCTAAAATACCCCTCATTACCCTCAGCAATATCAGAGGCTGAACTGTGCTCTCCCTCGCATTTGCTTTCACCTAATTAAGAGCCTGTTAAATAAGGTCAGATGCCCTCTGAGAAATGTCTGAATAGATGGAAAATCCCGCGTGGATGCTCAGCTAAGGATGGAAAAGACACTGCGTGAGTGCCTGTGTTTCTCAGCCAAGAATGATAAAAGTGATTTGGCCCAGTGGCAAAAACTGCAGCGTGTTGTGCTGCTGACTCTTTTGAAATAATTCTCTATCAGCAAAAGGCAAATTATTGCAAAAAGTCATAATTTAGCTTGATTTTAACTCGTTTGCTGCTTTCATGTGGGTGTTTTGGAGTAAGCTGGGATAATTCAGGGAGTAGGGAGTCCCTTAACCTCCCGCTGGGTTGGTTGTGTGTTCCAGAAGGGATGTGAATAACTGAGGAAGCTGAGCTGAGCAGGAGAGGAACAGATTCAAAGTCTTGGAGGTGCCCCAAACGAGTCATTCATGTCAAGGGAAGAAATTCCACTTGGGGCTGTCTCCACCCCATGAGATTCATGGGCAGCTGGAATTTCAGCTCTCACTGTCCCGCAGCCTTGGGCTTTTCACACTTGAATTAAGCTCTTTTTATGCTTTAGAAATGCTTTCATGAGCCAGTTGATGCTGTATTGAAGTGCCCCACTTTGCCCTAAAACCAGGGCTATGTGAAGTGCACTGGGAAGGAGGAAAGGCAGGGAGACAGTGCAGGATTTGGGAGACCTGGAGTCATTCCCTGCCTTGCTCACAGAGTCCTGGCACTCTCAGGCACACGATGTGATTCTTGGGGTGGTCCTGTGCAGGCCAGGAGTTGGACTCGATGATCCTTCCAACCCAGGATATTCTAGGAATTTATGATTCAATGACATCAGCTGCGGGCAAACCTCTGTAACTCCATGTGTCCTGAAGGTACAGGAGATATTCCCAAGATCACAACCTCTTTTGGAACTCTCTGTAACACCTGCCACTGACTACTGAAAACTCAGCTCTCCTCCTGACCTGTGTGCACGCCCTGGTGAGAGCTGGACACCTCTGCTTGATCCCAAAGTTCAGAGGGACTTTTGCTTTGTCACCATCAGGTGTCCAGTCGGAGCTCTGCTGGGTATCAGATAGGGAAATGCTCCTTCAGAGAATAAGTTGTAGCCACCCTGTCCTCTAAATGATGTGAGTGAAAGCTTCCTTGATCCCACCTGGAGGAACCTTGACAAGGCCAAGCTGCGTGGAGAGGAGCAGCAGGGAGCAGTCTGACAGTTGTTCACTGGAAGGAAGGATTTCATACAAAGTGCAGGTCGGGATGCCTTTGCTGCGTGCTTGGCCTTGCTGATCCATGCCAGAGCTGTCTCTTCCAGGCCTGCCCCATTCCCAGAAAAATTATTTCCCTGCAAGCACATTGCATTAATCATTGGGTCCAGCTGAGGGGGAGGATCTGCAGCTCTGGCAGTACTCTGAGTTCATGGATCTTGGTCGTGGGCAGAGTCTAAACCCTGCCTGCTGGCAGGACACGAATTCCTGTGACTCTGGGTCACGGCACTGCTGGTGAGATTTTGCAGCTGATGAGCAGAGGGGCTGAGTGACACATCCTTTGCTGTGCCTGTGACAGAGCAGAGCATCAGGGCTGAGTCTGGATCAACCCTGGGCCAGGATTTGGGTGCACTTAATCCACATTAACACAATTTGCTGCGTTTCCCACTAAAAGACCTGTGTTCAGACACAGTGGTGGCATATTTGTGCCTGAGCTCTCCAGTTGTACCCTCGTCTACGTGTTCAATATTTGAGGGTAGAACCACAGCTTTCCCAGTGCCATCTGTGGATCTGCACTTGGCTTGAGCTGCAGCCTGAACTAATGTCAGCATCCGTCTCTTAGCCTGCCAAAAAGCCATGTCCCCATGCCAGGATACTTCCTCCACAGGCTGCTCAAAGAAGCAGCACAGGAGCTGGAGGATTCTCAGAGGGTTCTGAGGGTGCTGTGTTCTCTAGAGGATGGTTTAATTCACCTTTGGGATTCCTTGCTTTGAGGCATTCATGTGAGGTACACATCTGGCATCAGGACGTGAGGAATGGGATGGGTGTTTCAGTCTAACCAGGTCTGCTTCCTCCTGTACCACGTTTTTAAGTTTTAATTGTTCCCTCTAATTCATGGGGCTCTGCTGACAGCTCCCCCCTGCCTTGCACAGGGGACAGAAAATCAGAAAGGGTGGAGGAAGGAGTGAGCAATGCCCAGAAATGCACAAAGCACCCGCAGATTCATTCCCTGGGTGAGGAGAGGCAGGGTCTATCGATCCTGGGGAGCCATGGAGACGTGTCCCCTGGGGCACGGTGCTGCCCAGCACACGGCCTGAGGGTCACCTGGCACTATTGATTGTGGTGCTGTTCCTCTGTGGAGTCAAATACAGGCTGCTCAGTACGGCTGCTGTGCTGTTCTGGGAGAAAGGAGGTGTGGATGTTTAATGCATCTCTCTCATGTTTAAAAAAAAAAAAAACAAACCCACTCCCATCTCCCTGAGTCCTGTCAGACTGGTAGGTTGTGTTTCCAGCTAGGAACAGGTCAGAGTATTAAGGGCAGCTCAAGGAATTTAGCTGGAAATCTGAAAATCTCCCTCCTCCCTTCCCCCAGCCCCTGACCCTGTAACAGACCCAGAAGAAGGGGAGAAGAAAGGGGAAACCTAAGAAGCTGGTGATTACATGTGAAGCCTGGCAGATCTGTAATCCTGGACTCCATTAAACATCTGTCTGCTCCAATCTCCCTGACAGCCAGGTCTCCTCCTCTCGCTGCCTCGCACAGATCCCGCATTTGCAGGTCACTCCGAGGCACCGGTTGTTAATCACCATGCCCTGCTTTGGTGTTCCACAGCCCAGCCTGGGCACCAGAGCTCCCAGGGAGGGGGGATTTGGGCAGGGCAGTGCCCACAGCTCAGAGCTACAGGCACATCCACACCTCTTGGGTTGGAGCTTTTCCATCTAACAGATTGTGAGTGCTTTCCCGGATTGCCCAGTGCCTGTCTGGGGCCGTTCTCTTAATTATTGCATTTTAAACAGTCTTCCAAAGTTGTTTCCATCACAGGCTCATGTGTCTTATTATTTTCTTTGAGGCAAGTATTTGCTCTCTTGGGGCACCATAAGTGCGCAGAGTTATCATTTTCTAATGCATTTTCTGTTTTTCATGTGATATCCCTGAACTCCTAAGCACACTCCATGTTAGTGGATTAATAGGAATTTCATTGTAAGACTCAGGGAGAATTTTTTTTCAATGCTCCAGAGTTCGCTGTGTCTTCTGCACTCATGGCTTTGAGTCTTTCTTGCTGCGAGGCCCCTGCTAAATATCTTTCATCACGTTATATTACTTGATACAGTCATTATCATCATATATAGTAGGAACTGGAAAATGAAATCCATTCCAGAACCTGCCCTTGAAAGGCAAACTGGCTTTTATGTTCTTTTCTATTAAAAAACCCTTTAAAGTCATACTGTAATGTTATTTTTCCCCATTTTTTTTTCAGGGTTTGGGTTTTCTTCCCAGTTCTTGTGATTTTCCAGTTTGTGATTGGAGTCAAGAGTACCTAGCTACCCTGAAAATTATTTTCTTGTTTTATTTCCTAGCTGCGTGAAGAAGTAATGGGAATCCTTGAGACCTAAATTAGTCTGTCTTGCTTTGTTGTTTGTCTTTGGTTTTTGTTTTTCTTTTCCTTTAGAAAGATATTCTGAACCAGCAATCTGAGCGCTTGGTCAATACTCTGCTGTATTTTTGTTTGTAGTGTAAGCTTGGCTTTCACAGCCGCTTGTGTTTGGGTGGTTGGGAAGATTTGAAGGGACGGAAAAATCCATGCAGAAAGTTGTGTGGATAAATCAATGGGTGTCTGCCTGCCCCCTCTGTGGATGTTGCACATGGACACGACAATTCCCCTGCCAAATGCCCCGTGTGTCATTGCCTGGATAAAGGCTGTGTTAAGATTTTTTGAAATAATCGGATTTTTTGAAATAATCATCCTAAAACTTTAGGTTTTCCTGTCTCATCCCAACTGCAGCACTTCTCACGTCGTTCCTAGGAATCCTTCCCTTTAATTCACCTCCTGAATTCACTTCTTTTCCCTTAGTCCTGAGCTCCTACATAAATACCTGCTCTTGTGTCCCTCCTCTGAGAGTCTGGGTCCGTGGATGCCTTCGTGATGGATTTACAACTTGCAAAGCCCTTTGGATTTCTTGAGGATGAAAGACAGTGTTTGTACAAGATCCCTGCCCTCATGACATAATTTGGGAAGCTTTCTCTGGAAGGAACCTTCCAAGCACTTGCGAGTTCACGTGTCAGTAGTTTCTGCCCCTAAGAGCGAAGGTAACCCGTGTGTTCCCTCCAGGCATCACACCAGGAATGTGTTTTGATGGAGTATGGACCCCAGGGTGGTTCACATAATTAATGTTGGATTCACGGAGCACTGGGAAGAAGGAGATGTTTGCACTGACCTGGGCTCCACAGGACAAGGCTTCCTTTATTCCCACTATATCCTTGTTTTATTCCACTGGTTAAACGCAATAAAACAGCGAACAGCTTCTGGCAGTGAAGCCAAATGCTGCCTTGTGCCTGTAGACCTCAGCTTTCTCCCTCTCCCAAAAAAAAAAGGATAGCTCCATTCAAATTGATAGGGAATAAACCCAAGGCATTCCTGGACACTGGGAGGTTTCCTCTTCCTCTCCAAGAGCATTATCTCCCTCGGGATTTCCACCTCCGGCCATGAACTGGCAGCTTGGCCATTACGACCCACTTGGCAGTGACTGATTGTGGGGATCTCTTTGGCTGTGGAAAATGTGGAACTGATTGTCTGGGCGACCCCGCTTGACCTGGGGAATTCTGCGTTTAACCTGGCTTTAGACATAATAAACTGGAGTAATTAGCAGAGAAATTCAGTGGTGACACGTCTAATTGATTGGAAATGCCAGTCCCCGATGAGAGCGGGGCTGTGGTGAGGGCTGCGCCGTGAAGGGGTCGGCAGGATGCTGTCAGGAGGCAGGAAAATGCAGGGAAGGAATGTGGAGCCTGCTGGAGGTTTGCTTTTCTTTGCAGCTGAGAATGCTGCAGGTTTGCTTTTCTTTCCAGCTAATGGCCTGGGTGAATACGCTATCCATCACTAATTACTGATCCCTCCACTCAGCACTTTCCCAAGGTTGAGCTCGCACCTCTGGGAAAATACACCTCAATCTCTGCACAGTCCATCTCAGCCGTGGACTTGCAAAGAGAAAAACGCCTTTTGTGATGCTCATCTGAAAACCCAGCAGTCTCTGCCCCACCAAGGAGGCAAGGATGGGCCCTTTTTGGGAGAACATTTATTCCAGATCGTGGATTGATGATATCTTATCTCCCGTGTCAACGCGGATCTGTGATATCCCTTCCCAGGCTTTGTGCTTCTAGATTGATGACAGTCGAAAAATGAAGTATTTAAATGAATTTCTCTTTTAGAATTGTGCTTAAAATCATGCACTTTGCTGTCCTGGTTCGTGGCAGAGCCTCAGGAGTACGTGTGTGCCCACCTTGGAGCAAGGTACCCTGTGGCATGGGACCAGGAGTGGCCTGGGAGTGTCTCCCAGACAGTCTTGGACGTGGTTCAGGGATGACCATGGCCAGTGACAGTTTCTGAGAGGCAATTTGGCTGCAGCTGCTCCATTTTCAGGCTAAGGGAGCCAAATGAGGTGTAATTCTGCCCTTCTGTACTCCCTGGCCTCAGGACCAGAGTGTGAGGCAGGCACATGAAATTTCTCAGTGCAGGCACAGCTGCCCAGCTTGGTACAGGTTGTGTGATTTGTGGAGGTGGGTTCAGAGTCTCTGCTACTCATTGTGGCCTCTCAGTACTTAAAGGGAGCTTATAAAAAAGAGGGAGAATGATTATTGACATGGACAGGTAGTGAGGGGACAAGGGGGGATGGTTTTAAACTAAAAGAGGAGAGATTTTGGTTAGATATTAAGAAATTCTTCCCTATGAGGGTGGGGAGGCGCTGGCACAGGGTGCCCAGAGCAGCTGTGGCTGCCCCTGGATCTCTGGAAGTGTCCAAGACCAGGCTGGATGGGGCTTGGAGCAGCCTGGGACAGTGGAAAGTGTCCCTGCCCATGGCAGGGGGTGGCACTGGATGGAATTTGAGGTCCTTTCCAGCCCATTCCATGATTCTGTGGTACCTCACAGGACAGGAGCTGTTGCAAGGTGTCAAGCACTCAGTGTTTTTCACTTGTAGTGCTAATTAACCATTTTAAAGTCTTGATGAAAAGCTTCTTGTAAACAGGAGCAGCAGAGGAGCAGGGTGAGTACATGTCTGGGGAAAGCTGAAGCAGCCAACTGGAGGAGCTGGCAGCAGCCTCTGGAGGGGGAGATATCAACTATATCCTATGGAAAAAGGGGAGAAAATAAAATGTGGGGTTCACTGGCCTCTTTTATCTCATAACACAGACACAGCCTCAGAGGTTACAACCTGTTGCAGCTGTTACACCATGAGAACTCTCCATTTGCTAAGGTTTTTTTCTTCAAGGACTGGTTTCCTTGAGGTGCACCCTCCTCCCATCAACAGGAACCTCTGGAAACCAGCTCTGGGCTTCGGGAACACTTTAATATCCTAGATCAATAAATTCAGAGGGAAAAGGCAATCCAGTGACACCACCATATGCACTGAAGCATCCTGCGGAGATCGTGGAGTCTCCAAACAAACATTAGATGTGTAAACAGTGGATCAGCATTCCTTCGCTGCAGACCCACTTATTGCCTTCCTGATGATTTATTTTCATTAATTTTCATAGCTAAACAGATGAAAGCGCCATGAGCAAACATTGTAGGCTCTCCCTGCTCCCACACAACTCAACATCCCCCCTTTCTCCTTTCCAAACTTTCAGCTGGCAACCAATCCATCCTCTGCTTTTTTGTGGCACAAAGTTTGCATAGCCCAAAATTCCTTTCCCCAGTCTTCAGTGCTTTGACACTTCTGGGATGTTATTCTCTCTGTTTAGAGGAGCAGTGATAATGGTGGAAATGTGAAAAGACCTTTTAAATACTGAAGTATTTGTGTTTAATGGATATTTTTGAGTTTGTGGTTTTTTGTTTGCTTCCTCACATGCTGTTTATAAGGAAAGAGGATTCACACATTACAACTGCACTTTGGAATATTTTTTTCTTAAAGCAGAGGGATTATTTGTAGGTTTCAGCATCAACAGTTTTACCTCAGGGTCCTGGAAAAAGAGAAAAATCTTCTTCACTGGGCAGATGAAATTTTTTTGCTCAGCTGGGTCAGGTCCTTGGAGATAACCTGTGAATTTCAATGGGACAATTCTATTCTTCTTTTGCTTGCATTCGTTATTTATTTTCTGCCATCCTGCCTCCCCAAGATATTAACCTGGGGATTCTTTAAAATTTTGATAAAAGTCATCCTGAATTTAGGGGTCCATTTGTGGGGGGAAAACGTGTTTGTTCTGGCTCTGTGATTTGGTCTTGGCCTGGGATGGTGCTTTTCCTCTTGTCAGCCATGCAAATAGTCATGTGGAACAGAGAAGTGAGGAAGTTATTTATTTTTTATTATATGTGTGTATAATATATATATTTACAAGAGCATGTAGTGACAGAACAAGGGGTTTCAAATGGTTTCAAAACCATTGAAATGGTTCAAAACCATTTCAAATGGTTTGAAACAATGGTTTCAAACGGACAGACGGCAAGGTTAGATTGGATATTAAGAAGAAATTCTTGGCTGTGAGGCTGGGGAGGCCCTGGCACAGGTTTTCCAGAGAAGCTGTGGCTGCCCCTGGATCCCTGGAAGTGTCCAAGGCCAGGTTGGACAGGGCTTGGAGCAACCTGGGACAGTGGAAGGTGTCCCTGCCCATGGCAGGGGTGGAATGAGATAATCTTTAAGATTCCTCCCAATCCAAACCATTCTATGATACATAAATCGATAATATTTATGTATTATTAGTGGTTTCCTCAAAGATTTCATGAAAGGCTACAGCGTTTTCCTAACAAAGTTCCCTCTCCTTTGTGTGGGGTTTGGAGCAGGCTGCGGGTGAATGAGGCTTTTTCCCCCACCACACAAGAGGGTTTTTGTGAGATGATGAGGGTGACTGGGAAGACGATGGGCAGGTTCATCAGGAATGGAACACACAGAGCACCTGAACCTACTGCACACGTGGAGATCTGCTCTCATGCTCATGCCAGGTCAGAGGGCAAGAGGAAAATCGTGTCACAGAGGCATCACCTGGCGCTTCCACACGTTTCTGTATCCAAACCCTGCGGGATCACCTTGTCTGCCAGGGAAGCACGGCCGGGCTGGAAGGCAGCCTGTGCTGGCAGGGCACAGCACCATTACAGTAATGCATCTGCAAAGGGGAGGCTGCCGAGGGGCTCTGGGGATAATGGAGTGGCTGGGCTAATAAAATTAGCCTGGCATTCACAGCCTGAGCGGGGAGGAGGGGAACTGTCCCTTTCAGTCTTCCCAATCACGCCCTGACATCTCATTCCAGCCCAGGAAGGGAAGCAGGCGAGGGGGAGCCTTCCAGCAGAGTGGAGACATGCTGCTGCACTGATGCAGTGCTGGGGCTTTCTGGAAAACCAACTGGCTGGGCTGTGGTGGCTCCACCTCGGTGACAACGCGAGCCCTGAGCCACCGCCACGCTCCGCCAGCCACCCTTCCCTCCGACGGGGCAAGGTTGGAAATACATTTGTCACTCGAGCTCCAGACAGCAAACGAGGCTGATTTAATTAACCCTGGGAGCCCTGCTGGCCTCGTCTGCGAGAGCTCAGGACAGCAGGACGTGGATGAGTGGAGGCAGGGAGAGGAGGGAGAGGGGAAGAGGGCAAAGGCACGAGGCTGGTGGAGCATCAGGAGCCATCTCAAAGCACTTTGCTTCTCACCACCGAAAGCCCCTCACAATTAGTCTTGATGTGATTTACATTTACTTTAAGGCATCTGCATAATGGGGTATAATGCACAGGAAATGCAGTCACGAGCTTCTGAAAGCTTTTGGGGGCTGACAATTCCCGCAGAGCATGAAATCTCCCTCTTCCCTGCAGCTGGAAGCGAGTCCAGCCTTTACAGAGTGTGTGCTCGTGGGCTAAAATGCCAAAAAATCTACCTTGCAGTGTGTCTGAACCATCAGCTCTATTCATGAAGTGTCCAGACGTGCCCTTTGTTTTCTACCTTCCCAAAGAATTTATTGGGATGTTGGACTTCTTATTTAAACACCAGGCAGGAGGATTTTCACCTCTAGCAGAGCCAAAACTAGGTGAATGTTGCTTTGCTGTCAGTCAGGGGCAGAGCAGGGGCTGGGGGAAGCTGGGCCACCTCTGCCCACACCTGGCAGGCTTTGGTGGCCAGGTTTGCCGTGAGAGACATCACCCCTGCTTGCAGAAAGTCACCTTGGCCAAGGAGCTCTGAAATTTTAATGCTCCCCACCAAATATTGACTCTCTGAGGGCGTCTGAGTAAGCCTTTAGCGGAGAAGTCGATATTTGTCTGATGTTTCAATGGATAATGTTGCTTTTCTCTGAATTTCCTCTGGACTCTGCTGGCCTCTCCCAAACTCGCTGCACAGTGGCAGAAGCAAGACAAAAACACGGGCAGAGGAGGGAGTGTTCCTTTTGGAGGGTTGCTCTGTGTTGTCCACTTCTCCCTGACCTAATGAGGCTCTTTTTTGGGTGCCTCTCTCTCAACTCAGCATCTGAGCCTGGTGTAATCACTTCCAGCACGCAGCTATCCTTCCCCATTTGGCTCTCCCTCGCTCTCTAAGGAATTTGGACAGCCAACATTTACCACGGACGCAGCAGAAATGTTGCAATAAATGCAAAGACATCAGGAATTTTCCATGAGAAACATTCCTCTTCCCACTGCAGGATAATCTTGTCACTCCCTCCTGAGTAGACTTGAGTGGGTCTCATCTGTCCTGCTGGGAAAAGAAGCTCCAGGTGAGATTTTAGGTAGGGTAGTGGCCGTATATTGGTAATAGAAGACAAACGTGTTTCTGTTTCCCTGCTTCACTGCGGTTCCTCAGTTGAATTCTGCAGCAGAGGCTCCATTCTGCCCTTGCACATGGTCATTCTGCCTCCTTGGGCAATTCAGCATCTGTCCCCTACAAGTCTGAGCTGCAGGAGGATCCCAGTGGGGTACAAGTGAATATATTGCCTTCCAGGTAGCAGAATCACTGCTGCAGGTTAGATTTCTGCCAATTTACCAACCATCAGGGACTCGGTCTAAGCTGGCTGTGCCTCCTAAGAAAGAATAATCCTGTAAACAATGTAGCTCTAATATAGGGAACAATTAAATAACTTGTTTCTGATTGAAGTTGAAATTCATTTTATTTCCATTTGCAAGGCGAGCTGGGCAGGTTTCAAAATAAGTGAAAAAAGGAGCTAATTTATATTTCTGTTAGTGCTTGTAGCAGCTAGTAAATAAATCCAGGTGCTCACGGGGAGTTGGGAGACTTTAATTTCAATGGCAGCTTGGGCGTCTGATAACTGTGGGAGTCTGGACTTAAAATAAATGCAGAGGAGCAGTTTTCAGGAGCAAAGGGCACGGGATTTGTGGGCGCATTTCTTTGCTGTTTTAAATTTAGTCACAGAGTCCCAGAATGTTTTCTGTTGGAGGGGACTTAAAGATTATCTCATTCCACCCTCTGCCATGGGCAGGAACACCTTCCACTACCCCAGGTTGCTCCAAATCCTGCCCAAGCTGGCCTTGGACACTTCCAGGGATGGCACAGCCCCAGTTTGACTCTCCAGTGATGATTTTATCCCACTCAACTGCTGGTTGATGCCTTCACAGATCTGTGGCATGTCTGGAAGACATCCCTAGCTGGGGTTGACGTTTTTGGGGTGGTCACCTCAGCAGGGCAGCCTGGGCTGGCAGGAGGTCTGATCAATATTTATCTGGCCAAGAAAGGGAGTGAGTGATGCTCGTATGAGCAGTGTCATATTTAAAAGGTGTCTCCACTTAACTGGAGGTCACAGTGTACACTCTCCCTGAGTGGTGGCATCATTTCATAAAAAAGCTTTTTCATTAATTAAAGTCCCTTAACCTTGCATCGTGCTCAGGGTTTGGTATAGAAGCTTAATTTTTCTGATCAATATATATTACCATATTTCCTAGAAAGAAGCTTTCACCCCCTCAATTAGCTGAGGGAAAAAATAATTGTGTGCATTTGAAAGCATTTTGTGCCTCTAGTATCCATTAAGTAGATCAGAGCTGCAGTTTTCTTGTTCTTATGGACTTTTGTCCATATCAGTTACCCAAAGGAGCAGAAAGCATTATTTGCTCTCATCAAATGACATTTCAATAAATGCCAGGGGAAAATGCTGATTCTGTTCTGCCTTTTTTTATTATTTTTTATTTAAGCTTGGGGGAGAGGGGATGAACTCATGAAAATGCCCCAGCCCACAAATCAAGAGTTTTGGGGTTGAGATTTCTCCGTGGTCTCTGTGTGATCCCGCACAAGTCATTAAAGGCCACAAACAGCTCCTTGCAGCAGGGTCTGGCATTTATTTTTATGTAACACCCAGGGCCACTGATTTTGATGAGGTTTCCAGGCAGGAACATGCTTATTAATTTATCCTCAGAATTAATGGAATTGGGCAGGAGAGGAGAACTGTTTCATCCCCCAAACCTTCCCTCACTCCCAACTTCCAGCACTCTGGGAAGCCTTTGGGCAACTTTGCACTCCCAGTCCAGGGGCAGAGCCCTGCAGGTGGACTCACCCCCCAGCAAAATGTCCTCCTTCCCTCCTGCTGGGCTGGAATTAACATTCTTGTTTCAATCCCTTTGTACGGGAAAAGCTAAAAATTAATTGCCTGTGCACACAAGAGGTGAACAAGCAGATGCCCAGGAAAGCACAACAGAATTATTGAGTGATTCTGCTTTAATTAAGTGCATCAGAGAGCTGGGAATGGTGGGGCCCCGTGCTTGGTGCCAGTAACATCACTGAGAGGAGGATGTGAATGGATGGCTGCTGCCAAGGGATGATGGAAGGTACTCAAGGAATATAGAAAGCGATTTTAATTCTGGCTTCCTTTGAGAAAGCTGGAGCTGAAGCCAATAACCATAAAACTACTGGGGCAAAGCTGCAAACGCACCAAGGGCATCCCTCAAGCACTTATCTCTGTGAGCCTTGTGAGAAGGGACACCTTTTATCAATGAGAGGGGAGCACAGCAGAGCTGCAGCTATGGATTCCCTGCCAAAAAGGGCTGCAGGCAGCATTTTCAACCTCTGCCTGAAGCTGGCACCATCCAAACCATCCAAGAGGGTGAAATCTGCTTTACCTTTCTGAGCAGGTAAAGCAGATTAAGCATCCAGAGAAAACATCCAGACACCTGCTGGTGGTGGGAGAGGGAAGTTGGCCCTTTCAGGGTGAAATACACTTGATTTTCTGCACGTTCAACTTTAGGATTACATGAGGTACCCTCAGCTGTTGCTACTTCACGGCAGCGCTTGCAAAGAGAGCCAAAGCAACTCATTTTATGGAGTTATTTGCAATGTCTGTCAAAAATGATTTTTACTTCAAGGCCCCTCTCTACAACAGCTGAGAGATCTCAGCTTGTCTCCAGCGTCCATGCTTTTTCTCATCAGGATTCCCTGTGATCCTTACAGAGGTGCTGGCGACTCTGGCTCTGCCGCCAAGGAGCAGCTCAGATGTTTGTCCAAGGCTCACACCCAAAGCAGAGACCAGCTTGTTGACAATTATTCCAATAATTCCAATTATTGTGTCACAGTGTCAGCACATGGCTTTGTTTCTGATACTTTGTTTCTGAATACTATTTCCCCCCAGGGAATTAATTCTCATCCCTTTGGGAGGGGGCAGCAGATGCCTTTCATTTCTCTCTGTCCCCAGCTTGCCCAGGTCGTTGCTCTGTGCATTTGGTGGCCTGAACAGTGATGATTTTGGGGTCTGCTACCCAAAGAATGGCCAGAAATGGATTCTGAGAAGTCACACAATTGTATCACTTCTTCAGCTTTAAGTCTGAGTGCTTGGACTGAACTTTCTGTCAAACTCAAGCTGTGCTTTACTTTAAAAACATCAAGATTTTCTTGTCATCTTCTCTTCTGGCTCTCAGGCCAGAATAAAGGAGAGATCCCACTCCAGGGACACAGATCCCACCCTAGGAGATGACCCACCTGGAATCAGCAGCATGGCTCGGACATCAAGGGGTGTCAGGATGACTGCAGCTAATCCCCCAGTAATTAAAGTCTTTCAGCCCTCAGTTCCAAGCCTCTAAAAACCCAAACCCACATCACTGCTGTGGGAAATGTGTCCGGGGATCCCAGAGGCGAAAGTGCTGACAAAGAACTCCAGAGAAATTAGGAAAATCAGTGATCCATGGCAAAGCCCTTCAAGGGCATTTGTGGGGCTGTTTCTCAGAGTGCATCAAGCACAGAGGGACACAGGGAATTTGTGGGAATGGCTCCCTGGGGAAGCTGAGGTGTGGAAGCTCCTTGGCTTGGTTCTTACGGACAAATTGCAGTGGGGATCAGCACACTCCTCCAAAAAGTATTGTTCATCTCCTGGGTTATTTCCATTCTGGGCACTGCACTGATTCAGGAGCTGATCCTTGGATGCTGGAGGGTGTTCTGTTAAACCTTGGAGTTGTACTTCAATGTATAAAGTTGTTCTTCAAATCACAGAATCGTTAGGGTTGGAAAAGCCCTCCAAGATCATCGGGTCCAAGCATTAACCCAGCCCTGCCAAGCCCACCACCAAACCTTGCCCCTAAAAGCCACATCCATGCATCTGTTGAACACTTCCAGGCTTCTGTGCAACAGGAAGATAAACTTAAAAAAGGGCCCAGATCAAGTGCTAAGGGTTTAGAAACGGCTGAAGATGGACTTAAAGTTCGAACCACGCTGAAGGAAAAGAAAATGCAAATGATCTCCATTTATCGTCATAACTGGAACCTCAAAGGTGCCGTCAAGTCTTGGTAGAGGTGCAGTGGGAAAGCTGGGCATGGCCTGTGAATGGAATAACAAAGAGCTGCAGGAGAGCAGTAAAATTGAAAAATAACTTCAAAACTGTGGAGATTTTGGCACATCCAGTGTGGCGTTGCCACCATCCAGCCTGGGA
The DNA here is from genome assembly GCA_013397845.1 of Melanocharis versteri. NCBI lineage: Eukaryota > Metazoa > Chordata > Aves > Passeriformes > Melanocharitidae > Melanocharis > Melanocharis versteri. The sequence continues at coordinate 222,189 of VZTG01003742.1, forward strand.
CCACTGGGAGCCTTTGGGCAGGGTTAGGATTGTGGCCAGAGAGGAAACTGCAGTGAAAAATTAGGAGAATATTGGGGTCTTCACTGGAGTTTTGTGCACAGAGACCTTTTAGGGTAGCCCTCATCACAACATACCCTCATCACAGCAAATGTGCATTTTTCCACACTCTAGGGCAGTGTCCCATGTCTAGCACAGCACCTCAGTGCCTGAAGGTGGAGAGGAGAAAATCTGGCAAAGATCAGCTCCAGCCTAGATAAGCTGAAAGTGAGCAGCCATCTCCAATATCCAAAGCAAATTAGACCTCTTCCTTGCTATGTGCCCACAAAGACGCTGGAATTCCGCACTGCTCCTTTAATTTTTATGGCATTTTGCTTCTTTCTGTGGCGTGCAGGAACTTGCAGTCTGCTCGTAACAACATAAGATCACAGCGTGGTCTGCTTTATATCTGCATATGTACAGAGACACACAATGTTTCTCCCAGCATGCAGAATGAATAAATTCTGGAGTAATTTTTCATTGTTGCCTTTATGAGCTTCAAGGAAAAAAAAAAGCCCCACTCCAAAAACCTCAAAAACTAATAAATAATTTATTCCAATGAAATTGCAGTTTATTATGCTGGACTTTAGAAAGCCCAGAGTGCACGTGGGATCCTGGACATCTTGTCTATATTTTTTCTCATCGTATCTATATTTTTTTCCAGGGAGTCCATGAAGTGTCTGCATGTATTTGCATGTGCACGTGCAGGCAAGAAACAGGCACAAAGAGACGTGGTTTCTTTTTACCTGTACATGAAACATAGAATGGTTTGGGTTGGAAGGGACCTTAAAGATCATCTAGTTGAATATTTGTAAAAAAAAAGGTATCCAACCCTCTGGTTTGGATGTGCAGGCTCCCTTCATAATCCAACACAAGTGATGGATTCTTGACACCTCTCTCCAGAGCAGGGCTGGTCACTGGTGGTCACTGGGGTTCAGTGACACCTTTTTCTGTCATTCTAAACAGCCACTTAAAATACACCAGAAGAACTGTGTCCTCTTTGTGTATATATATATGTGTAAATACATGTGGGGTTTGTGCAGTGGGCCATAATAATATGATTTTATGTGGTTGTATAATTAGCAAATTGCGATTATCTCATTGTGCACATCCAGGTGAGTCCCTGGGGTTGGGGGTGCTGCGTGAGCAGAAGTGTCTGACCCCAAGACACTTGACTCTATGACAGCACCCAGTGTAATGAGACACTAGGGAAAAATAAACCCAGAAGGAAAGGACAAAAACCACTAATCTCTGTGGGTTTTTTGAGGGTCTGCTTCAGAAGCACCAAAAAAGTGACACTCGGGGTTATCTTCCCAGCTTGTTGAGGGGCTGAGGTTACCTGTGGAGTCACAGAATCATAGGATGGGTTGGGTTGGAAGGGATCTTAGGGATCATCCCAGTCCTGGCCCTGCCATGGCAGGGACACCTCCCACCAGACCAGGGTGCTCAGGGTCTCATCCAGCCTGCATTAGCAGCCAGAGTGCTGGCCTGGCCTTCAAGAAACAGGGCTTTGTCACTGACCTCTGAGGTAAATAATTTCTGTTTTCTCTCTTCATTATTCTGATCTGTAGGAGATAAATTAATTCAATTTCCAGAGCCTTGAAGCTCCCTTCTTCCTGAATTTTCTGCCCCTCTTGTCCATTTAGATGTGGATCAGAATGTCTTTCACCCTGTGTCTGCAGCAGGGTGGGGGTGGGCTGGACTTGGCTGGACACCAGGTGCCCACCACCCAACCAGGCCATCACCCCCCTCCTCAGCAGGACAGAAAATGAGATGTAAAAAAAAACTTGTGAGTCAGCATAAAGGTAGTTTACCAAAGCAGAAGCGAGAATTGTGCACAGAAGCAAAGGAAAACAAAAGATTTATTCTCTACTTTCCATCAGCAGGTGATGTCCAGACACCTCTCAGGAAGCAGGACTTCAGTATGTGTGGCAGTTTGTAAGATAAATATTTTACTAACAAATCCAACCCCTCTTCCTCCTTTTTCTTGGCTTTTAGTGCTGACCAGACACCATATGGTCTGGAATGTCCCTCTGGTCAGTTTGGGACAGCTGTCCTGGCTGTGTCCCCTCCCAGGATCTTGCCCACCCCCAGCCTGCTGGTGAGGGGGGAGTGTTGGAGAGACAGCCTCGATATTGTGGCCAAAACACTGGAGTGTTCCCAACACCTTCCCATCTGCCAGTCCCCAGCACTGTGAGGGATCTGGAAAAATTAACTCCATCCCAGCCAGGCCCGATTCGAGGGCACAGCGCCGTGGGATTCTCCTCTCAGCAGGGAAACCTTGCCACATAAATAAAATAGCAGAGATAAACGACTGCTTTGCCAACGGGCTCGTTTAATGGCTGACGCTTAAAATGAAACAACCCACAGATTCACTCAGAGGCGCGTGGAAAACAGGGAGCTGGGAACAGCAATGCCTGGGCTCTTCCCTCGCTGATTCCAGCGGCTGGTTTGCATTGGTAAGGACAGACTAAAGCCTGGGATGTGACATCCCTGCAAGATCAGGTCCTAGGGAGATGAGACAGCCAAAGCAGAGGGGCCCAGGGTCGCTGTTGCTGCCCATGGCTGCTGCCCGTTGCTCAGGCACGCTCCAGCATCACCATTTCCAAGTGAGCCCGGATCTGTATTTCCCTTCATGTGCCACTGGCTGCTTCTCCTGACCTCTTCCATGCTGCCTATTACCTCAGCTCTGCCTCCCCTCCCTCCTGATCGAATTACTAAAGCACACAGTGGAGTCTCTTGGCTCAACAAAATTTAATGACAGTGACAACACGGGAGGATAATAAAGATAAATCAGCTGCTCCCAGGAAGGAAAGATGAAGTAAGAACAGAGTGAGTTAGAAGGATACACCATGCAGTGACCCTGGCGTGCGCACGTCCCTCATCCCTCTTCTCTCAACATCTGTGGTTTTTTCTGCTTTTTGGGGGATTTGACAGGGAAGAGCACAGAGCAGAGGGGCCCAAGGCACTGGAGATTTCTGCCTTAGGCACGTACTGGCCGTGAAATTTGGGGCGCATCACCACTATCTTCTCCATCTCCTCCCCAGGCTGGAGGCTGAGAAGAGACCAGGAGAAGTCTTTCATTATGGAAAATTGTAACAAAGACATCAGCTCTGGGGTTTCTAGCTCATCCCTAGCCCTGTGTATTCGTGTGATCCACACAGTTAGTAGAGGGAAATGGAGTTTGTAAAGGAGCACCTTCATTCCCAATGCCTAGAAAGCCCTGGGCACACCAAATCTTGTCAATCCAGCCTTTCCTGACAAGGTTTCTCATGGAAGCCAATGGAAGCAGAGCCTGCAGTGACTGTGACTACTGAAATCTCTTCTCTGACCTTCACCATGTTTCCAGTTGCAGAGCGTTTCCTTCTTAATGATAATTCCTGGGGAAAAAAACCCCCTCACCCTTAATTGCAATCGAGTTCCTCTCCCCTCCCACCAGGTTGTTAAATGTTTGCAGCATTGCTCTAAACAGCCCAGCACAAAACAGTGAGCTGTAGTTGAGACCTCCTGCGAGCTCAATAAACTTAATGGACATCCTCAAAAACTTTAACTGGGAAGATTTAGTTCCCAAAGAAGAAGGAAACAAACAGCCAGAGCAGCTCTGTCTGCCTGTTGTCCCTCATTTTGCCAGAAACAGCTGTTCACGCTGGGATTAGCTCAGAGGTTTGTACTGAGCAGAGTCTGACTCACAAGAACAAAAACAGGAGATCATTACATCTCAGTGCAGCCTCCAACTGCTGCGGGCTGCACAGGGAGAGAGAAAATTAACTGGAGTGGGAGCTCAATCTGCAGAGACGCTGCACAACTTCTGCGTGTGACAGAGGAGAGGGAGGAGGGAGCACATCCAGCTCTGCGGGGCTGGGATGGAGCTCCAGCCAGAGGGATGGAGGAGATGACTGCCAGACTTCCCTTTATGCAGCCCCTTTGGTCAGGATTCACGGGAGGCAAATGCTCAGAAGAGGAGGAACAAAATTAATTATTTTACAAAAATGCTACTAACGCAGAAATTCCGCTTCCCTCCAGACAGTGAGTGATGGGAACAATTTCCCAATCTTTTTGAGGCAGGTGGCAGAGTCTTTACTCTCACATGAATTTCACTTTGAAGGATAAACTCAGAGTTAGATCAGAGGCATTATTTCCACACTTTAGTGGAAGGTGCCCCTGCCCACAGCAGTGGGGCTGGAATGAGATGATCTTAAAGGTCCCTTCCAGCCCAAACCACTCCATGATTCCATGGAAACCGGTGGTCTGGGTCAGGAAGTCATGCTGGACAAATGATAAGGGTTGGAAAAAATGGGCAGAAACACCAGACAGCCTCGAGTGAGAGCTCTCCATCCTCTGCTTATTGTAGCTACAAACAAGGAACCAACATCCCTCTACCCAACGGGACAATTTAATAGCATATGGAATATCAGAGAGCAGCTACTGATTTAACAACAACTTATTTTCTTCTAATAGCTCGTTTTCTAACAGCAATGAAAGCTCTGGAGGGGGGAGAGGAAAGCAGGAGGTTAAAAGGTTGCTTGGACAGTCTTTCCCATTAAATCTGTGCTTGCAGCTCAGGGGCTCCTCTCTACTCATCCTTGTCAGAGGATGGCTTGTGGTTGGAAACAGCTCTGCAGATTGTTCTTTTGAGTCCTGAGGAGCCCACAGGGCTTCACCAGACAGGCTCTCAGCCCCAGTTCAGTGCTGACATGAACTCGGGGTCACCTTTCTTTGTGTTTCTGTCTTTCAGGCAGGACTTCCTCCCCCCCTCAGCCCTGTAACATAATAAACAATGCCCCGAAATGCTCAGTAAGCCCATTCCTCCATGGGCAAGTCATCATGGCCTGGAACGGAGCAGGCTGCACTTCCATCATCTGCTGATGGCTGCTGCTAAGTTGGGTGTTTTTTTGCCTTAATTTATTTTTGCACTACTCATCAAATAACTCAGTATTGTCACGGCCTAATGGCTAAACTACAGAGCACCAAAATTCATGAGAAATCCCTCCTGACAACAAGACCTGGAGCCGCTGTTAGAGGGTTTCCTGGCACCTTGGTTGGCTGTAATTAATGCTCCTGAAGCCCTGGCTACCCTTCCACGTTGGCCAAAGACCTGGAGTTGTGTTTTACTGCTCAGCCCCACCAGTTCTGCCTTGCAGGAATGGTTATTTATACCCTGGCACCATCTCTGTCTTCTCAAGTGGGGACACAGATGAAAGTTCACATTTCTCCTCTCTTAAGTCACCAAGCATTATTTTGGGCACCTTCTAGAACTGATTCGTTGTCATCTCGCAGAGTGAGGACATTGGAAGGCTCTGCCACGTGCTGTATTGATCCCTTGACTTGATTAGTTGGTGTATTGAATACCCCTGCTTTTCTAATCTAATTAATGCAAGATAAATACTCCATGCAGGGGCCTGGAGTCACGTTCCAAGAGTAATCAGGGACTGGGTCTGATTAAAACCAGAAGGCTTCAAGGATAATTTATGGACTACTTGACACTGCTGGCAGGTTGGGGTATTTTGGAGGGCTCTGTGTGGTCTCTGGCTCAAAATTGCCTCTTTGGCGGGTTCCACGTCCAAATTCCTCCTCACCCCTTGGTAAAATCGCTTTGGGTTTGAAGGGGTTTGATCTCTGGGGTGAGACACCAGCCTGGAGGTCAGGACATCTGGTTTCACATGGCACCAGCAGTGGCAGGACGCTGTGCCAGAAAGGCAGACGAGTCACTTCATCTCTGACCTTTAGAAAACCACCACATGTCATGTTTGGTGAAAATGCTCAGCACCAGGCATGCGAGGACTTCGGTCTTATTTGGGAATCTGTAAGGAAGCAGAAATAAATGATTGAGATGGAGCTCAGTTCCAGTTTGTCCCTGTTTCAATCCAGATCTTGGTGTTTCAGGACAAATGAATGCTCTGGATCAAGAGGGATAACTGGAACAGGGAAGGTGATAGTGGTAATTCATGTCACACGCATTAATTAATTAACTCACTCCCATTAAGAGGGAAGCAACACCATCACTGCTGCGAGGAACAGGGAAAAGCTGCAGTAGGGGTTTTCATGCCCAAACCAGGGCAGTGTGTGCTGCAGATGTGTTGAGGTCCTGGGGGTGAATTTAGTTCCAGTCAGCTCCTGGGGTAAATCCTAACTCATACAGAAGGAAGCCTGGCTGGGTGGATTTTCACAGAGGATTCCTCTTCCCTCTGCTTTGTGCTCCATCAGTGGTGGCTCTTGTGACACCTGGCCATGGGATGTCCATCCTCTCACACCTTGATGAGCACACAGGAGGAGAAGTGAGGAGTGGAAGGGTGGAATTCCAGTGCAGTCTGTGGAGGAACTGCTCTAAAATGTCTCCAGAGTGTGGGACAGGAGTCTCCTGTGAGGCGTGGTGGGCAGCGAGGGTTGGGCCAAGCTCCACCTGCCCCGATTGCAATTACCTCGTGGTTGGAATGGCGTGAAAATTTTTCCATGGAATAGGGAGCCTGGGCATGGGGTCACTGATAGGAATGGCAGGGCCATCTATTCCAATCCCTTCCTTTTGCATCCCTGTTTTCCCAGGCGAGAGCGCAGCTCGTACAGCCGGGGGAAGGCAAGGGCAAGTTCAGCAGCCAGATGTAATTGCATTTTCCTCCACAATTGCCTCCAGGGCTGAACCACGGCCCTCCTGCGCCTGCCTCTCTCCTCACAATGCATCAGAGAGAATTGGTGTAAAATCCAGTTAAAAGGCCACTCTCGGGTCTCAGCTGCTGCAGCACAAATTGCGGATGAATTTCCCCTCTCCCGTCTCCGCCTGATGGGTTTTGTCACCCAGCCCCATGTGGCTGGGTTGGATTTCTTCTCTCAGCCTGGTCATTGGTCTCTCATCACAGCCCCTGTAGCTGCTCGTGAGCTCTTTCTGAGCTGGGCTGCACTTCAGGCTCCTTTTTTTACAGCGGTGTCATTACACAAAGATTTCTCTTCCTACACGTGTAAAAGGGAGCCCGAGATTAATGGGGTGTTGGAGTGGATAATCACAAATCCAGCTGCCCCGAGGTAGCTGAGAACAGAGATGGTGCAGGGCAGGGGGAAAAGGGTAGTGGGGCCTGAGGGAGCTTTGTAGGGTACATTTATCACACTGCTGGCAGAGAGATGCAATTTATATGGACGGAGCATAAATCCTGTTCGAGTTGCAGGAGGCTCCATATGGGCAGCTGAGCACCTGGGCCTGCTCTGGTGCTGGGGACTGAAACGTGCTGCTGTGCTCATCCTGCCAGCTCTCTGCTGCTCCCCTTCCCTTCCCTCTTGCCTTTCACATCTTGGTGATTCCCATTCTCAGCCCACCTAAGAGCCAGCCCCTCTCTGCGGGTGCAGGTGAGCAGGAAGGGCATTTCCCTGTGCTCTGCTCACTGGGAGACCTCTCTGCTGGAGTTACTGAATTATTGGGAATAATTGGAGTTACTGGATTATTGGAAAAGCTCTGCTGTCTCCTCACCAAGCTATTCCCCCAGAAGAGGTTCTGCTCCAGGGATTGCTCTCAAAAGACTTCACAGAATCACAGAATGGGTTGGGTTGGAAGGGACCTTAAATCTCCTCCAGCGCCACCCCTGCCATGGGCAGGGACACCTTCCACTGGCCCAGGGTGCTCCAAACCCCCATGTCCAGCCTGGCCTTGGACATTCCAGGGATCCAGGGGCAGCCCCAGCTTCTCGGGGAATTCCAGCCCAGCCAGGAATTCCTTCCCAATCTCCCATCCATCCCTGCCCTCTGGCAGGGGGAAGCCATTCCCTGTGTCCTGTCCCTCTGTCCCTTGTCCCCAGTCCCTCTGCAGCTCTCCTGGAGCCCCTTTAGGCCTGGAAAGGGCTCTGAGCTCTCCCTGGAGCCTTCTCCTCTCCAAGCTGAACAGCCTGGGAATAAGGACACTGTCATACTGGTTCTTGCTGGGTTTCATGCTGTACCTCCATACCCTTCCCAAAACTCTACCAAGCACATCTCCCCTGTGTCATTAATTTTCCTCTTAACATCTGATGGGAAGGCTTGTCTACTTTTCCATAATCCTGAAAAAAACTTTTTCTTTTGGTTTCATGTTTTAGAAAACAGAGGAGCAATTTCTCCATTATTCTGTCCCTGTCACTATACAGTCACTCTTCCCTGGATTTCAGCCATCCTTTGTGCACCCTCAGCTTCCAATTTAACAACCACAAATTTGTTATTCAGCGCCAGTCTGCAGACACACACACACACACACACACACAGGGGTCCCAAGAACTTGGAATAAGCCTTGGAAATGAAATAATAAATAGAGACCCTCCTCCCTCCCTTCCTCACACATGCTACGTGTTGCTCCAGCAGACGTTGAATAAATCACTGAGCTATGGGGTAATAAATCTTTCATGAGATTAGGACCATCTGAACTTCAGCGATTGTGTGGGGAATGTATAAATTTCACATGCAGATATAGAGTGAAAAAAAAAAAAAGAATCTTTAGATTAGTTATTAACTTTGGAAACACTTGATGAGTTTTGATTCATTAAGTGTTTCAAAGTCTTGTTAATTTAATAAGTACCGATGAGGCTGTAATGTAAGACAACAATCAGTAATTTGGAGGGGGGAAATAATAAAGTAGTCATTACACAGCAGAATGTTTAATCAAAGAATGTGGAAACTTACAGTTTCACATTAATTTGAAAAGGTTGGAGATTTAAAATTAATATTAGCTCTGACACAGGGAGTCTTTCTCTACAAGCAGATAGGGTTTATATAATTGCTTGGAATTAAAATGCCTGTAAATTTAATGGCTTCACCTCTTCACTGGATCCTCAGGCTCTGTAGGTAGAATAGAAATAGACCTAAACCAGTCATGGTTCTTCAAATCCATTTGGAATTTTGGCAGCAAACCTCAGGCTTTAGTATTCTTCTGGTGTCCTGTGCTGGAATGGAAAGAGCTCCCAGGAAACCGTGACACACCAAGGAAAACTCAACCAACTTTTGACTACCATGGAAACATCTCTTGTTGCCCAGACAAGTTTTGGATGCTCCACCCCTGGAGGTGTCCATGACCAGGTTGGGCAGGGCTTGGAGCAACTTGGGATGTGTGGAAGGTGTCCCTGCCCATGGCACAGGGTGGGACTGGATGGGCTTTAAGGTCTCTTCCAACCCAAACCATTCTGGGAGGATTCTGTGATGATGATTTTCATCTGATTTGTCACCTGAGACTCCACTGGCAGTTGATGGAGAGACAGAATTATTTTTTATGCTGTGACCCCTCTCACTTCCTGAGGTGCCTGTACCAGGATTCCACTAATCCTTCCCCAGATCCTTCCCCAGATCCTTCCTCAGATCCTTCCCTGGATCCTTTCCCCCATCCTTCCTATGCCTGTGTGCTCTCCAAGGAGGGAGCATGCACAGCTTGTTTCCACGTAGCCACGGGCATTTCACACGTTCAGTTTTATTCCCGTGTCTGTGTCTGCCTGTACCCGTGAGTGTGTGGGATGTGTTTGTGCTGTACCTGTTTGTGGGACGGAGAAGAGAAATCCAGGTGGGCACTGGTGCTGAGTGTCCAGCTCCAAGACAAAAAAAGTCATTCCGTAACTATTTCTGGAACAAGGGCAGCTGGATGGGTTCTTGGAGCTGGTGATGCTTCACCTTTTTCCAGGCAAGCCCCATAATTCTAAGACATACTATTTTCACATTTCTCCTCATCCTGCCAGGGTTCATTCCACCCATGACTCTTCATTTGGTGTGGCTCTGTAGAGGACAGGGTGACACTCTCCAGCTAAGCAGAGTGGGAATGATGGGCTGACAAGCAGCAGGAGCAGATAAATGTGATTTAATTTGTCCTCTGTCTGGACTCAACTTAGGTAAGCAGGACAAATCTGTCCAGACACAGTTTGTCACTCTTTAAGTGTCTGTCCAGGCTTTCTCCTGTTCAAGGACAGAAGGAGCAGTCTCCTCTCACGGCCGAGCTGCTGGAAAACCCAGTCAGGATTGAGCTTGGATTCACCATTAGCAGGCTGGAAAGGTGGACTAATTAGATGGATTTCAGGCCTGTGTGGGCTCAGCTTTGCTTTGCTGCTGCTGCTCGTGTCCTGTGGGACTGCTGGATATGGAAAAGAGCTGACTTTGGGAAAAGCAGAGCAGAAACCCTGCCTGGCTTTGCTGGGCTCTGCTTCCAGCATGCAAATCACTGGCTCTGGTCTTTGGGTGCAAAGGGATTTTTCCCTCTGCAGAAACTCAAAAAACTCAGTGCGTGTGTTTCTGCTCTCCCTGGGAGATCTTCATTGTGCTCTGGAAAGAGAAAACCCTGGACAAAACAAAGTTGGGCTATTTGAAGGAGTCTGTTTGGAAAGGAAGAGTCTATGTTTTTGTGGAGTTCGACCACTTTGGAGAACAGCCACCCTCTAAACACATTTTTTTGCATTTTGGATGCATATTCTGTCCTGCAAACTATTGTTTACAGACATGTTGACTTTCTCCTCTCTTATATATAGCAGTTCATTTCTTTCCCTTCCTTGCAGGAGGCTAAAATGAAATGTTTTTTTCCTTTAAAGACCATTTGAACCATTCTTGTTGTTTTTCTTTAATATCCTTTTGCTAAAAGGAGGGAAAAAACTCCAGAAATATCCAAATTTCAGTTTGATCCTAGTTCATAGATTTATTCTGAGGACTGGCAGACATAACAAGAGAAAATTTGTTTACTCTAATATTTTTCCCTAACTTTTATCTTTGTTCAGCTTCAACATTCTCCCAGTTTTTGGGATTATTTCCTGTGCCCACTGAACATTTCTGCTCTGTATTTTTGACCCAGTTTCTATTGGCTGCACCCTTGGGTTGACAGGTCATGCTTTTAAATGATCCCTATTCTTCCAAATAAAGTCCTCACTAAGATTTTTTTTTTAATGATTATTTTATTATGTGCTTTCATGGCACCAGGAGATGAATAATGATAAGGAGGCAATGACACCTAATATTTATAAGATTATTGCAAGCTACTGTGTGTCCTCAGGTGGTTTTATGCTCAGCAAAGAGATTTATTTTGGGGTGAATAGTAGTTTCCAAATATATCTATATGGAGGAATGGATCATTTGTAAGCTCTACTGATCTTCCCACAAAAAAAAACAAAAGGAGATTTTTCTGAGGAGAACTGGATGTGTGATTTTTACGGCGTTCCCTTGATGTAGGGATGCACTTTGTTCTTCCTGTGATATCCATTAATTCCGTGCAATGTTCAGGTAAACTGGAGGGCAGGCAGCCTCCAGTGCTGACCTGCAGCATCACAGCTCCTGCCAGATTCTGGGCCAGTGGACATGGAGGGAAAAGGAGAGGGATGAGATGAATTGGAATAAAATTTGTCATTTTTCTTTGTCAAAAGTCCCGAGTCCTTCTACAACAATGGAGTGGGAATGAAAGGATTGGCTTTGAAGAGGGAGCAAAAAGGCACAAAAGCCTGTAATGACCATGGACACAGGGAAAAACGTTGATGTAGGTGAGAGAAGATGAAACTGATGATTCCTGAAGTGAGTTTGATCAGAAAACTGGCACAGAAGGAGACCAGGAGGGGCTGGGAGTTGAGTTCTGTGTGCGTGCACATGTTGGGGTGTTGGCGTGTGTGCTCAGACACCTGGTTCAGCAGCAAGTTGTTACAAGAGTTATTTTGAGGTTGGAATTGATAATTTAATTTCTTCTGCTGTTTTATTTCATTTGAGGAGGAGGGGGAAAGAAGCATATCCTGCAAGAGAAACTCTAAGCACAGAGTTTTCTCTGGTCCGAAACTGAATTTTTAGAGCCTTTTCTGTACAGCTGAGTGGTCAGACCCAGACAGGGAAAGCTCCAGATTTGAGTCGAATTTAAGAATGGGAAGAAAGGTCTTGAAATGCTGCATTGACCACCTGCAAGCTTAGAGAATTGCTTTTATTTTTTTTTTTTTTGAACTTTATTTAAAAATTATAGAAGTTAGGATTTGGACAGAAAAGATGAGAATAGGTTAAAAAATATTACAATAGTGCAAAACACTCCTCCCATTTACCTGTCTCCTTAAATTCATCAGTGCAAACCCATTAGTAAAAATAAATTATGGTAGGCGTGGAAGATGTTTTCAGCAGCAGATGTCAGATTATACCACAGAATGAAGATAAAACCCCAACTTTCCTGGTTGTTTTGGGAAGCTCTGGTGCCCAACCCAGAGCTTCAATCTCAGCTCTTTGGCTGCCCTGTGTGGCGTGGGGTGAGCACTGTCCTCACTCTGACACTATTTCAGGATGAAATTTCATTCCTGTACCCAAAAACTGTTTAGGTTCCCGACTGGTTTTTGTCATCATCATAAAGGTCCAATTTCAGGGAGGGGTGGGCAGTGATGGAGTTGTCAAGAGCTGTGTCTTACACCTGTAGAAAACACTGCAGAAAGGAGGAGAAGCAACAAAGAGGGGGAGGAAGGAGTCCCCAGGTGACAATGACAACTTTCAGTGATGGGGAGTTCCCCAGGGGGTGTTTCCATTGATCAGCCCGTGTCATGGCTCAGGGATTCCTCACATGCTGGGGAAGGTAAAGGTGGAATGAGAGGGCTGGAAGCCCTTTGTGTGTGCCTGGTGATGGATCTGCAGGGAAATCCTGCAGCTTGTCCAGAGGGAGGATGCTCTGACCCCAGAATTCTGATGGATTCATCCAGCACTCGAAGTATGAGGCACAGCCAAGAGCTGTAAACAACCAGAGGCTTTCAAATCCACCATTTCCCCACCACCTTCCCAGGAGGGACGGCCCAGACCATATTTTGGCAGGAGCAGGGCTGCTTTTATCTCTCACACCAAAGGACTTGGCTCTTTGACCTTTGGGACGCAGCCTGAGCCGGTTGGGATGGGGACAAGGACATTCCCAGTGGTCTGTGCTTGGCCATGCCGTGGAGTTTGGGATGCTGTGGTGAGTCAGTGGCAGCAGCAGCAGAGCTGCTGGCGGGGAGGCTGTTCCTGGGAGTGTTTGCAAAGCAGAGGCTGGCCTGGAATTAACTCCATCTGCTGCAGAAGCAGGGATCGTGCTGCCCATGCCATTTCATGCCAGGGATTTCACACCGAGCTGAGCAGTCCTGGTTCACTTTCCAACAAACTCCAGAAGCCTTTGCAGGACAGCTGTCCCCGAGAGAGCATCCTGCTGCGTCCTGGACGGACACACGGACCTGGCCAGCCTGGCAGACGGGTTTCTTGATCAAACCCTGCAGGAATTTCTCAAATCCCTCTGTGGTCCCAAACCATATTTGACACACCAATTGTGATAACGTTAAGGGACAGCCAACAACCCAGCCTGCTGCTCCTTCGTGCTGCCAGACCCTGCAAGCAGCAGAGAAATGTGAGAATTCTCTTCAAAACAGCCACATGTTTCAGGACTGTTTCTCTCTGTTCACCCTACCAGGAGCCAAAGGCTGGCGTTGCTGGCTAGTTGTCCATCTGAAAGGGTCATCAGGGGCACTGGACTGGATGTTGGGTGTCTGCTGGTGGCCCAAGCAACACATTTTGGGGGCTGATATCCAACCCCTCTCTAAGATACTCCATAGACTGTAAGGTGGTCTTATTTTTGTGAATTTTGAATTCCCATCCATGGCATGCCTGGCTTTATCCATGGCTTAACCTCCCTTGCTCCAGTGTCTCTTTTTACCAAACAAGGTAAAATAAACAACCCTCAGTCACCGTTTTCAACCTCCCACTGTTTTTCCCCTCTGCTGGGAATCCTGCTGAAACACTGGGATGTGCAGTGATGGATCCTACGGGAGAGACCCCCGCAGGCACAATATTCCAGACATTATCTGCTACTAAACTTCATCATTTTCCTGTGGGATATCTCAGCCAAGAAGGGATCTTAAATCTGTTGATGCTGCGCCTGTGGAAGGGTTTTAGTTCTGCTGCTGGACAAGTCCATCCTAGCAGCACATGCCAGAATGCTGTGCAGCAAGCACTTACTGTGAATAATAATTAAGAAAACCAGGAATAAATAGCCTGTATATGCCACAAGAAAATGTGGGGGGATTTTTCTACATCTACAAGTCAGATAATGTGTTTAGAGAAAATGAGTTAAATGGAAGTATCACCCTGTAGCAGATCTAATAATCAGCTTAAATGTCTGCAAAAGAAATGGAAAAAAAACATTGTGGATATTCAAGTCTAACCCAAAATTGTGCCTGATTTATTCAATTTCGAGTTGATCCAATAAAAGGTGGCAATTCAATCCCTTCTATTCCCTTCCATTAACATTTTGTACGCAAAGACACAGATAGAGAGGAGCAAGAGATGGGTTGGAAATGGTTGGTGAGCTTGAAACGGGAGTTGGACCTACATAGTCTGAGTTCCTCTGGACACCCCTGTAGTCTGTGCTAGGAAAGGTAATTTCTAACATTTCAGAGCATCAATCCTTCAGTCCTTGTAGGAAAAGAAGGCTCTCAGGAGGTGAGGGATGAGATGGAAGTGAGGCAACCAACATTGCCAGGATAGGGTGACAACCCAGCTGCTCTGATCGCATTCACAGCTTTGTCTTTTTGTTACTTCATTTTCATTACTTATATTTACGTTCGTAACTTCCACTCTTACCTGTTTTTTTTTCCTGTCCTCCTGCCTCCCTCCATGGCTCATAACATTTTTTTGGAAGGCGTGAGACAGAGAGTGAAGGTTCAGAGTGTCTCATGCATGCAGAGCTTTCCAGACTGCTGCTTCTGCCATCCCCATCCTGGAGATGAGATGCAAGATGGATCTTCTTTTCCCTTGACTTGTTTGACAAACCTAATGTGCAGCTGCATAAAATATTTTCCCTCCAGGCAGTGGAAATGTCACGCTGTGTCTCTGTTGGTGACATGGGCATATTTAAATAGGGTTTTTCTTACCAGACAGCGCTTTAGGGGACTTTGTCTTGTCAAGTATCCCCCGGTGTTGGACACTGCACGGGATCTGGAGCACACTGCACACACATGCCTGGCACAGGGGGTGATACAGCACTGTCTGTAATGTGTGTTTGAACATTATTGTTGTAGAATTCACGGGAATGAAGCACACACCTCAATCTAGATTACAAATAGAGACGCTCCTGCGAAGGCAGGCAGAGAGAGTTGGGGTGTTTAACCTGGAGAAGAGAAGGATCTGGGGACACCTTAGATGCAATTCCAGTGTCTAAAGGGGCTCAAGGAGAGCTGGAGAGGCACTTGGAACAAGGGCATGGAGTGATAGGACAAGAGGGAATGGCTTTATATTGACAGAGGGAAGGGTTAGTTTGGATATTGGGAAGAAATTCCTGGCTGGGAGGGTGGTGAGGCCCTGGCACAAGCTGTCCAGAAATGTGGTAGCTCTATCCCTGGAAGTGTCCAAGGCCAGGTTGGATGGGGCCTGGAGAACCCTGGGATAGTGGAAGGCGTCCCTGCCCATGGCAGAGGGAGTGGAATGAGATGATCTTTAGGTTCCTTCCAACCCAAACCATTCCATGATTCCATCAGTGCATGAGCCGGGACACGCATTCGCAAAAACACAGCGGGCAGAGCCTTCACGAAACACGGAGCACGAAAAGGCTGCAAGACGGGCGAAATACAAACAAAACGCTGATGGGGCTGTGTCTCCCCAGGCATCACAAGGCCCTCACCTCACTGACCCCCTACGCCCACAGCTGCACACCCACACCCGCTCCAACCCCCTCCCAACCCGTGCCCGTGGCACCGCACCACGCCGCGCGCGTACCGCCGTTTGCACACACGGTGCCACGCCCGCGTCTCGCGCTCCCGCATCCCCGCGTTGCCACGGCTCTCCCCGTAACGCGTTTTCCTTGGAGCAGATGCCCGCTGCATATGGATCCTCATCCCAAGCACGGCGGGCGCGTCGGGCTGGGCAGAAGGGAAGCGCCTTCCCAACATCAGCTCGGTTCTCTTGGATGAGTTCTCTGGGAAGGATGAGCTTTCTGTGCGTTATAGATGTCGGCTCATGTTGTGGGGCACGTTCCTTGTTTTTCCTTGAATTGCTGCCCCTGAAAAGTTGTTTGTCTTGGAGGTGTTTCCACGCAGAAGCGGGGATTTTGAGCCTGAAGGGGAGCACACGAAAAAGAAAACCATGGGGGGAATGGTGAATCATGCATTAAAACATGCTGGGAGTCGGGGATTTCATTTTAATGCCATGGGACAACATGCACATGCCAGAGCTTCCAGGATGGCCAGAAACGCCTGATTTGCCCAAAGAATCTTGTTCTGTTGTCTCTTCTGATCCTCTAAGCAGAAGAGAACTGGCTTCCTCTGCTGATGCCCAGTGTCCATTTGAAAATAGAGCAATCACACATTGCCATCCTGAACTTGGGCTCCCAGCTCCTTCTCTCCAGGGAATCAGTGTCAAGCAGCTCTGGCTAAGAGTTGAATGGAATTTTCCATCATTTTCTCAAGAGAAAGCAGAGTAAGAGATGTTCAAAGCACTCCTAGGTGCCACACTAAAATCCAGACATCCCCAGGCACTCAAGATTTATTCCAGGGTCCATTTTTAAACCGGTGTGTTTAGATCTGCTCAGCATTTTTTATGGTGCTGTTCTATTTATTTATTCATAGTTTCTATGTCTGTTTAGCTGCTGTTGGGTGATACAGAGTAGTAGCTCAGCTAAAAAAAAAAAACAACAAAATAAAATTTTAAACTGAAATAAAAGTCAAATGCTCTGGTTGAAATATGCTAGTTGAAATTAAATTCTGGTTGAAATATGCTAGTTTAAATTAAATTCATGTAAAGCTTGTGAGTAGACAAGGCCAAAGTCTAACTTAACTTCTGTGGATACATAAACTGGTGGTTTTGGATGAGCGCTGAACTCAAATATACAATTTATAGTGCTAAAGTTTTGCCCCGCAGTGTGTGAGCTCTGGTGATGAAAGTCACATTTTCTACTGTGCTGTAAGAGGAGAAACCAATGAAAATTGAGGTTTGAGACTTAGTGCATAGAAGAGGGTGGAGCTCCTTTGCTTTTAGTGGTTTATGATGTTTTTACTAAACTGAACAAATGGAAATTAAAGGAAAGCAATGCAAGCAAACCTTTTCCCGGGGTGGGAACTGCAAAACTTGTGCAAACAGCATTTGCAAAAGCAGCCCTGCAGGTTTTACATCTTGTCACCAACACCTAGAGCATATCAGCATTTTGGAGCTGGCTGTAACATGTGCCTGGGGGAATAAACACAAGGATAGAGCTAAACCAGGAATATAAATATAAAACTAAATATAACTCCGAGGAAGGAATGCAGGAGCTGTAACTTGTCAGGTATTTGCTCTAATGAAGGCTGATCTGTGAGGAATTAGCACCAGGGAGATCTGCACACCAGATGCTCCATAGTCCAGGGCTGGAGAGTTCTAACTCCAAATTCCACCCAGTGCCAGCTCTGTGTGGCACAGAGGTGTCAGGAGAAGCTCTCTGCAGCCTCTCACCACTGTGGATCTGTGGTTTAACTAATCCAGGACTCGACCACCCCTGACTAACGATTTACTGATGTAGTCTGACCACTTCTCCACAGCTGATCTTAATTCTAGCTTTGTGGCCAGTTTAGGTTCAAATCAATGAGCAAGATCTGATTTGTTTCTCCTGGAGATCATTAATGGACAGCTTTTTGTGGGGGAAGGGTTGTTTGATGATCAGTGAGCTCTGGAATTCAGCAGTAGGTAGGAGACAGTTAAAAACTCTCCCATGGGAGAAGGAAGTCTTTGGTTTTACTTAGGCCAGAAAAAAGACACCACAAAATCAAAAGTACAAACCCCCTTCTGTCAGTGGAACAGACGTGGCCCAATTTCCCACTGTGCTGAACGACTTTGGTGGAAATGCAGAGAATCAGGTCAATGGTTAATTTGCATCCTTGGACCTCACTGCCTCGCTGACCTCCTGGCCTCCAGGCCTTGCTGTTGCTGTCTTGAGCTGTTTACCCTCACCTGATGCTCATCCCTCTTTTTTCCCTGTCTGCCTGCTCTGTCCCTTCTTCCCATCCTCCTGGATCTGCTGTCCAGAGGTTCCCTGCCCGTGGCAGGGGGGTGGAGCTGGATGATCTCTGAGGTTCCTTCCAGGCCGTTCTGTGATTCTGTGATAACCCACATCTGGCTCAGCACAAACAATTCACTAAGCTCGGTCCTCTGGAGTTCTGGGATGGGATCAGCCACGAGGAAATGGATCCAGGGCAAGCTGAGTTACAGATGTTTTTTCCAAGCAGCATCTCATTCCGAGTCTCTCCAGCTGGCTTTGAGCAATTCCTTGCATTTTTGCACTCATTTCTCTAAGTTAATTTCAGTGATAAATACCTGATATGCAGCTTAACAGGGAATCCGTTAATCAGGTAAATAATTGACTAATGGCCAGGATTCTTGGAAGTCTTGCTGGGATTGCCTCTGTGTGGGGACAGAGCAATTCCTGCCACCAACAGGATCCTTACCTGGCATGGAACTGTTTATTAAAGCAGGCTCAGGATTATGAAGCATAAATTGCTCTTAATTTCATCAGCTTTCTCAGCTGCCCCAGGAGCCTTTCCTTGTTTGTCTTCCAGGCTTTTTTATTTAACCAGACAGCAATCAGGCGATGATGAGATAATTTCTAGGTGTCAAAATTAACAAATCAATTAATTAAAAGGAGACCTAGAACTTCCTTTGGCCAGCGGTTCTCCTCCACTTTGCTGAATTGGAACAGAAATTGCTGCCAGCTTTATTGGTGCAGAGTTGTGTGAGTATCTGGGCAGCACTTGCCCTCTTGGGAAAATTACGTTTGTTTGTATTTGCTATGCTTTTCCAGAAGTCCTCCAAAGGTTTGTTTGGGAATACGAGCCAGCTCCAGATGAACAAGCTGAATAGATAAGGTTGTTGCAGCCAGCTGGGGTCCAGGAGTTTGCTCATTGTCCCCTGCCACTGACCCTGCTGTCACCACCCAGTCCATGGAAATTGTGGTTATTTTCCATTCAGAGACAACTGGAAGAGTGTTCTGGAGGATATTCATCTCCCAAACTTGCAGGCTCCCGCCTGCCCACGGTCCCCATTCCCCATCTGCTGCACAGCCTCCCATTATGCAAATGGAGGCAGCTCGCTTCAAGTTTATTTCTTAATTTAATAAATGTAATTTAATAAATCTTAATGCAATACATTTCTGCTGAATGAAAGGATAGCTGAGTGCATAAAACAGCATCAGCTGTCAGACAGCCCCCGTGTTCTCCAGGAGCTCAGACTGCTCCGGGGACTGTTTCTTTTAAGAAGACTTTGCCAAATCAGATCTGTAGCCATGCCTGGGCCTTGCTTTTGATCATGGCCAGGAGGAAAAATTAGCTGATCCATCACTGAAATGGAGCCAGGACAAGGAGGAGATGGCTGGAATGAGAGGGAGTTGTGTGCAATGTGAAACTGGATGTGGTTTTCTGGCTGGGACTGCAGTGTCACATCTCATTGATCTCCTGCACAAGAGATTCCAGCTCAGTTCTTTCCCCGCTTCTTGCAGTGACAGCAGAAGTGAGTGGGCATTGCATTCATCCCCTTCTGCAGGATTAACTTCCTGGTGTGTCCCACCCAGATTTGGATGTGCGAGGCACCAGAGAAAGATGTCTGAAAGGATCTTCTTTTTGGGTGTGAGCCAAGACAGGTCAGCCTGGTGATCCCTATTTCCAAAGAATACCCACAGTACCTGATTAGGCTTCAATCCTACAAGGTGGGAGAGGACT
This sequence comes from Melanocharis versteri, assembly GCA_013397845.1. Classification (NCBI taxonomy): domain Eukaryota; kingdom Metazoa; phylum Chordata; class Aves; order Passeriformes; family Melanocharitidae; genus Melanocharis; species Melanocharis versteri. Next base: position 241,844 of record VZTG01003742.1, read on the forward strand.
GTGGCAACCTCCTAACCAAAAAAATCAAATCAAACCAGGGACTTTCCTGAATGAACTCCTCTTTGAAACAGAGCAAAGGGTAAGAGGGGCTCAGGTCTTTTTAATGTCTTTGCCAAAGGGAGACATCAAGGTGTCTATTCTGGGCTAGAAAACACCTGCTTGAAGGCCAGCAAAATTTTTGTCTCAAGAGCCAGCTCAAGTGAGGTTTAAAGTCAAAATTCAAAGGCATCCTGAAGAGGAGGGTCAGTGTTTAAGACATTGTGACATCTTGCATCAAGGCATCCTAAAGGAGTTTTAAGGTTTCTGCAGAGGGGGTTTTACTGACTTCACTGTACATGTTTGGTTAATAAAACAATCTCCATGCTGATAACCTGAAAATTGTCTAAAAATGGTAAAAACCACTATCCATAAGTAAAATTTCCCTGCAAAGTAGCTAGGACATATCCTTCAGCTGAAGCAGGAAACCAAAATGGGAACTGAGCTATTGAAACTTTGGCAAAAACGCAAAGGAAAAAGGCAATTAGTTGGAATCTCAATATTTGGATGCCATTCCTGCAAGGATAATTATTCTGACCTGTCCACATGCCATGATAACCTCACGCAGAAAGATGGAAGAGTCCAACTTTTCCCCATTTTTCCCCTTATTTTTTCTTTTTTGCATCATTATCGTTTAAAAAAACCCCAACCAACAAACAACTGCCCTGCCTTCATAAGGAATCTTTGGGTCAGATGTTCAGCCACTTGAAAAAATACGTAAAATAAAACACAAGTATGTGCTGTGAAGGCAGTTACTGGGTGATCAGTCACATATGCAAGAAACCAGCGTCCAAATGCAAAAGGAGGCTCTGGAGGCACCAACAAAGACATATATTTTTGGTCACAGAGACAATTGTGCTTTTAATTTTTTTACCTCATTCAAAATTTTTCATGAATGCATTCATCTCCCTCTTAATATCAGGCTTTTATTTATAGACAAGACTTGACTGTCATTGTTCAGGGAAGACAATGAGACCAAATTTGTGTCAGTTCTTACTCTTATTCTCTGTTTTTCCAGTAAGAAAAAAATTCTGTGTCTCTGTGTAAATTTATTAAAGTGGAAAAAACCCAAACAAACCCAAACCAGAAAAAAAACCCCAAACCAAAACAGCCAAACCCAGAAATTCTTTAGCTACAGAATCAAAGAATCGTTTAGGTTGGAAAAGACCTCCAAGATCATCAAGTCCAACCATTAACAAAGCATTGCCAAGGCCACTACTAAAAAATGTCCCTAAGTGTAAGTCTGTAAGTCCTCAAACACGGAGCAGAAGAGCCATTATTCCACCTGCTGGTCCCTTGTTCAGCTTTGGGGTTGTTAGGAAGATAAAAGAGAGCATTCCTCTCCCTCCTGAGTTTGAGTGTGTGGGAGGGGTGTTTGAGAACTCCTATTTCAGGCCCCAAGCTCTTTTCAACCATCCTTCAAACCCTTGGCCTCTTTCCTGCAGGTGCCTCCAGCAAAACTTCCATGGTAAGCATGGGAAGGGAGTGCCTGGCTAATATTAGCATCTGGGAAGGGCCCTGAGCACAGAAATGCACTCTGGAGAGCAGACCATGGCAACAGGGACCATCTGTGGAAGAGCAGAGTCATCCTCCCTTGCAATCACTCAGCGCTGCAAATTCCCGGAAAATTCCTCCCTGTGCATCAGGCTGGAGCATTGGGAGAGGACACGTGGGGCCGTGGGTGGGTGAGAAGCACACAGACTTCCAACAGCTGGCACTCCTGCTGCCACCCACGGCGGAAAAAGGGCAGGAGAGCTGTGTTTGGAAAAACACCAGGCCCAGCAGAGGGTCCGCCTTGTTCCCGTGGTCCAGCTCGTCTCCAGTGGGGTCTTACTGGCACAGGGTTGGGTTTTCCCTGTCCTCCTGCACCCTGATTCACTCAGGGAGTGCTGCTGCCCCAGGTGGAGGCTCGGTTGGTCGAACTTCTCGTGCTTTATGTGACAGAGAATGAAGATGGCCTCGTGAGGTGACAGAAAAAAGGGATGCAGGTCCTGGAAGCTGCATCCAGCAAGGGCTCAGCTGTGTGTCATCCACGCAGGGCGAACAGGGCGAGAGGCAACAAGAAGAGATGGGCTGCGACGGGGAACTTATCACCTCCAACAGCTCCTGAGGGTTTAGCACTAGAGGAAACTGCCAGAGATCCAGCCAGGATCCCCCGGTGAGAAGGTCTGGCTTGGCCCTTGCTGACCCCGTTTCTCTGGCAGCATCTGGGCACTCGTAAAAGTATCAGGGAGGTGAAAGAGGTGTCTTTGCAAGAAATGTCTCTGTTGACTGCCAAGGAAACTCTTTTTCCTCACAGGAGCTTTGTTTTCTCCGTGTGAGTCTGATTTTGTCTGACTCCCTCTGGTTTGGATGCAGTTCCCACATCCAGGATGCAGGAGGGGGGTGGAGGAAGTCTCTGGGCTTTTCTCAAATTCACCATCTCTCACCTCTCTCTTTTTGGAACTGCTTTATATGTTTCTCCTGGGTTTTTTTCCCCTGATGGGAGTCCAGGGTGGGAGTTACCATTTATTCCATTATATTCCATTTTTTTATTATTTGCTCCCTGGGGCCTTGCCTGATGTGTCCACCAGAAGGGAGTGAGAACCAAGGGAGAACAACTTTGATGGATGAGACAATGAGTGTCTGTTCCCAGGTGCTTCTGGGCAGCTCTCTAAAGACAATTTTTTATCTGTCTCTCACACTTGGCCTTGCCAGGCTTGGTCTAATTTTGCAAAGGAAGATGCAGAAAGACCTTGGCTGTTATGCATCAGAAAAAAAAAAAAGCAAAACTCAAGCTTTTATTTTAATTAGACTTTTCTCAGGAGAGGCAAATTTATATAAATCCCCAGGGTTTGGCTCTGATAATGTGGATTCTCAAAGTGCTCAGCCCCACGTGCTGTGGAGTGTCCAGGGAAAGGGTCTGGGGATGACAAGAGCAGTGAAATGCCCGTGTCTGTCTTGGATGGTTGGTGTGATCATGGCTTTCTCCTGTGGGCTGATCTCAGATTATTTAATCTTCTTCTTCTCTCTGATGCCAGTGGTAGCAACCCTCTACATCCCTCTGTGGATCTGGACACGAAGGTTCCTAAATATTTGTCAGATTGAGCTTGATTTGGCTGTGGTGGCCTCTCCAAGAGTGCCTGAAGTTTGGCAGTAGGTGGGCCTTGGGTTCCTTCTGAGGAAAGGTTTATCCATCATGGTACAGAAGTACCTTTTGGGATACCCCATATCCCAACCACCTTCTGGGCTGGAGCCTCTTCCCTCGTCCAGCTTTGGGCCTGTTTTGAAAAATGTTGGAATAGAAAGAAGAAACTCTCTTGAAGCAGCGCACGTCCAAGTAAGAGTGACTCTGGTAGAAATGGTGATGGATGATCACAACTGTCCTAAATATATATTTATTTTTTGAAAAGCTCTTGTCAGGAGGTCACTGGTAAATCAAGTTTCAGCCAACATCATTTGCATAAAACTGGCTCCGGTTTTATTCATGGCCCATTTATACCCTTTGCATATCAATACAAAAGATAATGGCACTGCTGAATATTGTCCAGTGAATGCAGGCAGGGGCCTGATGGGAAAATGAGCCATTATCTCTCCTTCCCTCCACATCCAGGTGCAACCTCCTGTCCGTGTCTCCGAGAGGCCCCTGGTGATTTATTGATACGGCAATCTGATTTTGGTAATTAAAATTGATTTTCAGCTTAAGCTTTGTAAATACAATGATCCATAACAAACGTGGGTCATGTTCTGGGGGAAAGTGGGAAGATGGAATAAGGGAATGAGGATGCCAGGAGGAGTGATGTGGATGACAGACAGTGCTGGAGGAGGGGAGAGGCAGGGTGAGGTCTGTGAGCTGGGGTTGGCTCTGCAGGGCATCCCATAAAAGCCTTGCAGAGTCCCTGGGAATGTGCTGATCCCGTTGTTGTTGGATGGCAGCAGGGCTGCCCTGAACCTGGATTCCAACGTTATCAGCTCTGGAGGCTCCAAGGGCAGCCAAGAAAAGCAGCTGGAGCTGGGAGCAAAATGCTGCTTGCTACTGAGACGTGGTGTGGAAAAGGAACACAGGGAAGAGCTGGCTCCTGGGAAGAGCTTTGGGGACTGTGGCATAAATCCCATCACTCAGATCTTCTCCTTTAACACCCTCTTGATGGAAATCCACAGATCTCAGAGCAGGCCCAGAGGAGGCCACAAAAATGCACCCTTTCCTCTGGAGCCAGGCTGGGACAGCTGGGGGTGTCCAGCCTGGAGAGGAGAAGGCTCTGGGCAGAATTTATTGTGGCTTTTCAGTACTTAAAGGGAACTTATAAGAAATAGGGAGAGCGGCTTTTTACAGGACACATCCTGATAGGAAATGGTTTAAAACTAAAAGAGGAGAAATTGACATTTGATGTTAGGAGGGAATTCCTTCCTGTGAGGGTGGAGAGGCTGTGGCACAGGGTGCCCAGAGAAGCTGGGGCTGCCCCTGGATCCCTGGCAGTGTCCAAGGCCAGGCTGGACGGGGCTTGGAGCAATCTGAGACAGTGGAAGGTGTCCCTGCCCATGGCAGGGGATGGAACTGGATGGGCTTTAATATCCCTTCCAACCCAAACCATCCCGTGACTTCATGAAATTCATCTGTGGCTGCAGCTGAGGGTTGAGAGCAGAGCATCTCCTGCCGCAGGGCTCTGTGCCTGCTGCCACCACCCCCACCCTGCCCACTCCTGGGAGCACTCATTTTTCCCAAAACTTTTCCTCTTTCCCTGTGGAGTTGGCCTCTCCTGTGGCAAGGACAGGCTGTGCTCACCCTGCCTGTGCACAAAAATCCTCTGCTTTGAACGTGCTGCGTGCCAACACGAGCCAGAGGGATCTGTGCTTCTTTTGGCGCTGATTTGGGTGAGATCAAGCAACTTTTCCTGCTTGTTCCTCATTTTCCTCACTCATCCAGGGCAAGGGAAGTTGGTTTTCCTTCTGTGAGCAGCCTGTGCAGCCGAGCTGCCTTTGAACTGTACCCCTGCCTGGAGGAGGAATGATCTCCCTGGGCTGTCCCCATCGTGGCGACTGATAAACTGAGCTCTGCTGGGAGATTTGCACGTTGCAAGAGGCTGGGAGCTCTCTGAAATCCGAGCAGAAGAGATCTCCAAGCCTGAAGCCCTCCACCTCCTCCTTCCCCAGGCCAAGCACTTAAATCACTCCCTTTTGAGGCTGAGAGGGAACATGGCAAGCCAGCCCACACACTGGCTGTTTTCTGCTTCCGAGCCATTTTTCTAAGCCAGCCCACTTTTGTAGCACGGCTGCTTCCATTAGCTGATAATCTCACTGTACAACTTCTCCAATTGCTTTTGGGAAATCTCAGTGCATAACATCTATTACATTTCCCTTGCCTACCTTGGCAGTAATGCTGCAGCTTCAAAGAACTCCCCACAAGTTAGTTAAGCAAAAGACCTCCTGCTTGTAAATCCATGCTGGCTGTCTCCTCTAATCCAATTATGCTTTACAAGGTGCTTCCCTCACTAAATCCTGAAAAATTGTTTCTGATATTTTTACCCACAATTTATGTTAAGCTCCTCGGTGTATAATTGCTTGTCTAATCGCGTGCTCCTATTTTTGAATAATGGGGTTAGGTTTGACATTTCTGCCGTTCTCCTGTGTCATCTGAGAACTGCTAAAATGTTATTACTCGAGACTTCACTCACGTGTGCGTGCTCGTTTCCTCCAAAACTGGTGGAGTTCATGTGTCTGAACCGTGTCTGCACTGATGGCTTTGGTTGTCATTAATGTCCATTCGTCAGCTGAACCCTCTTTTTGATTAGAAACGGGTGAGAAACGCAGATGAAGCAGCACAAGTCCTACTCACAGCAGTAGTTCTGCTTCTACTCTGAGATTGAGAGGTGGGACTTAATTCAGGCATGAGAAACCTTCAGCAAAAGATGTGGAACTTTGTGCTGAGGGTCTTGCTGGCAGAAAGAAGAATTCCTATTCTTTTCTGGAGAAAATGATGCTCAGGGGAGACTTCACTACACCCTACATCTACCTGGAAGGAGGTTGTGGCGAGGTGGGGCTCAGTGGGTCAGAGACAAGTGACAGCACAAGAGGAAACAGCTTCAAGTTGTTGAATCCAGGGGAGGTCGGTGTTGAATATTAGGCAAAATTTCTTTACTGACAGTGTGGTTAAGCATTGGAACAGGCTGCCAAAGGCAGTGGTGGAATTGCCACCTCTGGAAACATTTAAAAAATGAGTACACCTGGCACTTCACCCTGTGGTTTAGTGGGCATGGGGGTGTTTTGTCGAAGGTTGGATTTGATGGCCTTCGAGGCCTTTTCCCACCTGAATGGTTCCATGGTAAGGGACAATGAAGTGAGTCTCCCACACCCCAGAATCTGAAGGTTTTACCACTCAAATCCGTGATTTTTTTGGATTCAGCAGCTCCAGGAGACATGATACCCCTGATGTAGGAAGGTGGGTTTAATTTCTGAGGACACCAGCAGGTGCCAGGCAATATCAGAGGAGGGGGCTGTGTAGGAGGAGGTTTATTTGCCTGCCCTTTTCCTGTTTTCAAAGGCAGCAGCGATTTCCCAGGCAAATGTCTCTGTCTGTGACGGTGGCATCAGCTGGGAGTGTTTTTTACACAGCATTGGCAGGGAGTTCTGTTGAGATGTCACATCGTCGCACAACCAAGATTTAGGGAATAATCCGTGATGTACCATCAGCAACACCACGGGTTTGAGCCAGATGAAGGAAAGTGGCTTCCTCTCGCTGGCAGCCAGGCAACAAAAGGGATGGAGCTGCAGTGGGGGAGCAACAGATGGTTTTGAACCTTAAATAGACTGGTCTTTTCAAACCAAGAGGAAGAGTGGTGGTTCCTCATGCTGGAATCCTTCCTAGCCAAATATCACATTTGCAACCCTCAGCCTTTCCTTAAAGTTTAACTGGAAAAAAATTGAGGAGCAGAGAGCAGAACAGCTTCTCTAGCAAATCCCTCTTTTGAAGCCCATGTTTTTAACCTCTAAAAAGGAGGAAACAGCTCCCCGAGCCTGAGCTCTCACAGACAGGTGAGATCCTGCCACACAAACACCACTGAGGAGATTCCAGTTTCCAGTCCTTCTGGATGGAGGAGTAGTGGTTGCAGGGACCTGCAGGAAACAAAGCAGAAAAGTTAAAAACTGAAAACCAGTTTGTTAGAGGTGGAGCTGCACTCTGACCTCCCTCCTTTCCCAATAATCTGTGGGGTTTGTCCTGAGTTTATCAACATCCAGCAGTGAGAGGAGCTCAAGGATGCTCTGGGAATTCAGCTTTGTTTACCAAGCCTGGGAATTCTTGTCTAACAAGCAGGAGATGCTTTAATTTCCTTCCTTCTGGTGGACAATTAGAAGAGCATCTCTTGATCTCATGAAAGGAGAAAATTAATTGTCCTCACTCACCATTTCTGCCTCTCAAAATGTGAAATCCAGGATTTCAGTGATCGCTTGTAACAGGGACAATTATTTCCCAAGCAAGGACAGGTTCTGCAGAGAGATCTCTCAGACTTCTGCTCATTAATGGCTTATTAATGCTGGTTCATTTATATTTATCCAAATCATGATCTTGGGAGGATTATTCTGCCTCAGACCCTTCATCTCCTGTGCTTTGGGTCCGAGTTCTGCTCACCTCCCACCCCTGCAGCTGTCCCAGATAAACTGCTACCACAGGTATTTCCAGCATAACACCTGATCCTCTAATTCTTTTCTGGGGGAAAGGTTTATTTGGAAAAAGATTATTCTTATTGCTCCGAAACCAGCTCAGCATTTCTAAGTTCAGGTGCACAAGTTGCAAATTACAAGTTTTCTACCTCCTCTCTGATGTGCTGAGCCTAAAATCAGCTCCTTGCACTCTGTCAGGGCTCGATGGACTGAATTCTGTGAGCCAGCATCTCCCCATGGAAGTTTAATTTCAGCTCTTGCAGTGGGTCCTGGCAGTGATTCTCTCCATTGCTGGAGAGAATTTCCCCAGGACAAGGACTAAGGTGGTTACTTATGTTTTAATCCTCAAGCTTTCATTCTAAACAACATTCCTGGAGATGCATTTGCAAGCAAAGGCAGGAAAAAAGAAAACCCTCCGAAAATGAAACATTTTGCAGCTTAATGCTTTAATGTGATTTTTAATTTAAAAAATAATAACTGCCCAGACATTTAGAAGACTTAAAATATTTAGATTATGAACCATTCTCTTGGTGTTAGAAATTACAGATACCTAATACAAGGCCTTAGCTTTTGTAGGACACTTTCACCTTTTGTGAAGCATCTGGCTGGAGCTGACAGCAGAAATAGGAGACAGAGAGGGCTGGATATTAGGTTTTATTAAGTCTGTCAATTTCTAAGTAATTAAGGGAGCATTTGATATAAACTGGACTTCTAAATCATGCTTTAATCTCCGTTATTTTGCCAAAATGGCTTCTTAGTGAGTCTTTATGCCTAAAAGCACCCTTGGGCATTTGCTCCCCATCTGTGGGATGCTGGAGGAGCTGGTGGCCTTTAGCTCTGCTTTTGGCTGCTCCCACCTCATCTCTCAGAGAATAAACCTTCTGATAGACGGCAGTGTCAATAAAAAGGTTAATATTTTTAAAAGCTAGATAGATCTTTGTTTAGCTGCCATTTTGTGGCAGTCCTGCAGTTCTGTTTTGAGGAGTTTGCCCATCCCTGGGTTGACTAATTGGTCTCTGAGCTGTCCTTTGCAGGAAGGGCCATGCATCAACTTCTGCTTACAAATTGTAGGAAAAAATAAATTAAAAACCACAAACAAAGCCAAGGAAATGGAGAAGTTAATACTAAACTATAACTAAATGTTCTTGAAAATGGAATGAAATGGAATTCGTGAAATGGAATTTTACTGAGATCTGACCTGTCTCGAGTGATAGGAAAATTAATTCATTAGATTCTTTTACGAAAGGATTATGATTTCTGCAGACATGATCTGGGGGGAGCTGTTCAGTCTATATTAAAAAAAACCCAATTTTGATGATTTTTGATGGGCTATTCTGAATTTGAAGTTAGGAATTCAGACGAGGTCAAGTTGTAGGAGCTACCATTGACAGTCTCACTGATGCTACAGACCAATGTCTTGGAGAAAATGGGAAACTGTGGCTGCCCCTGGATCCCTGGAAGTTTCCAAGGCCAGGCTGGATGGGGCTTGGAGCAGCCTGGGACAGGGGAAGTTGTCCCTGCCCGTGGCACTGGATGAGCTTTAAGGTCCCTTCCAACCCAAAACATTCTGTGATTCTATGAAATCAGTAGGAGAGGACTGGGGGCTTTTTTGAAGCCCGGCTACCTGGCCTAATTAGGTGAGAATTCAATTAATTACTCTCAGCTTGGTAAGTACCTTTTATACCACCAATCAAGATCCTCCTCTTTCCCAGAGTTTCCGGCATCACAGATGCTCCAAGTTTGTAAGAGATTCCAAAAGAGCAAAGAATTCAGATTCATGCAGTAATATTTGAGAGTGCTGGGATTGCCGTAGAATCACAGAATCATTCAGGTTGGGAAAAACCCTCCAAGATCATAGAATCCAACCATCCAACCATTAACCCAGCACAGCCAAGGCCAACACTAAGCCATGTCCCCAGGTGCCACATCCAATAATATTTTAAATACTTCCAAGGATGTGATTCCACCCCCCTGGGGAGTCTGCTCCCACGTCTGACCACCCTTTAAGTCGTTATTTCCCTGTGAATTGTCTTAAAAGCCTGTGCTGCCAACAGCCCACAAGAACTCTGAAATAAACCCTCAGGAAAATGATGTGGAGAAGGGAGCCCTAACAGAGCAAACAAATTGCTGGGATGTTTATGCATCAGCAGAAAACAAAACACATTTAGGGCGACGATAAACTTCATCTCTGCTGTCTGTGTGGCTCATCTGGAAGAGGCAATTCATCCTTCTCTGGCAAATATGGCAATTACTATCCCAGTCCCATTACAGGCCTGGTCACTGGGTCAGGCAACTTGTCTTGTGAAATCTGCATCCTGATGGAGAAAATGGAGTTTAAAGCTGAGCGAGACAAAACCCGTCCTCAATAAAAATAGTAATAATAATAATAATAAAAACTTTTCACTTCACATAAAGCCTGGGTGCCTAGCTAAGCTCTTTTCAGCCCAGGCTGCCAATTATGGTTGGAACTATTTGGTGACTACTTATGGATTCATGGAATTGAAAGCTAAAAGAGACCGGCGTGATTGTCTAATGCGATCTGCATAACTCAGGTCACAGAGCTCCTCGGGGAGATGTCTGCTCTGAGCCCTCAGCTCAGCAATATTTCATATCTTTTAGGAAAACAAACTGGCTGAGCTAAATGTTTCCAGGGATTCAGAACATGCTTTTCTAAACATCCCCCATTAGCGCCCGGCAATCCCACCAGTCCCGGAGCTTCACAGCATCCCTGGGAGCTGCAAATAGGATCTCACTCTTGCTGTGCATAGGAGGGGGAAAAAAAAAGCCTGCTCCAGATTTATCCCACCTCCCTTCACGAGGAGTGGGCAGAAATAGTCCTGGGTGGGGTTTGTGTCCGTTTCAGAGATGCTTTGGCTGCATGGAGGGAATTGGAGATTAAATAAATGGTGCAGATGTGGGTCTCTGGCCAGGGAGGGATTTGAGCAGTGCTCCTATCTGGCTTGTATTCCCTTCTTCCTAGACTATTTCTGTTTCCAAAATAGGTATAAATAAATAAGATCTTCAGACAGGAAAGGATCTTTGGAGTTGCTGATTCAGGGAATGATGGCTGAAACAAGAAATAAAATAAGTATCAAACCTTGCTTTCCCTTCACCTCCTTTAGGGACAAACCCTATAAAATCTGTGTGTCCTCTGGAGAAGATCAAGGAACAGGGGCATGAACTCTTGTGTTTTCCTGAAACGTGAACCAAAAAGGTGATATTGTAACTCCTGGCATTAAAGCAGGACATCTACAGCTCTCCTTAGGTAAAATCCCAGGCAGCTGGGAGGAAACTCTCCTCCTCACCTATTATTTCGGTGAGATTTGGACCTGATCCTCATCTGGCTTGATAACACATTCCTAATTTCCTGCTCTCCATAAAAGCTGAGGAAACCACTCTCCTGACTGTGCGGGCGAGGGCTTTTCTCCACGCCTGCTGTTGGGTTAATAAACCAGGGGCAGGGATTGCTGCTTTGGGAAGAGGCAGGCTGTAATCCTCGGGCAGCAGAGGTGAAATTGCTCCTTCAGGACATCCATTATTACCACCAGGCTGCACCCGTGCGGGTAGGAGAGCGACAGACAGACAGATGTCATAGATCCGTAACAGGCCGGGAAAAGCTGTGGTTATAATTTTATGGTTCACCGGTGTGAAATGGAACCTGATAAATAAAAGAAATGTTCCCCACAGCCCCTTTGCTGTGCTGTAGAAACCTGACAGGGCTTACAGATGCCGTGAGCTGGCTGCCAGGCTGGGGGTGTGCACGCACAGGGACGGCTGAGGAGGAGAGGGATCCTGGATCATCAGCGCCTCTGCTGATCCCATGGATGCCACGAGCCTGTTGTGGCTGGAAGGAGGCCAGACCCAGTGCCCAGACCTCAGGAGAAGGGATATCAGCTCGCTCAGCTTCCCTGCCCTTCAGCCAGGCCGTGCATCAGAGGGTTTCTTAGCCAGGCCATGTGTGGCCGCAGCAGTATTCAGATAGTGGCCAGATTGCTTTAATAAAACTGGCGTCAATTCTCGTGCCAATAAAAGGACGGGTGTGTTTGACCTTCAGGCAGCCATGTCAGTGCTAGGCCTGGCTTTCTTCTCATCCCTGATGCTCTTTATTCCCTCTCCCCTTCCTGAAAGGGTCCGAGGAGCACAGGTGAGAAGCACTGGCCCTGTTGTGAGTGTGTTTGCATCGGCTGGAAAAAAGGAGGAGTAAAGAGCAGCGATGAGAAGGTCACCACTGCTACTGAGGTGGGGAAGTTGAGTGCCCTCAGCTCTGCAAGGAGACTCCAAACTCTTTGAAGCCACTGGCTTCTTTTTGGGATGAGGGTGAGACATGGATGAAGGGGCTCAGGAGGGTCAGCAGTGTCCTGCCAAGAGGCAGAAATGTCCCCTGCTTGTGAGCCAGCCCTGCAGGGAGGTGCTGGGGCTGCCCCGGCCATGAGGAAGCTTCGCCCTCCCAGCTGCTGGAGGTGGAGAGGAGGAGAGAATCCTTTGAGCTGCACAGGGTGTCTTGTGTTTCAGAGGTGCTCTCTGAGCACCTGGCACTGCTCCTTGCTCTCATTTCTGTCCCCTTGCATGACATGCCAAGCACGGCTCCCTCCTTTGTGGCCAGGGACAAAAGGGTATTTGGGGGTTGTATTATTTAGGGGTTTTTTTGGTGAAATGCACCTGAGCAAATCCCCGAGCCCAAACCCTTTTGTGAGGGATGCCCACAAGGGAGGCAGGTGTAACCAGAGCCCTGGAGCCAGCGTGCCTTTGATCTTTGAGGTGGAGGGCTCCTTTAAGGTGCCGTAGCCGGCTAATCCCGCTCTCTTTCAGGGTGCCAGTTTGGGAACCACCTGGATGGAGCTGGCAAGGGCTTGGCGGGGTCTCTTGGGTCTCTGTGCTTTGTGCACGGGCCAGCTGGCAGTGTTGATCTTGTAGTCATCCGAAAACATCATCCCCAGCCCCTGCCCCCCTGGACAGCGTTCCCGCCCGGCAGCGGCTTTTGTGAACTCAGGGCTTGGCAGCGAGGAGCTGAAACGGGATCTCCCTGTTTCATACGGCACCAAAGCTGTACCTCAAATCAAATCTGAATAGTCCTCTGCGGGGACAAAAGTTCTGGTTCTCTGCAGAGCCTCATGCCAGCTGTTTCTCCCCCAAGAAACCCGGGCGCCGGGTCCGTCGTTCCATAAAAAGAACGGTGCGGTGGGAGTCTCGTCTTTCTGCTTTGGCTGGAGAGAAACGCGAAAAAAATTCACCCGAGTACAAATGAAACTAATTGGAAAAATAAGAACCTCGTGTGCTGCTGCACAAGCTTAGGGATCGTGCAGAGGCCTAAATTCAGGGTTATTACCCGGAGTCAGGAGATCTTAACCACTTCCAGTGCCCAGGTTGATACGGTCTAACTTTGGGCTCTTCACCAAGGAATTCAGGTGTAAAGCCACAATAAACAGGCACTGGTTAATGCGAGGCTCTTCTGAGGATGACCTTGCACACCTGAGACCTGAGTGATCCTGCATCTGAAATGCTGGGGAATATATTCATAATTTAGGAACATCCAGCCCCCTGCTCTAATGATTCCTGAGGGCTAGAAGGGGTAATATTAAGGAGTGTTGAATAAATCTGAAGCTCCTGATTTGGGCCAAATGGCATCTGGGCAGCGTGTTTTTATGAAAAATAGAGGACATTTTTCCATCAGTGAGGAAATAGGTGATCCATTCTTGAAGGAAATACTGAAGTTTTCTTAGTGGATGCCCTGTCTTTACCTTTCCCCACAGTGCTTGAGACAACACCACAGCCTCTTCCCATTTAAAAAAAAAAAAGTCCCAAAACCTAAAAATAGTATGAAGAGATCTCTGAAATGGCTTAACACTTGGCAGCTCTCAAAGAGCCTGAGGGTTTTCCTAGTAGTATTCTCCAGGGATCAATACTGGGCCCAAATCTATTGAAAATTTTCATGAATGGGTGGGAGGTTGGTATTAAATAAAATATTCAGTGGATCAACGATTAGCTCAGCATTAACCACGACCAGGGCACAGCGGTTGGGTGACTTTGGCTCCCTCAGACAAAACAAACACAAACTTTGCTGTCTCTCAGGAAGGAATTTAGGTCAGGCTGGGAAGTGGGAGAAAACAGTGACTGAAATGGGTGAGTGGCTCATTTCTTCACATCCTTCCAAAGGGTTTTTTCCTCGTCTGGCCTGTTGTAGAAGCAGGTCGACATCATCCTGCACTCTTGGAGAAGTGCAGGAGAGTGGGAGAGCTGTAGTCATGCTCTGTGGCCCGAGAGGAAAAGAAGGACTAAAGTTCCACAAAAATTATTTCTAGGAAGTGGGAAGGTCCTCATAGGGTTTGAAAGCAGCTCGATGTTCAATTTATCAGCAGGAAAATTGGGGAATAACTTGACCAGGCTCTCTGAGCATCTTCACGGGGTGCAAACAGCAGGTTGAAGGGCTTTTCAACCTGGAAAAGAAAACCAAAATAAAGATCAGTGGTTGGAAGCCAAAGCCTGATGAATTCACATGAAAAGTAAGGCGTGTGCAAGCTTTTTATGGTGTGAGTGATTAACTGCTGGGACAAGCTGCCATTTGGAGGACTCTCCCTTTCCTGGTATCTTCACATCATAATGGGAGGTGTTCCTAAGGCAAGATGCTTTAGCTAAACCCAGATTATCTGGTTCAGCCTAAGAGTAGATGGGTAGTGGCCTGTGAGGTACGGGAGGTGAGGACAGATGATGTAGGGGTCCCTTCTGACCTTAAATGTTATGCATTTATATGATCCCTGAATTAAATATCCTTGACCTCTCATTTAATGGCAAGCTGAACGCCTGGGAAAGCTGGGAAAACACATGCAGTGCTTGCTGCACGAGGTTATGCACTTCATCCACTGATGGAGAAACCCTCACTGCACTCAGTAGGAATCCTGCATTTCAAGCCCCCTCTGTGAGTTAAAACCACACAGAGAGGGAGCTGGGCTTTGCTGGCATCTGCTTCCCTCTAATTCCACACCCAAACAAAGAGCAGAGGTAGCTGAAGACAAATGGATGTGCCCCAAAGTGGTGGCCTGCATCTCTGCCTGGCCGCTGCCCCTTTTGGCAGCACTAATTACCCCCAAACACTGAGGGTGCCAGCTGAGCAGGCAGTGCTGCCTGCTTTCCTCTCCTTTAATAAACTTGAGACAGAAATTTAAGGGCTTGGGAAGAGCCTGCTTCGCATTTTCTTGCTGGATCTTGCTTAATTCTTGACTGAAACCCTGAGGAAGGCTGCTGGTGGTGAGGGCTCTGGGGAGGCAGAGGTGCTGTGATAGCCCTGAAAGCCCCAGTTTCGGGGCTGTGGGTTGGCTCGGGGTGTGTTTGCTCAGGAACAGCTGCAAGCAAACGTTATCAGGGCTCTCCCTGCCTGGCATCTGAAGATTCTGGGCTGCAGATTAACCAGTGTGACCTCAGAACTCTCCAGCTGATGTTATCGCTCTGATTGATGCTGCCTGTGGAGCTCCTGTCAGGGAGATTTGAGGGTGCTGCATGGAGAATGAGGTGTGAAAGGAGAGGAGGCAGTGAGGAGAGGAGGAAATTTGGAGTGGGGGGTGCCTGGGGGTGTCTGAGAGCAATCCAAATGCCACTTTTTGTGGCGAGAAGTGGGGGGTCTGGGGAGCTGTGTGAAGATCAGTGCCGCTGCACACTCACTCAGCTAAAAGCAATCAAGTTTTCTGAGTTACCTGCCTCTGATAAAACAATCACAGGTCAGTCTGATGTGTTGTCTTTGTCAGCTGGGATGAGCCTGAGGGATGTGCACAGCCCTGTGCCTCAAACTGAGAGGTGACACCCTGCTCAAGGCAGTGGTTTAATAGTTTCTGGTGATGTGAGCAGGGCCTGAGAGTCCAGGGAGGGGACAAGGTGGCGAAGGCTAAAAAGAGATAACCTCGGCCACCCCGTAGCCTTTCCTTTTGCCCAGCATTTGGCTAAAAATGGTAAATAAATGGTAAAAAAGGGAAGGGATGAGCACACATCTGATGAAGAGTGGCTGAGGGAGCTGGGAAAGGGGCTCAGCCTGGAGAAAAGGAGGCTCAGGGGGACCTTGTGGCTCTGCACAACTCCCTGACAGGAGGGGGCAGCCGGGGGGGAATTTGGGCTCTGCTCCCAGGGAACAGGGACAGGAGGAGAGGGAACGGCCTCGGGCTGGGCCAGGGGAGGTTTAGGTTGGATATTGGGAAAATTCCTTCGTGGAAAGAGTGTTCAGGCATTGGCACAGCTGCCCTGGGCAGGGGTGGCATCACCATCCCTGGAAGTGCTCAAAAGCCGTGTGGAGGTGGCACTTGGGGACATGGTCAGTGGTGGCCTTGGCAGGGCTGGGATGGACTTGATTGTCACAATGATGGACACGGCCCGGGGAGGAAGGANTCAGCGTCCACACTTGATGATCTTAAAGGTCTTTCCCAACTTTAATGATTCTGTGATCAGAGGTATGGGGTGGTTTCCATGTGGGAGGTGACTGAAGAAGCAGGAACTCCTCAGCCTTGAAGGAGGTGAGCTGGGGTATATGGAGGGATGGGCAAACTTAGGAATGGCAGGAGGGGATGGATAGGAACTGACTGCTCAACACCTCTGCAAATACAAGAATTACAGGGCATGAAATTAAACTGTTGAAAAATCAAGTCCTGAACAAATGAAAGGTGATTCCTTCAAGCAGTGGGCTCTGGATCTGTGAAAATCCCTGGCAAAGCATGCTGTGGATGCAAAAATCAATGCAATTTCAAGGATAAACAAAAAACAAACAAACAAAAAAAAAAGAGCTCCTTGGGTTATGATGGGGAGAGACAAGATGCAAAAGTTTAAGTGAATGAAAATAGCCAAAGGCTGGGCAGCTGCTGGGGACAGAAATGTGTTTACCCTGGTCTAAAGCTTTCCTTATAGACCATGGCTGAAGGAACTGGGGTATGTGGGGTGCTGGTCCCAGCCAGTACAGCTGTTCCTGTGTGGAATTATGGGGGAATTAAAGTCTGATTGTGACTGAAAAAAAGGGCATTTATCAAAGTGCCACAATTCCTGTAGCCTGGTAGTGCTGGCAGGGATTGTATCCTGCACAAGGGAGTTTGGTCAACCCAGTCCTTCAGGAAATGCCTGGGTCAGGAGTGGAGGAGACAGAAACCTGGGAGAGGCTCAGGGTGCCTGGGTAGAGAGAGAGGAGGCAGAGTTCCAGGGAGATATTAAATATGTAAAGATGGAATTTGTAGCGGTGGTAGGATTGAGTTGATGGGAATGGACATGATGGGATACCTGAGAGGGCTGCTGAGGAGAATTAATCTATGGGAAGGTGCTCACTGATGGCTGAGGATATTGATCCCTTCCCATGATGGGGTGTTGGAACCAGATGATCTTTAAGGTCCCTTCCAACCCAAGTCTTTCTCTGATTCTGTGGTGGGAACATCTGGAAAGACAATGGAATAACACAGCTTGAAAAGCACCATCACCAGCAGAAACAACTCCCTGTGTGTTTTAACTGTTCAAGCCTCCACCAGGAGCCTTCAAGGGATGCTGGACTTTGACAAACCCATTGTAGTGGCATGAATTCCTTCTCAGGTCCCAATTAAATCTATTTATAGCCTTTTTGGAGCCTGGGTAACAACCTCTCCCTTGCTCAGCAGCCACGCTCCAGTGGCCGCACCAGCACCAGCTCTCATTAAGCCTGGGCTGGCCCTGCATTAATTGTGACATGAGGCTCTTTTTGTGAAGGCTTTTGAGCACAAATGTTTGGCCAAACCTCATTTGTTTCACAGTTTACAGGCTGCAACGCTTGACCAGGGGATCAGGATTTAGTGCAAACAAGGCAGGGGGGATGTGAAGCTACCTGGATGAGAAACACGGATGGAATGCTGCAGGCAGAGGAAGCTGGCCAGAGCTGATGGTTTGTGGGGTGGGGAAGAAGGAGGTTGGTTCCATCAGGTTTGGGTAAAATCACTTCTCTTTCCTTCCACACCTCTGAGCTGGTGAACTCTGATTTTGACAAAGAAATTGAAAAATTTCCCTGCCTTGTGCTGATGGGATGCTATCCCAGCTGAGGAAGGGTTTTACGTTCTTGGTAAGGGAAAAATGAGTGAATTCAGAGGAAATCTGAACTGAAACCTCCGAGTGTGTGAAACACTCTTCAACCTCCAAGCTCCCAGCAGGATGGTGTGTCCCCTGCTCCTCTGGAGTGATGTTTTTGGGAGGAGAGTCACTACGGGGAGGAGGAGTTCTTTGAAGAAGGGACAGCACAGGGTGGAGGCTGAGCAGCAGGGCTGGGAGAACTGGGAACCTGCCACACCTTCAAGAAGAGGACTGAGATAATCTTTGTTGTCTGTCTGTTCCCTTGTAAACACAGCCAGAACAGAGGGCAGGGATGAGCTTGGTGTGAGGGCTGTGTGACAGAGCAGATGGGGGAAGGCTCTTGTTCAAACACAGCCCCTGTCACCACACAAGGGCTTCCGAGTTCTGAAATGGTTTTCTAGCTATGGAACATGGGATTTCCTATACCACTCTCCCAAGCCTTAAAGAAAATGTATTTTGTATTGTGACTGGTTATTCGGGTGCTGCAATTAGGAAGAGGGGAGGACTGAACGTGCATGGGGATTGTTCTCAGTGGCAAAACTTGAGGAAGAGCGGAAAATTCAGTGTGGCATTGATGTGGGAGTCACCTCACCCAGTGACTGTGGTGTGTATATTGTAAATGTCTCCACCTGACCTGGCTGTCCAGACTCCTTTATATTCAGTGAACAGACACAGGCACATCCAGGGCGTGATTTATCTCATCCCTGCTTGACATCTAAAACAGAGAGCAGACAAATCCTGCCCTGCAAAAGGTCTCTCCTTCAACAGAGCCCGGGTTTCTAGCTTAGAATTAGGCTCTGATGTTGCAGACAGAGTTTAGTGAGAAGGCAAAGCCCTCACTTTTCACACCTGCCACGACAGAGCTGTTCCCTACAAGCTGCAAGACTGACAGACTTGATGGATCAGAAATGAAGCCCAGCATGGTTTACACAGAAAAACCCTGATTTTGAGGGTTTTTTTAAGCCAGCTGCAGGGCAGGGTCCTGCCGAGGGAAGTATGAAGAGAGGAATGCACTGCAAGGTGTGCAAAGCAAATTTCACTGCTGCAGGAGCAGCGATCTCATTGTGAGAGCATCTGATGGGATCTGCCATCGCTCAGCCTCACCCCAAAGCCTCCTGGAGCTGTTGCCACAGAGGCTGTGGGCATCAAATCTTTCTATTCCTCTTCTTGCCGTACCCCTGTCGGTGTGAGTGTCGTGTGGCTGTGGCTGGGGATTTGCTCTGGCAGTGCCAGGGTGGGGGCATCTCCCACCAAAGGTGCCCAGAACAGCTCAGAAGGCAGAGAGGAAAGGAGGAGCAGCAGCAAACACACCACTGGAGGTGGGGGGCCCTTGGTGAACAAGGACATTTGATCAGGTAATTTATCCTGCCACGCAGCAGGACGCTGACCCCCACTTTAATTATTGTGTCATTTGTCCTTGACAGCTACTGCTGCTTCCAATTAACGCTCTTAATTAAAGCCCCCAGTTTTCCAAGGATGTAAGCGTGGCTTTACTGGGAAGAGGGCTAAAATGAAGAGGCAGAGCTTGGGGGTGTCTGATAAGAAATGACATTCCCTGTCCCAGCGGGACTGGCAGGTTATTTGCTTATCATGCAGGAGTGGCAGGCTGGAATCAAACCCAGATCCTCCTCTCTATCCCCACAGGAGCAGCTCCTCTCCCAGCAGTTTGACATCTCCCTGAGTGTGTGAGTCCTGCTTCTCACCAGGGTAAATAATGTGCTTCAGCTCCCTGGGCTTTGCTTTTCCCTGTCCCTGCGTTTTACTGAGTCACATAATAAGGCACAGGATATCAAACATGACAGAGGAAATCCAAGCCCCTTTGTCCTTAATTCAGGCCAAAATAAAATCATCATCTTGGGATACTGTGCAGGTGACTGAACACTCTCACTGACTCTGTTAAAGGTGCAGAAATGCTTCAACCTGTGGTTCCTCCAGATGTTTTTTTGCCTTCCTCTATTTAATAAACTGTATTATCATGAACACTCTATTCAGGGCTTTGAAATCAAATAAGCTCCACTCTTAATCTTCCTGCAGTTTTTCGGGGCTGGCTGAGCCTCGAAAGATAGCAGCATTCACAGAACCCACAAGGCTTGACAGAGGCACTGCTCAGTGTTTAGGAAATGTATCTTTTGACTGTTGGGAAGGAAATTGGCTACTTAAGATGCCTTTTCGTACATTTAAATTAACTTAGTCCATCAGACTGAATAAATCCTGCCGCTGTATTAACATCCAATTATAACAACAGAGATTGAGCAATGATTCAGGTTTTGACCAGAATGTTGGCAGTTTAAGGGGAAAAAGAAGTAATGTGTATTGAAATAAAAAAGTCAAAAATGGGAGCCAGAAAATTATGACTGAGCACATAGCAGGAGCTTTTGTGAATATATAATGGCAGAAGCAGGAGCCAAATTTCTAACAGGATTAGCTGTTACTGTCTATCAGATCCAAAAAACTCAATCACTTTGTTTTAAATGACTTTTTTGTAACTCATTCATACTGGAAATAGGGCGGGGAAGGGAGGCTGGGAGCTGGAGAATCTGCAGTTTGGAATTTAGGCAGGATCAGAGGTGAGGTGGTGTATGAAACACCCTGAAGGAGCAGTTGAGCTCTGAACCGTTCAGCGGTTTGCAGATTTTGCCAGATTTTTAAGACGTCCTTGTGAGCCAGGAACTCGTGAATGGTTTCTTTGGGGACCAGTGAATGAACGTGTTGATGAGGTGAAATATCTCTTCAAATCCTGCTGCAGCCACGGCAGCTGGGCCTGCTCATTGTTCCCTTTCTGCCCTAGAGAAGGACACGGGGTTCACCTTCCCCTTGTCCGACCCTGGCTCTGGGATTGGATCTCACTCTGGGTCACAGACCATCTGTCCCTCTGCTCTGCTATGGACAGATCTCTGGAAGCACAGCAGCCCCTGGATGTCCACCAGGTGTGTGAACAGGCATCTGTAGGGACCTCACCTTCATATTTTCAATATTCCAATGAACCCAAAGCCTAAATATGTCGTACTTAATAAATTGGCGTTCATTGAGCAGGTGTTACCTGAACTTCCTCCTTGGGTTTGCTCAGATGCCGTAAACCTGCACCTTCAGAGACATTGAGACAGCTCCTCCTTCTGCTGCTGAGACCTCACTTTCAGCTTCAGCTCTCCTGGATAAAATGGGGAGATGTGAGGATGGAGACAGGGAATATCCTGAGTTGGAAGGGACCTGTGAGGATCATCCAGTCCAGCTCCTGTCCCTGCACAGACACCCCAGCAATCCCACCCTGGGCATCCCTGGGCGTGCTGTCCAAACACTCCCGGAGCTCTGGCAGCCTTGGGAATGTGCCCATTCCCTGGGGAGCCTGGGCAGTGCCCCAGCCCTCTGGGGAGGAACCTTTTCCTGATATATTTTTTTAATATATGGGATATAAGCCCTGAGAACAGCAGTTTGTTCCTACAGCCATGTATTGCTCTGGCACAGTGAGGCCAAAATATCAGTGAAGCTGTGACCACTGCAGGAATAGAAATTACTCCCAACTGGCTCCTAATGCCCCAAAATGAAGGACACTTTCCTTTCCTAATCTTGCTGAATCCCTGGTTAAATCTGGACAACACTCCCAGGCATGCGATGGATTCTTGGGGGTGTCCTGTGCAGGGCTAAGGACTGAACTTCAATGATCCTCCTGGGTCCCCCTCAGCTCAGGATATTCCACAATTCTGTGATATTTGCTGCAAAATGTTGAATCCAGGTTCCGCTCCCACGAGGGACCAGAGGTAGGGACCCTCACCAAGGCTGGGAAATAACCTTGAAGAGTTTGTCAGGCTTTCCAAGGATGGAGAAGGGCTGGAAGGAGTAACCAGAGCCTGGTTTGCCATGGAGATTCCAACCTTCAGCACTCCCAGGGAGTAATGGCAAGGCTCTGTAACTGGGAGGCTGCATGGACTTCCCTTTTCCTGATATTTTAGTGGCAGCACAAAAAGCTGGCTGTTCCCTGGAGGGACACAGTCAGCTCTCAGACCCTTCAACTCGGAAAGCGGAGCTGAATTAATTACAGTTTATGCTCCAAAAAGGAAAATAAGACCTCTAATGTGCCTTATTTGCTTGATGTTCTTCCTCTTTTCAGCAGACGACCCTTAGGTGGCTTTTCTTTCAGTCGCAGCTCCTTTGTTTTTTGTGGTTTGTTTCTGCATTAATTGGAAGGTCTGACACTTCCAGCCCAAGACATTTATCAGCGTGGTACAGTTTTAATTAATCTCACAATAAAGTTGCTTGGGGTGAACTCGAAAAAGGACTTTTAGGGCAGGAATAATGCACACGGTGACACGGGACACACTCTGGTGGGACTGACAGGATGTGGGGTGTGGGAAGTTTGTGGCACATTCCTGTGGTCTCTGGGACAGCAGCACAAGCCAGGTGTGCTCCTAAAAACGACACATATCCCACAAAACCTACCCAAACACGTTGAAAAAAAAAAAAAATTCTGCAAAGCTAAAGATCTGTGCTCCCAGTAGGTTCCTCCTGACACTGGAACGAGCTTGGATGCCCTTTGATGGCTAATTAACTAATAAGAATCAAACCTGCAGAGACCACCTTTTATCTACTCTTTTTATAGCAATTTGCCGAGAAATATTTCAATAAGCAAATTTCAATATAAGCAAATTTCAGTCCTCCAGGACTTCTTTCTTGTACCTATATCTGAGCCACAAGTGGATTTTGACTCCGAACATTCAAGCCTGGGCTCACCAGGTGTTGGAGAAATTCGTGTTCTGATCTAAACTTCTTAACCAAGGCTCACTTCTATCAGACAGGTGTAAACTGGCTCAGAAATGAGGTTGGATGGAACTATCTAGAGTTAATGAGGATAAATCAAGCAGCACCATATGTCAAACTGAGGGTGGTTTGGGTGGGAACTGCAGAGCCAAACCCAACTGCGCTCACAAAATTCTAATTACCAGGTGGGGATTGCATCTGGATTGAGGAATGGCAGATTTAGAGTCTTTCAAAACTAAATTATCTGCTTCTTCTTCCAGTCCTCTGGTGGCCACAGGGCAGACATGGCCAAGCTTGATGTGATTGAGATAAAATAACTCACAATATATTTTTCTTGGGTGGAAATACATAATAAATTATAATGTCTCACATTTTGGTATCTTCTTGTAAAAAATTCTGTGTCTGTTTGGAATTTGGATTCAACATAGACTGTTGGGTGCAATGAGTTTAATTGGGTGAAACCCTGAGGCATAAGATTTATATTTCATGTACAGGTCATACCTTCTTGATCAGAAGCTTAAGAAAGGTGGAACAACTTCATTCATGGCCAAACCATCTTAGTTTTCAAACTTCTTGAAAGAATCACAGAATCTTGGAAAAGACCTTTAGGATCATCAAATCCAACCATTAACTCATCACTGCCAAGGCCACCATAATTAGAGAAGTCTGAATGACTCGCTCCCTGTTTTGTTCTTATAATATTTATTGCTCTGTGATCTGTTCTGGTTATGTTTTTATGCTCTTGGCGATGGATTCAGCTTGAGAAAAGTGAGTTTGTGTTGGTTTTTGTTTGAGTTTTTTCCTTGTATTCTCACTTTTTCATGAAAGGCTTTCAGTAGCCACAGTTGGTTTCTTTGGGTGACTTGGCACAGGCAGTGGTGCAATGGTAAATAAACCCCATCGTGTTTCTACCTGAAGTTTTCTAAAGCTTCTGCCAGTTGCCAGAAGCAAAACTGCACATTTTCAGCTTTTGCTTACAGACTATCAACTGTCACGTGGGATTTGTGGGTAGGGTGAGAAAAACAATTTCTGATACAAGTAGAAAGGTCTTCATACAGAGCTGGAATTTTCCCTGATATATATTTATATTAAAATAAAACAAAAAAAAAATTAAAAAGCCAGTTCTTGGTTCATTTACAGACGCAATCAGGATGGATCTTAGTCTGTCACTTCACAGCTCAAACTCTCCTGAATGTTGTGCCAAGTAAAAAATTGTCCCTGGGCTGCAGGTGTATTCCCTCGTCATTTGTCAGGAGTAACTGTTTTGCAGTTTAGAGCTGGCAGTTCTCAGTGGTGTTTCATCAGGATAATACCACACTCTGTCATCTGAGGGAATAAACTCTCCCTGCTGACAGGAACTGGGGTGAAGACACCAGCAATCGACGGGATATTACAGAGGCTCTCTGAAGCTTATTCAGTGGGAAAGGGACTACCAGGTCATTGGGCCCAAATTGTGTGTTTGGCTTCAAAAGCTGTGAGGGGCTTACAAAACCTGAGAGGAATCAAAAGCACTGGTCTGTGAGACAGGAGGTCAGGCTGGGCAGTCCCTCCAGCCTTTGAAACCACTCGCTGAAATACTTTAATTAAAAAGGAAAAATAAAAGGAAGATAGATGATAAAATGAGGTATTTTGGCAGTACATGGGTGTTTCAGGTCCTACTCCAACGCCTTCTGAGCTGCAAAAGCAGGGCTGCAGCAAGAAAATGTCCATTCTGGTAGCCTTTGTCCTTTTCCTGCTGGGAGCAACCTCTCCAGGGTGGGATAAGTGATGGTTGGGAAGTTGCATGGACAATGGGGAGCGGGGCTAAAGCTTTCCTGGGACCAGCAGTGGTGGTGGCAGTGGGAACTGGGGGTGCAGGAGGTCATGGGAGGGAGACAAAGACATCACAAGACCTCAGTTCTTACAGGAAGCCAGAAAGCAGCAGGGTCCACAACCAGAGAGATCTATAAGATCCAGGGAGCTTAACTTGCTGCAGAAGATCTGTTGTTCCGTTGAAATGAATTAATGAATTTCAAGGTACCACATCCCCCCAGCCTGCCTGATTTGCTGATTCCCGGGAAATCCTGCGAGTGAAGGATGGCAATGGATGAAGGGCCACGGGGAAGACGGAAAGGCTGCAGGGGATGTGGACCAGGATCTGGACAGGGACTGCCCCGGGTTGAGATCTGCACGGATGTCCCTGTGGGAGCACAGGCACCAGGGGAAGGGGACAGGGAGGGTGGCACCTGCACCAAGCCATTCTGGGCCGTTGTGAGAAGCCTGACAGGTTGTCCCCTTTCCTCCTGCAGCTCACCAGGGTGCCCGTGGAGTCGTGCAGCCAGTACGAGACCTGCAGCGAGTGCCTGGGCTCGGGAGACCCCCACTGTGGCTGGTGTGTGCTTCACAACACGTGAGTACCTGCCGGGCTTTGTCACCCTCCCAGCCCTGCCTGCCCCCACCACCTGCCCTCCTGCTAACACAGGCAGAGGTGCAAAATGCTGCCTCACGCCCTGGTTGAGCCAGCTACCTCCAAAAAGGTCTCTGGGACTTGCTGGGGGGGGAATTCGTTTAACTGAGGAAGGTTTTTTTGGAAGACAAGGGGAAAGAAAGGTGGTAGAGGCTGGACAGAGCTTCTCCACCACTTGATCCACAGTTTGCTGGCTGCAGCCTGATGTGCTTCGAATCCAACCCTCCAGCAGCTCTTCTCTGGGTGACATTTTCCTGATGGTTTCCATTCCTTAAGGGAATTTGACCCTGACCAGTAGCCCTTGTCTGGGTGACTTTTCCTGGTAGTTTCCATTCCTTAAGGGAATTTGACTCTGACCAGTAGCCCTTGTCTCAGCACCTCCAGCTTTCCACTGCTGACCTGAAACTCTCCTCTTTTGGACTTGTTGTGATCTCCATCACTCTTAGAGAGGAATCAAGATCAGAAACATGGGATCCACTCCAAGGCGGTTTTCATTGAGACCTTATGGTTTATCAGGCCAAGCAAGGTCCTCATTCCACTCTTCCATTATTTTGTTGTGCTGGTTTATCCACTGCCTCACAAGCAGTACTGGACCCAGGTTTCCTCAGGACTGGGATGTCAGTTCACTGGCTTTGTTTTCCACAGGCTGTTTAACGATGCCGTTGATCTTGAAGCTGCCTCTGCAGCCTTTCCCTGAGCGCTCTCCTCCTGCAGAGAGCCCTCTGCCGAAGCCGTGGAGAGGGAGGTGGCAGCTTGGCTGAGCTCCTGGCTCTGAGTGGCAGCGAGGTCTCCTTTCCAAGCCCCTCTCAGCAGAGACAGTGGCTGGGAAGTGCGGTGGATCTGTCTAACCCGAGCCTCCAGCTGAGAGTGGCTCTGCAGGGTGCTGTCACTCCGAGCCTCACCGTGTCCTTGGCAGCCTAGGAGGGTTTTTCTGATGGGCCCTGCTCTTGCAGAGTGTTGGTCTTCTCCCCTCTGAGTTCACCTGAATTCTTCCTGTTGAGTTACAAACTTTCCGGGTGGAGACAGGGATCCGGTTGAAGTGATAGACTTTGCTACCTCTCCTTGCTGGAACAGAAGGGAACAAACCTGGACCATATTCCAGCCTTCTGTCGATGCTCTGAATGCTCTGCTTCTGTCAGCTTGTGTGACCCTCATCCAAAACCACGGCAGTCTGCTTAATTTCAAATCAGATCTGGGGGATCCATCCCAAAACACGTCCAAAAACGTGGCTTATGCTCAGGAATTGTGCAAAAGGACCTTGGCAAACCAGTCCTGAATTGTGGTGTGGTGGGTAAGAGCCCGGAAAACTTTCATCCTGCTGACCTGAGGATATTTCCATTTGATAGAGAGCTTTAGTGTGTTCCCATCCCATCTCATCCTGCATCCATCCTCCAGGACGCCGTGTGTTTGCTGTCAGTGAAGGGACAGCACAGATGTGTGCAAGCAGCATAGAAAGGCATGAATTTGTTCATTGATTGTGCCACAGCAATGCTGCATATTTCATCTCCTTGCATCCAGGTCAGTGGCAACAAGCAATCAATACATGCAGCAATGAATCCCCAAAAGGAGGGAGAAGGGGCAGAGACAACTGCAGAGTGTGCAGCAGCTCGTCCTGAGGAATACTGGGAATGAAATGGAGGGTGATGGGTGGGGTTGGCAGATTCAACTTGGTTAAAAAACATAATCTCTGTGCAGGCTGGATCCTTGAGGAAGAAGTGTGGCTGGAGTCTGGGCCTGGCTGATGGCAGCGTCCTCCTCCCTCTGGTCACTCAACCTCTGATTCCTTATCTGGAAAAGAGAAACTCCTCTTATTTATGTACCTCACAGGGGGGTCGCTGAGATTAATTCCCTGTGGGGTTTTTTTGAAGCACTTTGAAGGCAAATGTTATCAAATCCCACTTCAAGTCTCTTGCTTCCCTCTAGTTTTCCTAGTTAAGAAATCTGATTTTCAGTCCTAGTTTGGGAGAGGTTTTCAGTGCAGCCTCAGGTGTTCCTTTCTGGTCTCAGTTTCCTCATCCTTGTGGGCAGCCCTGAGAGCAAAAGAGCCAATTACATCCCACTCAACAAGTTTTGGCTGCACAGGATATTCAGGGTAAGGATACTGCAACACTGAGTCTCTTATTAGAAATTTTTGCACATCAGAACCCCTTAAGACTCATTAACAGACTTTTCCTCAAGTGAGATATGTCATCAACAACTCCTGCACGAGGATCCCTGGGGAAATATGCCGTAAACATTTCCCCTCCTGGCTGCTAACCCTTCCCTCTTTCCTCTCAGTCAGGAATCCCAGCGGATTCCCAGCGCGGGGCTGAATCCAGTGATGTGGGAGCTGGTGGAAGGCGTGGAGGAGGCAGCTGGGCTGTGCAAGAGCTGGGGTCGAGTGGGGCTGGGAGCCAGATCTGTGAGCAAAGCCACGCTGTTCCCTCATCCTCCTCCAGTATAAACCATCAAAAGGAACAGTGGTGGACTGGGAGACAGGTGAAAACCTCTCAGTGAGTTACAGCGTCTGGCTTTTTGTCTCTCCCATGCACACTCTCTTATTTTGGGATTTTCCCTCCAAGGGCTGATGCAACCCCTCTTCCCCAGGCCCCCATTTCCAACCATCCTCATCTCCCACCCCCTGAGAGGTCCGGGAACAGCTCCCCATCCATCTTTCCCCGCTGGAGCTGGGCTGTCTGCGCCGAGGGCGGCGTGCCAGGGCTCGGGAATCGATTTCCACAGCTCTGCTGTCCTAACCTTACACTGAGAAACTCGAGTCCT
Source organism: Melanocharis versteri (assembly GCA_013397845.1). Taxonomy (NCBI): domain Eukaryota; kingdom Metazoa; phylum Chordata; class Aves; order Passeriformes; family Melanocharitidae; genus Melanocharis; species Melanocharis versteri. The sequence continues at coordinate 269,526 of VZTG01003742.1, forward strand.
CTGAGAGGGAGAGAGACAGACAGACCCACAGACGGCTGCAGGAGAGAGGGGGGGAGGATTGATTGGCTTCTGCCCCGAGCAGAGGAGCTGATACAGAGCAGGTCACCGGAGCTTTTCGTCTCCGTATCTTTACCCCGATCTTGTCTCCCCTCCCCTTCCCAGCTCTGCTCCCTCCCGGGCTCTGCCCAGGCCTCTTTAGGTGGCAATGAATCATTTACTTGGTGTAAATTGAAAACGTGGCTCTCGGTGGCGGCGGGGGTCTCCCGGGGAGGCAGAGGGGCTGGGGTGGGAGCAGCGGGGAGGGATGCAGGCTGCGAAGCCACGAGCTGGCACTCGGTGCCTGCTGCAATGTCACAGCAATGTCACCGGCCCGAACAGGGGCTGTGGAGAGGGGTGAGGGCAAAGAGAAGTTTTCTGCAACCCTGGAATGAATTCAGCAGCCTCCTCCTGTGTCAGATGCAGCACTGTTCAAAGATGCCACCCAAATCTGACCACTCTTCTAATCCCCTCAAAAAGTTACTCCTGTCTCACCCATATCCAAACTGTAACCACCCCTCTTCCTTCTCTCTCTGCAATCGCTCAAGCTCTTTATCCCCAGGGGAGGGATAAACCTTTCCCAGCTGAATGAGCCCTCCGTAATTCTAGATTGGATATTTGGAAGAAATTCTCCCCTGTGAGGGTGGGGAGGCCCTGGCACAGGCTGCCCAGAGAAGCTGTGGCTGCCCCTGGATCCCTGGCAGTGCCCAAGGCCAGGCTGGATGGGGCTTGGAGCAGCCTGGGATGGTGGAAGGTGTCCCTGCCCATGGATGGGGTGGAATTGGATGGTTGTGAGGGTCCCTTCCAACCAAGCCATTCTGTTGTTCTGTGCACATTCACTGGTCCGTGTGCATGTGGTCACCATTTTCAGGCCTGCACGGCACCCCTGGGTTGTGTTTAACACCCCAGCTGCCAGAAGAATGGAAATTTAGGGCAGAAAAGCAGCATCCCTGTAGAGAAGGGCAACATTTTATTACAGGGAAATCCCCTGCTGGGTGCAAAGGGACCGGTCCCTGTCTCTGCTGTGTTAGTGGCACTCCTAGATTTTGGCTTTGCTGCCTCATTTCATCCTCATGCAACATCCATCTAATTCCAAGAGGAAAAGCTGAACGCACACAAGCTGTCCTTAAGGAGGATGCACCCCCAGGCACCAGCCTCCTTCTGCTCTGGAATCTGCCCTTGCAGGTCTGGGGACTCCTTGGCTGGCAGGTCATTAATTGCAATCAGAGAGGGAAACAGTCCCATTTTCTGGGAGAACTTGTGATATTTCAAAACTTTTTTTTTTTTCCTCCAGCTCGCAGTGGCCAATTATTTTTTTAATAAGAAATATTCTTGAAAGCTGTTCTGGAAGGGTCAGATTCCATTTAGTAATTGGAGAATGATTCATTTAGACTTCGGAAGTTCTTGTTTCGGGGTTTGATTTCAGTTTTTAGCAAATTGCTTGAGATTTCAAAATAAAAAAGTCATTCGGTGAGGAAGCATTAATTTTTTATTTTTATTTTTCCATTAGAATGAAACATTTGGGCATCTGTGATTTCTTTCTCCCCCAGAAGTCTTTACCAGCCCTAGAGACTGAGCAAAGCAGTCAACAAGCGCTGTTGGTTTAGAGGGACTGACATTTGCTGTGGAGGGAAGAGGGATTGTTTAAGCATCTCCAGTCTGTCCTGCTTGGAGATATCGGAGCCAGGAGCTGGCTCTGCTCCCTGCACTCCTCTGCTCAGCTCTGAGGAGCTGCTCACGTCCTCTGTGTGTCCTTCTGGCACCCAGAACCTCCCCAAGGCACCCGAGCTGGCTCTGCAGAGCACGTGCCAGCAGATCCTGCTGCTCCTGAACCTTGGGAACATGATCCAGTGGGCTCCTGCAGGCATCCTCACCCCGTGGAAGAAGCAGTGACGTTAGGCTCTCACATCTGGGCCGTACCAGTCCCCTTCCTGCACCCCTTTGGCTCTGGGTTAGTCAAGGCATGGCCAAAATCTCCGGCGCACAATTCCTCAGGTGGAGCTGGCCTGGATTAGCTGGATCCCTCCCGTTATGAGACACCTCAGAGGCCATAGGAGAATTTTTTGGTTTCCCAACAAAAAGCCAGCCCTGTTCAGAGGGGTTTGATGCCGTCCTCTGGCAGCAGACACCCACCCTGGTGTCTGGGAAGTGACCCTCCACATCCTCCTGCTCTCCACCTCTTCCCACCCACCACAGCCGCTTGTGTGGACAACTCCTACACCCCGAAACGACAACTCTCCTTTCTAACACGACGTGAAGGAAAAAAGCCTCTAAACACGCTGTTTTCTAGTGATCGCTGTGGAGGGGGAGGGAGGTTTGTTATCCACGCTCAGACTCGTTGCCAGACCAGGAGAATAAAAGGGAAAAGTTCCAAAGCGCAGCTCGCGGTGCCTGGGCTCTGCAGGTAACCCGATGCGCTGCCTCTGGCAGAGCTCATTGATCGTCCCTGGCTTTAACTTTCTTGGTCAAAGTCTTCTGAACCACCAGAGAGTCTCGGGTAACCCCAGCTGCCTACACAGGCTGCAATAAGACCTTTCTTGAAGGGTCTTTTTCTTGCTTGACTTTCTGCCATCTGAAAGCCTGTGACTCTTTCAGGCTGAGGGGTTTTGTTCTTTCCTTTCCCTTTTTTTTTTTTACCTCCTTGTTTTTCCTTCCCAGTCTTTTCCTTCAGTGCTGCTTCTGGAAGGGGCTGTGTGGGTCAGGCTTCAGGGACCCAGCAGGGCAGGAGGTTGGAATATCACACCCAGTCTTGAGCCACTCTGAGATTTAACAGTGAGAAAAGTGGGATTTACAGACTCTTGCAGGGCTTTGTGATCCTATAAACCCTCAGCTGTCCCTACCTTGTACTCCCCGTGCTGTTTAGTCCCAAGGTGCAAACTGGAGTCCCTCCAATAAGGCAGCAATTTGGAGCTGTTTTGCACTTGCCTGGAATGATGAAAAAGTCACAGAATCAGGGAATATCCTGAGTTGGAAGGGACCCACCCAGATCACTGAAGTCCAGCTCCTGGCCCTGCACGGGACAGCCCCAAAAATCACACCAGGTGCCTGAGAGTGTTGTCCAAACTCTTCTTGAACTCTGGCAGGGTTGTTGCCATCACCACACTCCTGGGGAGCCTGTTCCAGTGCCTGACCACCCTCTGAGTCTCACAATCATGGCTGAGGCCATTTTTACAGGAAAATCTTTCTCAATCCTTTCCTGCCTTAACATTATGCTGCCATCAGGCAGCTCTTGAAGACACCTGGAGGCTTGTCCAAGGTACCTGATAATTGTCCTAATCTTCCTGAGGATGGAGCAGCCACATGGAGAACATGGTTTGCAGCTCAAATCCTGTTTTTCCTTGGAAATCTGTACCCAGCTGGGCTGTGCCTCCCCATCAGAGGGGAGGCTCAGAGCTACTCCAGTTGTTGAGTTCAACACCCCGGTGTGTCCGAGGTATTCGTGGACATTTCTCGCTGCAAAGGAGATTTCCAGTTCTGTGCTGCTGCATGGTGGGGAGAAAAGCATAAATGCTGGGAGGAAAAGTAATTCCAGGGAATCTGGAGCCTTTAATTTGATTTGAAAGTCTCCAACAATTTGTTTGGCAGTCGGCGCTGGCAAAGGCAGGAGTGAATGAGCTCTCAGGATGCCTTGGTTTGACTCCTCCCGGGTCACAGCTGGCCTGAGAACCCCTTCCACCTGACAGCAAGGGAAAGTGGAGTCATCTTCCCGAAATTGGCCTTGGCACGGAGCGATTCCCAGTTTTTCCCAGGCAGTTATGGAAACCGGAGCCGGCGTTTTGGAGGGAAGCGCAGCAGGGGAGCATCAAAGCATCCTGCCCAGGGACTCTCTAATCTGCCTGCTGAGGTACAGCTAAAGTACCCGTCCTTTCACACCTTTGGAGCCGAGGAAATAGCCCCAAATGTGACAGCTCTGCAATGGCCTTTTGAAATGAGATCGGGGCTCTTAGCCCAGGGAGGAGGAGGAAATTCTCCGGGCTGGGAGCCGTGGCTATTGATGGTGATAAAGCCCCAAGTGAATGGGAGGCTCCTGGGAATCCTGTTTCTCTAGAGATAACATTGAACAAACCCCTCTGAGCAGATCCCCAGTCCTGGAGAACCGACCCATCACTGCATCCATTCCCTAAATGCCACCGTGTGCCCTTTGGGAGCTCTTTTCCTGCTCTGGCGAGCCGAGCAGTGCAGGGCAGAGCTGTGCCCTTCACAGGTGGATTATCTCGGTGGCTGTACCTGCCCGAGGCAACTCAGGGACAGCACTGGGCACTGCGGGCCATAAGACGCAGGCGTGTGGTAAATGTGTTTTGATAACAACCTTTTCTTTGATTAGCTTATTTTGCTAGAGGGCAGTGGGGAGGGGTGGGAAGATAATTAGTTTGTGCAGTGGGTTCCGGCAGAAGCTTTCTCCTCGCGCAGCCCTGCGAGTTTGGTGTCCTACTTGGGATTTGTCTCCGCCACGGGAACATTGGCAGCTCAGGTTTGATGTTGCACGAAGTTCAGCCTCTTCAGGGGAAGGTCTCCGGGTGGAATATCTACGTATCCCACAGGAGACATCTAGGGAGGGAACAGGAACAGGGGAAAGCTGCATGGCCACCCTGAGTAGCCTTAAAAACCTTAAAAATCGGATGTGTGCTAGAGCTGAGGTGCAAAGTTGCAGGGACTGTCACATGGAACGAGTGTTCCCTGACTTGAATTGCAACATGGATGTTGACAGAGCCAGCAGGGAGATTCAGACCTCAAGAAGCAGCAAAATAAGGAATAATTCAGGTGCTTAAGCACAGATATATCGAGAATATAAGGAGAGTTTGAATTATAGGGGTTTCTATGTACACAAGGAGTTCGATTCAGTGGCCCATCCCTGCTGCGCTGCAACTGGGGAACCTCAGGTGTGAGACGTTCACCTGGAGCTGAAAAATATGACACGGAGTCTGTTTTTCTTCTGGAGGATAAGATGGGGGCCTGAGGACATCTCAAGTGACTTTAGACCTCTGCATGTTGAAAACAAAATAGAGCCTAACCACAGTGTGGGATGTTCTCCCCTCGCAAATTCTCAGAACGGACAAAATTCCATGGGTTTTGCAACGTGACCAGTCTCACTCCTCCCGTGAATTTTAAAGTCTTCCGATGCCCTAATTGGAGATAAAGCAGGGCTAGGCTTTGCTGCAGGGCTGTGGCACTCAGTGAGTGTCAGGGAGTGTGGATGGTTCAGGGAACTGTCTCAGCCGCTGGGCTGTTTGCAGGGAATCTGTCTCTTCCAGGGCACCTGTCTTGCTGCCAGGTGCTCCCCGGAGCCTCTGCAGCCGATGAGCTGCCAAAGAGGGAAAATGGCACATCAAACGAGCCCTCCCCAGGGTGGGGGAACATCGGCCTTGCGCTGCCACTGCTGCTTCTGGGACATTTCATCAGCCTCCACCTGCGACGAGTCTCAGAAGGGAACGGAGCAGTGGGGCATCGGGGAGAAATTCCTCCTAAAGAAAAGCACAGCAAACCTTTAAGGTGTGTCTTCATCCAGACTCAGTCTCTCCAGGGATCTGCACACACTCCTGCCCATAAATCCAGGCCACCAGAGAATCATTTGTGTGGGAAGAACCCTTGAATCTCACCTCATTCCACCCCCTGCCATGAGCAGGGACACCTTCCGCTATCCCAGGTTGCTCCCAAGCCCTGTCCAAAATGACCTTGGACACTTCCAGGGATCCAGGGGCAGCCACAGCTTCTCTGGGCACCCTGTGCCAGGGCTTCCCACCCTCACAGCCAGGAACTCCTTCCCAATGTCTTCTGTTGCACATTCCCACACTCAGAGACCTGCCACCAAATCTTCTCAAGTGCCACCAGCACAGCCCCCAACTCTCCCTATCGCTCCCACATCCCCCTGCACCCCATCCCAGAGGTGCAGAGGTAGATCCTTTCGATCCCTTCCCCTTTGTTTATACTACCAGGTAGATTTTCCCTTTTTTTTTTTTTTTTATACTTTTGGGTACAAGAATTGGGTATTTTTTGGAACAGTCTCCACAGGGAAGCAGTCACAGCAAGAAGCCTGCCAGAGTTCAGGGAGTGTTTGGGCAACTCTCAGGCACAGGGTGGGATTTTTGGGGTGTTCTGTGCGGGGAAAGGAGTTGGACTGGACGATCCTTGTGGGTGCCTTCCAACTCAGGATTCCCTTCCCAGAAGAACTGTGGTCCTGGAGGGAGCTTCTGAGAGTTCACAGGAGCTTCTGAGCTGATTCTCTCAACCTGCTGTGGGGCTTTATTTTGTGTGGGATCCTCCTTACAATCCCTTCTCCCTAACCCCAGCAACACCTGCATTTCTTTTGTTTGGTGAGTGGCTCTGAGCAACTCATTTTCTTGAACATCTTCTCTTCCATGGTTTTCCACTTCAGATATGGGTGCAAGAAATTAGGATATTCAAAGAAAACATGTTTTCTTGCCATCCTCTGCAGGGAAGGCCAAATTCCCAGTGAAGAATAGAGGTTTTGGCTGTGAATTTTTCCTGCCCCCTGGCAAAGGGCTCCTTTGTGTGCTGTAGGGATATGGGGCAGCCCCACAGCAAACAGCTTGGCTATATCCTGGAATTAGCCCCTGCTAATGGAAGGAAGGGCAGGTTTCTTTTTATTTCTCTCCGACATTTTCTTTCTTGCCTGGGAAGTTACACCAGCGATTAGCACGTCTTTTTGTTGGTTGTCTCGTGACAAAAAAATAAAGAGAAAGCTGAGGAAAAGTTGAGACAAATATTCTGAGGAGGAGGGGAAGGGCTGAATGCTTGGCTGGGACAGAGTGGAGGAGCTGGAGGAGGATTCTGCCTAACCTGGATAAAGGGATTGGAGAGGTCGAGGAAGTGGGAATTGGTGTGGGCTGAAGGACTGAGTCACTGTTGTAAGACAAGATCTGGGACAGGTTCTGGCTGGAGAAAACACGTCCTGGACCCCTTGGTACATTTAGAAAGGAATGTCAGCACGACCCACTGGTTACGGGATTTTCCTTAGGCAAGAGAGAGCAGAATGAATTTCCTTGCTCTGCCGTAGTACTTTGCATGATTTGGGACAAATTACTCAGGATGGGATTTATCTCATCTGCTCCTCGGTTTCCTGTCTCTGCAGACAGTGAAGACAAGGACTTTCTCTGAGCACACTCCTCCCACCCCTGAGGTGTTGAAGGCAGTAGAATGAATTGCCTCTGGAAGGGCTGGTTTCTTTTAGCAGCTACTGAGGAACCTTAAACGACCATATCAAACAATGCCCAACTTAAAATGACTCCAGTCCTTAACTCGCCTGTGTTTTAGCCCCTTGTTTGTAGGACAGGAGCAGCAGTTCCTCACCTCGTGGGTGGGCGTGAGATCCTGAAACTTAAAGCACTTTTGACAATGGCTGGATTGCAGAAGTCCTGTAGGGAGCTGGATGTGATGACCTCAGTAAAATATATATACACACACACACACATATATATATATAAAGCATATGTGAAGCATATATAAAGCATATATAAAGCAAAAAATATTAATTTCATCTCGCCAGTGGCTGAGTAGGTTTTGAGTTCGTTTAATCAGAGCAGAAGGAGCCTTGGCAGACATGACAAGGTGCAAACGTGTAATTCCTTGATTATCCCCATGAACACGCTTCTGTTAGAGCAGGGATGGCACCAGAAGGGTTAAGGCAGGCAGGGATGAAGCAAACACCCCCCATGCCTTGCTTCTCCCTCCCCTGTCTCATTCCCAATGCCTCCTGCCCCTCTGCCCCAGGCAGTGGAGGAGATCTACATTTTAATTGAGACATGTGAAGAAAATAATCTCAATCTAACTCAATCTAACTTCCCATGCCTGGAAGGCTTCTCCCTTAGTAGCTCGGTGCAGATTCTAAGTGCACGTTTTGGGGTGAGGGTGGCTTAGAGCTCCATCCCACCTGACCTTGGATGTTCCCAGGGATCCAAGGGCAGCCACAGCTTCTCTGGGCAGTATTTTACCTCTGCCAGTATTTTACCACCTTCATTTGTAAAAAATCTCTTTCTTATATCCCATCTAAATTGACCTTCCTTCAGTTTAAAACCAGTATTGATGAGGGCCCTGTATTAATGGGACCCCTGTATTAATGAGTCCCCTTTATTAAGGAAACCCCACTCTCGAGGCTCAGAGCTGAGGAGAGGAGATGACCACAACAAAACCAAACTCCTTTTGTCTTTCAGACCCAAACCTCCCCCACAAAGAGGGGAGGATTTCAGTTCAGATAACACTTGCCTGCTTTGTCTGCTCCCAGTCTCCTGGAGCTTGCCCGGCCTGATGTGGCAGGGCCAGAGGTGGCTTTTCTGCAGGTTGTCCTGGCCCTTTTCCACCCAGCCCCTCTGAAGAGGCAGCCAGTTTCCACAGGAGGAGGAGGAGGATGTTGGGATGCTTGCCAAGAGCTTCAGCTCCGTGCTTTTCTCAGGGAGAGGAGAAAATGCAAACGTGGATACGAGCAAATCAGCCCGATCCCTTCCTCATCCTCACCCAGCCCCAGCCCTGCAAACAAGGTCACAAATAACTTTCCGTGTATGATTAGCCAAGAAAGCAGAAATGATTTTTCCATCTTGAGGCTATTTATTTCCAGGAATGGTTCTGAATTTTGCAGTATCTCAGGGCAGGATCCCAGGGTACCTGGACGTGACTGATTTTCTGTGTGGTGGGGAGTTAACTCTTACCAGGATTGTAGGGCAACAGTAAAAATCTTTGTTCTCTGTTCCCCTCTCTGCTTTTAAGGACCAAAGGAAAAAAACCTGACCTGAAGAATTCCCTCCTGGCTTTATCTGATAGAAGATCATAGAATTACAGGATCCTAGGATGGTTTGGGTGGAAAAGGGCCTTAAAGATTATCCAGTCCCATCCCCTGCCATGGGCAGGGACACCTTCCACATCCCAGGTTGCCCCAAGCCCCATCCAACCTGGCCTTGGACACTTCCAGGGATGGGGAATCTGGATTAGGATCTGAAAGGGCTGGTGAGAAAGGAAGGGGAGTGGACCCACAGCATAAACTCATCTGTCCAATTGACAAAATATCATCTGATGGCCTCTTGAGCTGTTCAGGAGCACATCAGTCCCATTATTGAGTGTTATACTTAATCTGCTATTGATTGGGGTGAGCTGGAGAGGACAGCCTTCCCCACTTCCCCCAATCCTAAATTCAAAAATAAGAGGAGAAGTAAATGCTTTGACTTTTTCATTCTGCCTGGATGTTTAGGGAATTTACTGCTAATAAAAAAAAACCCCAACAAAACCAAAAACCTAAGCCTTAAGCGTGAAAACAAGCATAGAATGAATTATAGCAAAATCAATTAATACTAACAGTATCTATTAAATATTGCACCCTGGAGCTTTGCAGGAGTACATTGCTGCTCTGATATGATCATGACATCATTAACATAATATAAAGAATCAAAAAATCAATAGCTTGCTGAAGCCCAAAATTAAGGCCAAGCAGTATTATAGCATATCTTTAAACATCTGAAATAGCAACTTGTCTCTGTCATGTACAACCCATTTGCAGATGAAACATCTCTCCCAAAGTGGATGGGAATTTGTTGGCCTGCCTGTCACTGCTACAGCTGCCCCTTTGGGATGCTTGGCGTGAAGTTATCTCACTTTTTCCAACGGCGTGGACACAAAGGGAGCAGGAAATCCGATCAGGGTGACATTGGCACAACCCTGGAGCAGAAAATCTGATCAGGGTGACATTGGCATAACCCTGGAGGGTCTCCAGAGCAGGCCCAGGGTCACTGCACTGGGTGGACAGACTGACAGATCTCTGTAGGGTGGGAACACGGACCAAGGGTTTTCTCCTGCTCACTTGGTGTGCATTTTACAGTGATAATGTGGAGGAGGTTCTTTTCCCTGGGTTACCAGGTTAGGACACTGCAACTCTTCTTTTTGCATGGAAAAAAACCACAAATAGAGACAGGAGAGGCTTTCAGACTTTCAGAAGGGCTGGAAGAGATTTTTGGGCAAGAAGAGACTGGTGTGGGTCTGCCAGAATCATGAAATGGCTTGGGGTGGAAGGGACTTTGAAGCTCATCTCATTCCAACCTCCTGCCATGGTCAGGGACACTTTCCACCATCCCAGGGGGCTCCAAGCCCCGTCCAGCCTGGCCTTGGGCACTTCCAGGGATCCAGGGGCAGCCACAGCTTCTCTGGGCACCCTGTGCCAGGGCCTCACCACCCTCACAATAAAGATTATTTCCTAAAATCCAACCTAACCCTGCCCTCTGTCAGTGTGAAGCCATTAGTTGGTGGCAGGAGAACATCTCTGCGTGTTTCTGGGGACAATCAGAGAGACTCCAGTGTGAGGAATCCTGTGCTGCTGGGCCATAGGACACACATTTAGAGTAGGAATTGAAACAACTCCATGGAATGTTGTTAGGCACTGGAAGACAACTCCTAATGCTGCAAATTTATTGGGATGTAGCTTGGTTTGGGCCAGCTATCGCTCCTTCAGACAATTCCTGGACATGTTTGAGAATTAAACAGGTCAGGGAGGGTTTCCACAAGGTGCTTTATAAGTTAATAGAGTTTAATAACAAGGCTGTGATCAGACCATGCCATTTGGCCCCAGAATTACAGAATATTTCCTGGTATTGTTCAGTGCACTAACGGGATGTTGCCACAGCTCCCAGTTGCAGGGGGACAGGAGGAGGAAAATCCTGGGGGAAAGACACACACTGCTGAGATAACGGGCTAAAAATCAACGTTTTTATGGAGGCACTTTCTCAAATGCAAAGCCAGGAACAGAGAAAATGTTTCAGTGCATTAATTAAGAAAACAGAGCAGGAAAAGTTTGTAAGGAATAAGGAAACCTTTTCAAAGAGTGGGAGCCGACACAGGAAGGAACATATTTGTCGCCAGTTAAATAAAAATTAGGCAAGGAAGAGGTTTTAAAGGTTGAAACTCATTGTGTAAAGGTGAAGTCATAACATGCCTTTATCCTTGGAAGGCGATTGGATTGGAACTTGATAAAATTCAGGTTAAAGCATCAAAAATCAATCCCAATGAATGTCCCTTTTAATCGAGGCACACGAGAATAGGCAAGAATTAAATATATACTTGCTCCTGTGCACAGTCTGCTTTAAATGAAGATGCTAATGGGATACACAGCCCGAAAGCTCGATAAAGGGAAGCTCATTTATGGCATAAATCACCCAGGAACAATAGAGGAGGCCAAAGTGATAAAGGAAGGGCTTTGATGTTAAAGAAAATGTAAAATCAAAGAAGGAAAATAAGGTCAATCTGTGCACAAGTGACAAGGTGTCCCCAGGGAAGGGCACGGTTAAGGCTGGTTTATTGACCACTTGAAGGCAGTGACAGTGACAGTGACATGCTGAGAGAAATACAAAAGGTTGGGAGGGCAGAGAACGTGGTAATGAGAGACTTCAAGTGGCCTCGTATGCACCAAGCAAATGTCACAACACTCGGAGCTCCTACCTGTAAACCCAGGAAAGGAGACACAAATCTGGATTTATTCTCTATTTACTCCCAGGATGTGCTGCAGGACACGGATATCAGTTCACTGCTCTGAAAGAGCGACCACGTGGTGCTCAAATCCAGCGTCCTGTAGAGGCAGAATAAAAGAAATAAATAAAAATAACAGTGGAGTTCAGCTTCAAAGTGGAAACAACATAAAATCGAGCAGCTTGTTAAAAGGAGCAGAGAGGGTAAAAAAAGGTACAGTGCCTCACAGTATCCTGCATAAAAAACATCATGTAAGAGGCTTGTGAAGTTATCTGACCTATGAAAAAAACCCTAAAGATAGTAAAAGTGAATAAAAAAATATTAAAATACCTACTTAGACAGCAAAGTCAAGAGATGTTATTTAAAATTAGAAGTTGCACTCGATGGAAGAAAAAAAGAAGAATAAAAAGATCACTGACTCTGGGGTGTGAATTGCAAAACAATCATCAGGCAGCCCACATAGGAAACACATTGCTAACCTCATAAAAATAAATGATTCAAATTTAACGAGGTTCCCCCGGAAGTTTACTTTCCAAAGGGCACAAGCTGTGTGAAGTGGCTGCTGAGGAGGGCTCAGCAAAAAGCGCTTTTACAGCACAAAAGTGATGTTCACTGCAAGATCTTGGGAAACTCTGCTGTGAAATTGCCACGTTATTAAATCTGCTCTACAGCTCATTGCCTATTCTGGCCTTGATGGAAGAAAGAAAGGTGGAAAACTTTTTTTTTTTTTTAAATCAAACTCCTGAAAGGTCCAAGAGCTGGAGTTTGAAACCATGAAATTTGAATCCAGGTTGTGGCTGCCCCATCCCTGGAAGTGTCCAAGGCCAGGTTGGATGGGATTTGGAGCAACCTGGGATAGTGGAAGGTGCCCATGGCAGAGGGATTTGAATTAGATCATCTTTAAGATCCCTTCCAAGCCACCATTCTGGGATTCTATGATCCTATGGAATATTTTTTTTTCCCATTATTTTGGTTGAGCCGTGATTAAGAATAGATGAATAAAAAAAGCACATGACACACTGGGGGAGGGCGGTGGGTGTCACAAGTCAATTATTGCTCCTTAAATAAATCAAAGTCCATGTGATAGGGATGATGTGGTTAACACAAAGGAATTTATACTTTTCCCATAGCTGGGAATCTCAACAATGCTGTCATGGGACAGGAAGATGAGTCCTCTGATAGATTAGCAACCAGTTCAAAGGTGGGAAATAAAGACCATGAATAAAGGGTTGTGATGGAGGGAGGGAATATCTGGGAGGGTCCCATGGGAATGTCTGCTGAGGGTGTTTGGTGTATTTATAAATGGGCTAAAAATGGGTGAAGAATGAAGCAGAAAAGGTAATTGGGGCTGGAGGGAGTTTTTCAGGATTGTCAGGGGTACACAAGGAGAGATTGTGTGACTTGGCAATTTTCATCTTAAAAGAGAGATGACTGAGAGGGCCACAATAGATCCAGACAATCAGGAGAGTGATGAAGAAAGCGAAGAGGGGATGATTACTGCCCATTTCTCATAACACAAGATCTGGGGAACTTTATATGAGATTATCAAGCGGAATATTAAAACAAACAGAAGAAAGGACATTTTCATATAGTGTATCATTCATCTGTGCAGCACTGAGAGGCACATTATGGAGGCCAGCAACACAACTGGCTGGAAAGCAATTAGACAAATTAATGAAAGAAAGATCTGTTGAGAGCTGTTCAATACAATGACATCAGCGCAGGCTCCAGGGCAGGCAGTCCCTTGCCAGTGCTGGCTGGAAGCTGGGAGCTTAAACCAGGAGAATTTTCACTTTATTGTCTTTGCTTTGTCATTTTTTTCTGCCATTGGAGTCGGAGAATGAATGAACGGCTCTATGGATATTTGGGCTGAGCTGTTGCAGCCATTTCTACGTTTCAGCATTTTCAAGAGCCTCTCAAACATAATTTTACACATGAAAACCCCCTGATCTGTGTCCTTACTAGTCCAGCCCCCAGCACTGACCCAGAGCTGCTGCTGTAGGGCCTGGTGAGCACCTCGGCCATGCCCATCCAGCCAGGATGAGCCTGGAAGCAGACATGGAGCCACCAAACTGCTCTTCCCCCTGCCCAACACACCTTGGAGGTGGCTCTGGCTCTGCTGCTGGCAGGGTTGGCTGCTCTGGCTCCTTGGGGTGGTGTTTGGCCACCTCTCTGTGCTGCCTGCAGCAGGGGCTTCTCTCCCATGCAGCCACCCCGTGGTCCTGCTCCCAAACTCCCTCTCAGCAGCCATGGATTTTGTTGGATCACAGTCCACGCTGAATTGTGTTTGATTAACTCAGTAAATCCAGGAAGGGGAAGCCAAGATTGTTGCAGAAACCTTTCAGCAGCAGCAGCGGGGAGTCCAAATCCCCATTAAAGTGTGTGCTCAGCTCATCTCAGCTCACTCATTTTTGCTGTCTCCCTCCATCCCCTCCTTTGTTTTCCTGCCTTTGATTGCAGTTGATGAAGTTTGGATCAGTGCTGTCATGCTGGGTTTATTATGAAGTGGTCTTTTCCCTGCAGACCAGGCATCAGGATTCCTGGTTTCCATTTAAAACTCGAGGTTTGATGGGCCAGTGATGTTTCTCCTGTGGATCTCAGGTTCTATATCCTGAAAAAAAAAAAGAAAAAAAAGGTGACTCAAAAGTTTTGCTCCCCCTGGGCATACAGGGAGGGCATGTGCTGGATTTATGGATTTCCTTTGGATGTGTGATGGGGGATGCTCTAAGGATGGATTTTGAGTGACAACTTTATCCGCTCATCTAAACGATTCCAGCGTGAGGTGTGTCAATGTCACAGCCACCAGCTGGTCTAAAATTCAACCTGCCAGTCACTGTGACAAGGTCGTGAGAGATAGGAGGGTGGAGAAATCCCTGAGCTGAGCTGCAGGCAGTCTTTAGGGAATTACTCTATGGATCTTGCTGGACCTCAGACTTAATCACAGGTTTGAGAAAACCCTGAATGTGGATGTCTTGTGAGATCTGTGCCCACTGTGAGCTCTGGGATGAGCTGGTGGCCATCTATTCTGGGCAGACTGGGAATAAAGGAAGAGTTATTTTAACAGGATCAGTTTCTTGTGCCACAGAGGGATCTGACTTGCCACTGCTGCTGCTGGCTCCTCTTTCCCAGCTACCTCCAGACTTCGACTCCTCGGTGCTGAGGATCCCCTTTCCTTGCATGTGGTAGTTGCCAAAGATCTGAGGGGGAAAATAAGGAAAGGAATCTATAAAGCAAAGGCAAACTGAGATTGAGCTGTGTTTGATGGGATGGAGGGAAGCTGCAAGGAAAAAAATACCAACCTGGCAGCAGGATGGAAATAGTCACGGACCACCTGAATCACCCAGCATCCCTCAGAGCCTCCAAGTGGCAGCACTGAATTTCCTCCTGTGGTACCACAAAAGCTCCTTAGAACAGTGTGCTTCTCAGGATGCATCACGATTCTTGCTCCAGAGGAATTAAGTTATTAAATATCTTCAGAGCTCGCTGAGTCTCTCTCCTGCCCCCACCCAGGTCTATAGATGTGTCACTGCAAACTGGCACTGCCACCCCTCAGATGTGAGGATTTCTCCTCTGAATTTTGTGCCTTGGGCCTAGGGAAGGAATTAGGGCTGCCTGGGCCTGGCTGAGCATTCCAGTTGATCCCTGTCCTCCTTGGCAAGGCCATGGGGAGAAATCTCTCATTCTTTCCTTTAACCACCCATGAAATCACAGGGAACAATTCAAGGTTATTCCAGAAACACAAGAAATAAAATTTGTATCTCAGGGGCTGTTTGAGACCAGAGAGTGGGATATTCCTGGGTGGGAATAGGGATTTACTTCTCACAAAGTTCTGGTCCAGTTGATGCTTCCTCAGAGCAGCTCCAACAAATCTCTCCATGGGTGCTGCACATGCTTTAATTAGATATTGAATCACTGACTGGAAATGAGGCCCCCACATAAATCTGAGGTCAGCATCTCCCACCTGCTGTGCCTGAGCTGGCTGCCTCAGTGCAGGCAGAAGGTCTGTACCTGCCCCTGACCTTCCTCTAATTATTTGGAATCCATATTATGGACCTTGCTGCACAAGGCGGCCAATGCCAGGTGTTAAATTAATAAGCTGAACCAGGTTTTCTGATCAGTGCTCTGGGCTGTTTGCCATTCCTTTTTCTCCTCAACATCTGATAAAATAACCCAGGGCTTTGGTCAAAAGTATTTTGTGATATTGATAGCGCTTTGGAAGTGTTGGGTATTTTTCCTGCTGCGTAAGAAAGAAAAAAAATGGGGGAAAACTGATCAAGTCAGGGAAAAAAGTAACCAGAAAGCTGATGCTGGGGAAGGACGGTGTGTAAAGGTGATCACAAGCATCTGCTGGAGGTGTAGTGCTGGTAATTTAGTGCTGGTGAACTGAAAATACAAGGAGATAAAGAGCTGGAAAGATTTTAATCCATACTGGCACCCATTCAGCCATGGGATGAGCAAGGACAACTCGCCAGCTACCATTCATGAGTCTGAATAAACTCCTATTTAATAGCAGGCTGAGGAACACCTCGTCATTATGGCCAAAACAGCTAGATCCACATGCTGGAGGTAAACAATTACCAGGTTAGGGGAAGGAACATCAGTGTGGGACAGGGATTCTGCAGAGTGGCTGGTTGGAAGTGAGCCTGTCACCTGAGACTGCCACCAGGGAAATCCCTGACACGGGCATTCGTTTGCTTGTGGAGTGCTTTTCCTAATAGGAGAGGCAGCAACACATCAATAAGGCATCCAGGAGGGGACTGGAAAACTTCCTGGAGGACATTCCTGGAACACGCAGAGCAGAGGGAGGGATTTGGGATGGAGGTCCCTGGTTCAGATTTTTGGGGTGAATAACTAAGAGGGGCCCAAGGAGCTGCCACAGGCAGAACTACTGTGGGGGACCTACTGTGTCACTGGTTTGCTGAATTTAAGGACAGATTTTATGGCTGATTTTATGGGTTTGTTTGGGGTTGAAAGGCTCTGGTGTGTTCAGTGTGGTTTTGGGAATGGTTTGGCCACCTCCTCCCTTTGGAGGGAGGTCCTATTGCTCTCACCCTGCAGGGTGTCCCATGGGGACTTTCCTTTTGGACTCAGTGATCCTTAAGGGTCCCTTCCAGCTCAGGATATTCTATGATTTTATGTTTTTAAGCTGCTTCTGGCAGAAACAGTTCAAGGTTGAGCAGTTGAGGCAGAGCATCCTCCTCGTGCATCTTATTCTCTGCTGCACAGAGACTTTTTGACATCAGAACAGGAGGTAGAGGACAAAAATTATTCTCATCCCCACCACGAGGAAATAATAGTTGATTAACGTCTCCCAAGTTCATGGATATCTCTGTTTCTTACATTCAGCACCCTCCATTCAGGTCACTGTTCCTGCTGCAAACGTGTCCAAAAGAGCAAACACAAAGATAAGAGAATTTCTGCTGGAGTGGACAGAGGAGAAAGTTCCCAGACCCAGCTAAAAGGCAGCGGGAATGAACCAGATCTTCTGTCAGTCCATCCATCCATCCATCCATCCATCCATCCATCCATCCATCCATTCATCCCTCCCTCTACCATCACACATGTGTAATAATCCTGATTGCAGGAGATATCCATCTCCAGGTATCTCTCCACTCCTTCCCATCCGAATAAAAATCCGTTCAGAGCGCAGGGAGAGTTATTGGTGTTGTGTGGAGGCTCCAATAGATTTTTTTATTGCCCTTTCCGTGCAGATTGCAAACCCCCAGCCATCCCAAGGCTGCGTTTGCTTCATCAATTCTTGTGCCTGCTTAATGCTGACGCTGTACAGTTTGGCAGCCTCCATTAGGAATGGGTTTTTCCCATGATATTAACAGGCAGCGAAGCTTTGTGCTGATGGATAAAGCCCAGTGTAAAACCTGATTGGAATCAATCAGAGTAATTGTCTGGATGTGTGGTGGTTAATAGGAAACGTCCTGCATATTATTGGCTGGTTTATGCAGCACGAGGATTAACTTGCTGCTGCCTTTCGTGGCTCACATCCTCTCCTGAGCTCTTGGGGGAGGTGATGGATCTGTTGGGAGGCTCACGGAGCCCGGGGAGAGCCCTGCAGTTTATATTGGTGCCAGTGCTCATTCTGCTTTTCTGTCCGTGGCTACCAGCTGGGCAAAGGGCAACTGTCAGCCTGTTCCATGAGGGATCCCAGCCCAGAGCAGGGCTTGGGGAGGCAGCAAGGGGGCAGAGAGCAGGAGCAAGACTGGAGCACAAGGTCTCTGAGCCTCGTGTGTGCCTCAGACTCACACACTGGCCGTTAAACACAGCCCTGAATCCATCCAGGCCGGCCTGGTGTCCCCACAGCTGACCTGTGTTTGCGAGGAAATACGAGGAGATGCCCACCAGCAGCCTGCCATCCCTCAGGATCTGGGTGCAGAGGCAGCCTGGGAGGACTGAGTGTGAGCAGGCACAGTCTGATCCAGCCAGGGACCACCACAACCACCCTGGAACGGGCTTCAGAGGCAGCAGACACGGTGAGGTGCCACTCACAGCCCAGGAGGACCCAGCCAGCCTCTGCCTGATGAGACACTCTGTGGCCAGACACTCTGGAGCTGAGCTAAACCCTCTGTGGCTGCAGGAAGCAAGTGGATGACAGCACCTGGCATGGTTACACATGAACTGGGAGCAGCTTTGTTTTCCAGCATCCTTTTCTTCTGGGAGAGGCTTAAAGCATGTTAAGGTCACAGTTTCCTCGTGGAAGCATCTTCCCAGTCTCCCGGCAGCTGTGGGTGCAGCATCCTCTGATCTTCAGCTGTAACCCCAAATTCTGCTGAGGGTGTTCTTGGAGAGGGGCAGTGACCCAGAGAGGGCTGGGCCGGCTCAGGGCAGCTCTTCCTGGGCAGCCTCTGGATGTGAGGACTCAGCTTTCTCCCTGCCACAAGGGTTGGGCTTTTTTGTCCTCTGTTTTGGAGAATTTATCATTAGCAGGGTTGATAAATCCCCACAAGGCACAGAGGTATCACTTGCATTTCATGAGTAAGGGGCTGACTCTTGCCTGAGTTCAGGAGTAGTGCCTTTAATTTAAATTCAGTGCTAGAAACTTCTGAATCCCTGGAAAGAGATCTTTCTTCCCCAAGAGCAGGAGGAGAGGGAGAGCAGGATTTGGCCAGCAGAGGCCAACTCCCCTCAATGACCAGAGCCCTGGGTACCACCTGAAGTGCAGCAGCCTGGGATCCGAATGAAAGATCTTCCTGAGCGCTCCTTTCTTCCCTCAGTGAGTCGAATACTATTAACCTTTAAGGCAAAATTATATTTTGTGCCTCTGGGAAGCAGTAACATTTCACAGAACTGCGCTGGGGATTCAGGTAAACAGTTGTTAACTCTCTCCAGCCCCATTTCGAGGCCATCTCGGGGCGGCTGCGTGTGCGAATCCAGCCAGGCTGAGAAGGTCTCTGGGCTCAGGAACCCCTGAGATGGAAGGGTCAGCTGGAGATCCTCTGTCCCTGACTCAGCCTGATGTCCCAGTTTCGTGTGGGTATTCAGTTGAACCCACAGTCCTGGCACAGAATCATAAAATCCCAGAATGGTTTGGGTTGGAAGAGACCTCAAAGATCATCCAGTTCCCACCCTGTGCCGTGGGCAGGGACACCTCCCACAAGACCAGGTTGTGACCAAAGCTCTGCGTTGTTATTTTGCCATTTTTGAGGTCCACACGGATTTTGGGAAAGAGGTCTGGCTTTTGATGGCTGCGGATGTGATTTTTGGGAGTCAGGTCATAAGAAACCATTTAGGAACCTGTGCTGTGATATCTCTGACAACGGGGGACAGGTCTGCTGTTTGCATCACTGCTATTGAATAAAGCCATGCTGGCTTTGAATTGAATATCCATCTGTGCTTAGAAGCTGCTTCACCCAAAAGCTTTGACTGTCCAGAGGCTTTGATCAGGTCCTGCCCAGCCCTTGGACAGTGTGTGGGATCACAATCCACCAAAGGGACGTGGACATTTTGCTGTCAGGGTGGAACAGGCTGGCGTCAGCTGTGAACTCCACCAAGCCTTGGTGTGCTTTGCACGAGAGCTTCTAAACCTGTTGGATACTGGGATCCATTTCTGTGGGGAAAAAAAAAAACAAATGAGAAAAACAAAACCCAAAGAGAATTAAAAAGTGAGGTCTTTCCCTTCGAGCCAGTGCTCCCCACTGGACCTACCCAACACCAGGCATTGCAGGTTGGGCAGCCAGGGGTAGTGAGGGGGCTCTGAGCCGTTTGAGCCTTGGCAGGAGCCACAATCCCAGGACAAAGTCAACACCTTGGGTGGAAAATTAAATCAATGAAGCAGCAGGAGCCAGAAAGCAAACGGTGCACTGGCAGCAGAGCCGGCTTCCAAATTGAAATGTGTTTGCTGGGGATTGTCCATCGGCTTGGGGAGTTATTATTTCCATTTCTCTAGTTATGAATTAATTTCTAAAGGACTTAATCATCCCCTCCCTTTTCCCCTCCACAACCCCCTCTTCCCTTCTCCTTCTAATTTTCCACTTGACTGGGGATCCTCTGACAGTGAAAATTCAGGCTTAGAGGAGGTCCACGCAAGCTGCTCCATTAGGCTGGATAATCTCATTGGAACCAGTGGCTTGAATAATAACACCTTCACCTCCTGCACAGCACCTGATTCCAACGGCACTGAACACCCCGGGCTGGAGGGATGGACACAAAGGGGAAGGGGCAGGGGCAGGGGTGGGGCAGAGCCTGCACCGAGCACCCTTTGTCCCCTGGATCTGCCAATCTACCAAAGACACTTCTGCAGTCTGAGGTAAAAGCCTTCTGCACTGCTGGGGCATCACAGAATCACCATGTTGGAGAGATCATCAAACTCAAACTTGGACTTAATACCCCCCTGCCCACTAAACCATAGAGCCAAGTGCCACGTCCACTCATGTATTGGACATTCCCAAGGATGGTGACTCCACTACTTTCTTGGGAAGCCTGTTCCAATCCTCAAGCACTCTTTCAATGAAGAAACTTTCCCTAATATCCAACCTGAACTTCCCCTGGTGCATCTTGAAGCCATTTCTTCTGGTCCTACCACTTATTACCTGGAAGGAGGGACTGAAAACTGGGAGATGTAACTAAAAACCTGAGTTCTGCCATCAACCCATAAAACGGATAGTTTGAATCCAGGATTCTGGACTGGATGTTGATCTTGAAGGACTTCAAGCAGGACATTTTTGCCCTTCAAGTACATAGTTGGACTCCTGTCCATCACAAGTTATGTTGGGAGAAGATGCCTCTTATAGGTAGATGAGGGACAACATCATGAAACTGCACTCGAATTCCTACCTCCCTCAGCATTCCCAGGTTTTTCCAGCCACCTACCCACACTGGATCCTTCCTATCACAGCCTGTGTTGTAGCACAGCTTCAGCCAGAAGGAGTAACCTCGTTTCATGGTCACATCCCCCAGTGCAGCCTGTCTGGCTCACCCAGCATTCCCAGACGTGCCCAGAGAGCAGCCCCAGGCACGCCGTGTCCAGAAATGACATTTTAAAGGGCAGGGAACTAGGAAATGAGCCTGGGAGATGGACACCTGGAACGGGTAATGGATGGCTCCATGGCCATGCATCCCAGAGCCCAGCCTGCTGGAGGTCACCCCCAGCACCACGGCGATTTCTCAGTGCTTAACCCACCCCTGCAGCCATGCACGGATGGGGGGAAATCCATACATCACCTGCTGACAGCGTTTTCCTTGCAGCTGGAGCGTGAGCTGGGGTTCCTGGAGTAGCCTCGGGTCAGGGAGTGCTTCCCAGAGCCTCACGGTGCGAGGTGGGGCGCGCCAGACCTGATTGTTTTAGGAGAATAATCCCTAAAATAATAATATTTACAATATTATTATTACAATAATATTAATTACAATAAATTTAATTACAATAAAATTAAATTAAAAATTAAACAACAACAAAACAACAAAACAACAAACAACAACAACAATAATAATAATTATTATTATTATTCTTGTTGTTATTGTTGTTATTATTATTCTTTTTGGCTGTATGTTTAAACTACCAGAGGGATAAAGCCAGGATCGTTTTTAGGGTGTTCTGAAGTCCCAGTCCTTCTGTTTCTCATGGCTTGGCTCTGCATGGATCCTCCCTCCACTCCAAACCTCTCTGCAGAACCAGCTCGAGAGGAGGCTTAGGAAGAGAGAAAATCAGTTTGTTCCCTGACTTTTTAGTTGGAACAAGCTCGGGCAGAGAAAGGCAGTGAGACTAAAACTAAAATCCTTCTTGCTCTATTTTTCCTCCTGCTATTTTGTCCCCCAAATTCCCTTTCCTAGAAGGAGCTGAGCTGTGCAAGGCAGAATTTTTATTCTTGTTTTTGTCAGAGTCGGGGTGAAATGCTGATTTAAGTAGCTGGGAAGTTCCAGCTCTGATCTGAAGCCTGCGCATCGGTCATGTGAGGGTCTGAAAACTGCCATGGAAACACAGCTTCTCCTTTATTTCTGATCTCTGTTCACCTCTCGAAGGCTGCACATGCAGCCCAGCCCAGGCTTTTTCCTTGCTCCAAGGAAACCAACAGCTGAGGGATGTACCCAGAGCTTCAGGCATGGTCTGAGTGGGGTTGCTGGAGCTGCATGGGTGCCTTTTTCAGGCAGTAAATCCCATCCCACTGATTCCACACCCTACAGGAAAAGCCAAGCTAGGGGCTAAGAGGTTCTTTGGGTTATTTTTCCCCAGTGAGGCTCAATTCTCTGCAGAGTCTCCTCTCCCCCCAGAGCCATGGAGCTGCTGGAGTCTCCCTTTCCAGGTCTGTGTGGTAATGGAGACTCAGTGTGACTCTCTCTGTTATCCTCTGTTTTTTCTGGCTGCTAATTATGCTCCTGCAGAAAAGTTTGGGCCCGGAGGGAGGAATTGTCTCTGCCAGGAGCAAATACTGGAGTTACAGCACCCATCATTGTTGGCTGTGCTGCTGGGGGACGTGGGCAGAGAGATGGATGGATGGATGGATGGATGGATGGATGGATGGATGGATGGATGGATGGACAGATGGATGGATGGATGGATGGATGAGGGGGAGGAGAGGAGCTTATCAGCAGTGTGGAAACAGAGATACTGATGAAGATCAAAAGGAGCAGTGGGTTGGAACAATCTGGTTTGAGAAACTCTGTGGGATCCCCTCTGCCTTGAACCTTTCTGGGTTAAACTGCTCAAGGGGTTTCCAGAGGGGAGGGATTTGGATAAAAGTGTTCAGGCCCTGTCGGTTTATCCTGTGGGAATGTTTTCTCTCTTCGTGCTGCGCTCCCCCAAGGCAGGACAGCAGATGCTGACAGCAAAAGAGCAATTCAATGAGGTGCTGGCTGAGCCTGGCAGGGATTCAGTGTCTGTGTGAGTGGGGACTCCTCACAGTGCACTTCCCATGGCTCCCCGACCTCCTGGGAAACTTCCTCGGACACAGATCCTCATTTGCCTTTTGAGAGACGAGGCTGAAGTGGCACCAAACCCTCCCACCCTTCTCACAGGACTTCCAGGTCTCACTGCAGTCTTGAGGAAGCCTCAGCACCACTGATCAGCTCCAATCTCTGAGCAGCACACCCCAAATATATCCTTTCTGAAGGCAAGGGCACCTCCCATCGTCTTCACCAACAGATATTTGGCATTTGGACCACAGTGACAGGGAAAACACCAAATTAACTTCCTTGGAGTTACTCTAGAGAAGTTCCCATGAAGAATTCAGGGATGATGTTCTGAATCAGGCCAGGAACAAAGAACTTCAGCCCCTTTGAACAGATTATTTGCATCAGCCCTTGCAGAGGAGAGCATGTAGGAGCACGGGAGAGTGTAGGTGTTATCTGCCCAGGTTCTGGGGAAGACACTCACAAATATTATTAGCATGAATAGGAAGCACCATGATAGGATGCTCTCTGGGAAAAGTAATTTTGTTCATTAATTACTTGCCTTATCTAGCAACCTCGTTCCCTTTCTCTCGCTTTCTTCTTCTTTTAATTTTCTTTAAAACGACTCTAAGTGAATTCAGTGCGAGGAAAGTTATTTTGCTGCCTCCTCAGAGACAGGAGCTCGTATTACTCAGGTAGCCTTCAGCTGAGCCTTCAGGGGTTTTTCCATCTTCATTTGAAGCTCAGCCTTTCATGGGCAGATGGCAAAAGACAGATTCCAGGCAGATTCCTGCGATTCCTTTCTCGTGGACCACATCAGTGCCGTGGACTGACTGCAGTTCTCATGTCTTTGGCTCGAGTTCTGCCTCCTGCTTGTGATTTTTGTGCTCTGAGACTCTCCTCCTGCTTTGAGCTTCCGGGCTCGTGTTGTGCCTGGTAAGTTCAGCAGCAAAAGGACCTGGAGGGCTGTGATTGAAGGGGCAGCAAAGCAGAGACCCTGCAGCTTCAGAGATGTCCTTTCCTTGTGCCTTTGACCCTTGCAGGAGGTTGGAAAGGGTCAGAGGATGGAGGCAGGAGATCCCCATCCTCCCAGATGTCAAACACAGGTGCTGGCTGTTTTCAGGCTGCTTTTAAAGCAGGGGATGATTTAGGATCGGATTTTAGGAAGGAATTCTTGGCTGCGAGGATGGTGAGGCCCTGGCATGGGGTCCCCAGAGAAGCTGTGGCTGCCCCATTCCTGGAAATGTCCAAGGTTGGGTGAGGCATGGAGCAACCTGGGATAGTGGAAAGTGTCTCTGCCCATGGCAGGGGGTTGGACTGGATGATCTTTAATGTCCCTTCCAACCCGAGCCTTTCCACGAGTCCATGATCCCTGTGATTCACGGAGGAACTCCGCCTTTCCAAAACAACAAGCTGAGGGGCGGATTTCAACATCACCTTCCACAGACCCCCTCCCTCATTCCCACACCCTGCTGCCCCCCGTGCCAGCAAGCCATTTCCAATTCTCCATCGGACAAAGGCTCCAAGCTTCCAGGGATTTGCGTGTGGAGTGCTCCCGTTGGTCTCAGGCTCGAATGAGCCATCCATCCCATGTGCCTGCAGAGGCACACACGCGTGCACACTCCAGTCGCTCGTCCCTGGCTGCACCCCAGCCACGCGTGAGCCGGGCTGGTCCTTGGGGCCACCTCGGAACCCCTGCTCAGCCCCGGGGCTCGGGAGCAGGCTGCATTTCATGCACCAACCCCGCCTCCCCCCCCGGCAAGATTAGCAGGATCCGCAGCTCTGGAAACTTGGGGAGGGGGGCTCGGGGAAAGGAGAAGGGGCACGAAATCCCCCAAAGCGCGACGGGGAGGGATGCTGTTGGTGGAGCGCTTGGCTTTGTAGGGCGGGAGATGGAGGAGTAAATCCCTTGCACCCACGCCCCGTGGGGCTCCGGGGGTGGGCTCGCACAATCGCGGGGATGGAGGGAGGAGCCCACCTGGGGACGGAGATAAGGGGCGGGCGGGGGGATTGCGGTTCTGCAGCATGAGCCGGCGGAGTTATCAGGGCAGAAACTCGGCTTCTATTACCATGCATTAGAATAGATTAGCAGGCAGAGCAATTAGCAGCCTCACTCCGTTTGGCGAAGCGACAGGGGCGGCGGGGCCGGGCAGGAGGCGTGTGCGAAGAGGCAGCTTCGGCAGGGCAGCGCTTCCCTCCCCAAAATGCGGCCCGAGGACAAGGATGGAGTTCTGGTCTTTCACCCCAGGACATTGAGAAGAGCAGCAGGCTGAGCTTTGGATGGTGGTCTGAAACTTTTTGTGGCTGGCGGTCCCTTAAAAATTGCCCTGGGGAGATGCAAAGCTCCGAAGAGTGAATTCCAGCTTTTTTGAGTTACTTCTTCCATGTCTCTTTGGAAGAGACCCCTTGGTGCCCAAATACCACCCATTAAAACCCCCACGGCTTCTACTTCCCCCAGTGGCTTTTCCCTGCTTTGTCCACCTCATCTTTGATGCCCAAACAGCAGCTTTTGGGGAGTTGAGGCTGTTTGTGTTTAGAGCCAAAGATGAAAGGATTCAGCTCCTTCCTCAGATACACATGAACTTGCTGAGAAAACTCCTCACTACCAGGGCAGGTTTCCCAGGAATAATCCTGTGCGTTATCCCAGCTCAAACTCATCACTTTTCCTGGAGCATCTCCTGCCGTTCTGCCCAGAATGGAGTATCCTGGGCAGTTGGTCAAAATTAACTTCTTGGTGCCAGGGAGAGCTTATTTTCAGCCATGCCCTGGGCAGTCTGGAGGGCAAAAGGAGAGGGCAAGGAGGGAGAGGGGTATTCACCACACGGCCATGTAAAGTTTAAGGTCAGTTATGTCTGTGTCTCGACATTTATGGCATTCCTGTTCTCAGGACCCCGAGGGAACCTGGAAATGTCAAAACATTGCTAAAACTGACCTTAAACTTTACATGCGAGTGGGACTGAATCTTCTCCCTTTTCCTGGCTCCAGCCAGAAAATTGCTTTGGCTCCAGCAGAGGGAAAGGCAAATTTCAGCTGCTCCCTCCTTCCCCAGCCTTGTTCCCCCCTGGTGATAAAGCCACCTCAGGAGACACAAAGCTGCCTCTGCACGTTGGTCAGGCTTGGGCTAAAACAAACCTCCTAATCCATCCCCAGATTCCTCTAATTGCTCTGCTCTCGTCTCACCCTTCTTTCCGACTGAGAAACCAAAACACTTTTCCCCGGTAAGGAAGGAAGCTGTCACATCGCATCGCATCCTGCGAGAAGGACCAGACTGATGGGACTGAGCCGGGTAACTCGGATCTCCAGAGCCTCTCGCAGCCAAGCATCTCCGTCCTGCGCTCCCTTTCCCAGATTCCCGTCCCCGCTCCGGGCTGAAAATGCCGATCCGAGGGTTCGCACTTGGCTTCCGCCGAGCTCCCTCTGCTGATCACCTTCCAAAAAGCATCTCGGACCTGCCTGTCCTTCGGGGGAACACATCCCCTCCCGCCGCGGGGCAAGGGCAGCGGCTCCTGGGTGATGCTGGGGGGTGCTCTGGGGATCCTCTGGGGTATCAGCCCGGTCCTGTTTGTCTGGGGAACGTGACCCTCTGCCAGAAACCGGGGCTTTTTGGAGAGAGAGGGACACCCGAGGGCTGCGGCGGGGCCAGGAATCTCCCTGTCACCTGCCAGGCTCTGTGCTGCTCCAGCTTTGCCCGGGACAAAAATGACAGTGTGTTACAAGACCAAAGATCTGACAAACAGCCACTGTTTCTGTTATTGCATTTTGTAGGAATCGCAGAATCCCAGAATGGTTTGGGTTGGAAGGGACCTTAAAGCCCATCCAGTTCCACCCCTGCCATGGGCAGGGACACCTCACATTATCTCAGGTTGCTCCAAGCCCCGTCCACCTTGGTCCTGAGCAATTCCAGGGATGGGACATTCCCAAATCACCCTTCCCCTCAGGGACAAGGAGAGCTGCTACCAGGCCATGCCTACACCCTTCGTCAGATTTCAGATTCCCAATTTGTTGATTTGTTCAGTCTGTTCAGTTTGACTCTTGCCTGTAGGTACAGCCTGCCTTGCCATGGGCTTTGGCTGGGCTGGGAATTCTCAGATTTTCCCTTGGAGATGAAGAGATGGGAGAAATGGAAAATCATTGTCTCTTTCGCTGTCTTGATCCAGGACAGGTGGGACCATCTGGACTACTCACAGTCTTCCAACGGAGACCTAAATCAGCTTTCCCTGCAAGTTTCCCCACATCTTCTTTAGCCTCCTCCTGAGTTTTCTTCTTGGATGTCTCTATCCAACATACCTGGAGAGGAGACCGCTGGAGGTGGTGATGTGGGTGAGGGAGGCAGATGGATAATCTGAGGAGAAAAGAAGGGAACAGGTTGAATTTTAAGCGGAAGAACTAAAGAGAGGTGAAAAAGAGAACAGGAACTGTGCCCAAGCTGAAAACACACCACTGGGAAGAGCTGAGGGTTGGGATGGGGCAGCATCTCCATCTTGCACAAGTGGAAGACCCCAGTGAGGGTGACCCTACTACACCACAAAAAGCTTAGGAACGAGCAGGTTTGGAATGAAAACGGGAATTCCAACATGAAACTCGTATCCTACCAAAATATCCCACCCCGGCTCGGTGACCCCTCCTCGCTGGTGTGACTGGGGGTGCCCTGGTTGCCACCCCCAGCACTGGAGGGAAGGTGTGAGGAAAGAGGGGCTGGAATGATTCCCTCAGAGGGTGAGAGAATTTATCCCCTGCGGGAAATGTCACTGTTTAGAACCAGAAAGGAAAGCTGAAATGTCAGAACCTTTCGCAAAAGAGTGATTCCAGCAAATTACCTGTTTGGAGGTGGTGGAAAGGTGTCATTTGGTGTTGCTGGGATGACCCAAACCATTGAGCTGTCTCTGAGCTTTGCCATCAAACACAGATTTTTCACGCCCCTCTCCTTCCCTGAGAACCCACCTGAACACCCAGAGTCAAAAGAAAACTCCAGTGCATCAAATGGTGAGGCTTCTCCAAAAAGCATTCATTTATTTGGGATTTTTTTTTTCTGGGAATGGAATGTTTTTACTGGTATTTTTTTTCCCTGAATAAAAAAATTGCGGTGCATCAAATGGTGAGGCTTCTCTAAAAAGGATTCATTTCTTTAGAATTTATTTCTGGGAATTAAACATTGTTAATGGTATTTTTTTTTTTCTATGCTTAAAAAAAAATTGCATCGTGTGCTAATTGCCACTTGTAAAAAGCCCCCAAATGCTCTGTTCTGAGTAGCAATTTCTGATCAGATCCAGTCACCACTCTTTTGTCTTGAAATTCGTTATTAATTAACAGAATTGCAGATAAGACCTTTTCCATTGCCAGAAAGCTGACTTTTTTTTTGGGTCTCACACTCAAAAAGTTGGATATTTTAGTCTGCTTCTTGGGAAATCGTGGGGAAAAAAATAAAACAGAATCCAAATCTTCTCCTTTTTCAACAGTTATGGTTATGAGCAAGCAAGGCTCAGTCAGGTGAAAAATAAAGGTCATTTTTTGGGGGGCTGGGAGGGGTTTATGTGTGTAGGATGGTGATTTGGGGTTTTTTGTCTACGGCAGGATGATGGAGGGGTGTCTTCCCTGAGAGTCTGGGCTTGGTTTGACCAAGCCCCAGCGAGGCAGAAGAGCCTTTCCCATCCCTCCAGAGGTGGAACAGCCTGGCCCCTCTGCAGCCTGGGTTTGCAGGGTGTGGCCCCAGCTTCAGGTCCCTGATTTAGGGATTTAATGATGAATTCTTGTGTCCCAAACCAGGAACTCCACCTCAGGCTTTGCCCCACTCTCAGTCTGTGCCTCGCTTTCCCGTCTCTGCCTGCTAACTCCAACCTCATGGAGGTATCCTGAAGTTTAATTAGCTGCAGGCAAAGCCCTCTGAGATTGTTGGAAAGTATTAATTTAACATTATTAAAATAATTGGTTGGTGGCTGGTGAGCGGAGGGTGAGCACCAGTGGTATTTATTCTTAACGGGAGATGAGGAGGAAATAACATTCCTCATGGTTCAGTGGTGGGAGCAGCTCCTCAGTGTTTGTGCTGATGGCTTTGGACAAAGCAGGACACTTGGAATTGTTAAAGCCGCAGCTGATAATGAAAGAGCAGCTGCTGGTGAGACATCCAGAGGAGTTTCATGTCTGCACCACAACCCAAAGCAAGCTCAGGGGTGGGAGATGCTCTTTTAGGTGCCTGAAGTGGAATGTGGTGCCACTGGGTGGGAGGTACACGTCAGCTAATCATGGTGTGACTGGTGGGGAATTAGGGAATGTGGCAGGGGAAAGTGATCTCGGCATGTGGACACAGAATGTTGGAGGTACAGATATTTTATTAAAGCAGATTTGGCAGTAAAAGGGTTTTTTTTCTGTATAAACAATAATAAACACACCAGGTGAGAGTCCCAGGAGCTCCCAGGGCCTAAGGCAGATGCTGACTGTCACCAGAGCCAACAGAAATGATGAGTTGAGGTCAGGATATTTCATTATCCCTCTCTCAGTCCCACAGCTGCCTTCCATGTGACCACTTCTATGAGGCAGGCCCTTGTGTCTGGAAGTAATTATTCATTAAAAACCCCATTTGCCTTTATTTACAGTTTGCTGAACTTACTTCTGGGGCTGCCACGTCCCCTCTGGGCAGAGACCTTCTGTGGCCCACATCCTTTGTCACTTTTGTTTCTGTGTCTCAGCCTCCACCACCCAGGGGTTTGACACTGGTGCTGGAGGGAAAGACTTTCCTCTGCACACGTTGGAACAATTTTCTCTGCTGTTTCTCTCTCTCTCTCTTTGGGGAGGGCAGAACATTTTTGGATGGAGGGAGAATGTTTCTTTATGTCAGGTGTCTTTTTCTGCTCACCTGAATTGTAGGATCACAGAAGGATTTGGGCTGGAAAGGACATTAAAGGTCATCCAGATCCACCCCCTGCCATGGGCAGGGACACCTTCCACTATCCCAGGCTGCTCCAAGCCTCGTGCAGCCTTGGACACTTCCAGGGATGGGACATCCACAGCTTTTCTGAGCACCCTGTGCCAGGGCTTCACCACCCTTTGAGTAAAGAATTTCTTCATAACATCCAACCAAAATCTCCCTTCCTTCAGGGTAATCCATCACAGGAAAACCCACCACGTTTCACCTCTGGAGAGCCTCAGCTGCTGGGCAGACACCTTGGGTGATGGGTGACCCCACAGGATGCTCCAGCTTAGGACAGATAAGGTGCTCATGGAAGAGGAGAGGGGAGAAACCACGGGCAAAATGCTCTGGAGAAGAGCCCCCATCACTCCTTTCTGCAATCAAACCTGCCAAACCCACTGGCAGGCGGCTCCATCCTTCAGATTTGATTCTTGAAGCAGCTGTGATCACTCACCTGGGGTGAATTTTCCTGCTGTGATGTTGGCCCCAGAGCCTGAACCCTGACCCAGAGCCCAGCTCGGTGTGGTCCTGCTTGGCAGAACTCCCCCACCATCAGACTCGAGCACCAGGCACAGGTATTGAGGGCTTTTCTGACTGAGGAATTGCACTGAAAAAGTCAGACAGTCGGAGCCAAAAGTTAGACAGTGGCAGAATTGAGGTCACAGTGAAAAAAAGGAATAATAACCTGTGATCCTGTAATTAAAGTCCGGCTTGCAGCGTGTGAGTGCAGGGAGCAGATCTGAAAGTACAGAAGCTGCTTTCAGCCTGGCAGTCCCTAATTCCTGAGACCCTGACACAGCAGCCTTAACATTATATTAAACCCAGGCTTAGTTTGGTTTGGTTTTTCATAAATTGATTATTTGGATGATGTTATTTTCACCTTATGGCAGATATCAAGGCTGCAAGGCACATCAGTCTAATATAGAGCGAGGTTTTGGTCTGAAAATTACATGTTTAAAATGAGTATGACCTGTAAACAGCAAGGTAAAATGTGGATTATTATATTCCTGCTCAGTGGTGGGATTGGGAATACAAACCACATTCCTGGATGCTTAACCTATATCCATAGATTTGAACTGACCCTGGATATCTGCCTGTATAGTTTTAGAAAATCCAGGTATTTCTGTTGTGCTGCAGCTGAAGGAAATAAATGGGAGGTAAAAGAACATCTTGAAGAATTTGGGCACTTGTGTTTTGATTCTGAGCCCAAAAAGTTTTCCCTTCCAAGGTGTTCCCAGGAGAGGAATTCCCACACCCTGCAGAGCTTTAATGGGGTTGCTGTGGCTCTTTGTTTTATGGAAGTGCTTGGAAAAGTCTCAGGTCAGCATTTTGCCTTTTGGCTTTTGTGCCACCATAGGGGACTGACAGTTTTGGGGGTATTTAATGGGCTATTGGTCCTATCCTCTGGAGAGTGCCCGTTAAAAATTCCTGATCCAGCATGTGGCAGTGCCAGAGGAGATTGAATGGGGTGAGGGCTCCTGGGGAACGGGGAGCAGGAGCTGCAGTGCTGCTTTTGCTCTCTCAAACCTGCAAAGTGTGTTGAGAATGGCTGAGATCTCCCTTTATGGATCCTGCCTCTGGAAATACAAAACTTTCCTCTGCCAGAAGGATGGAGAAACTGGAGTTTGGAGTTGGGGCACTTTATCTAGAGTCAGCCACTAGAGAAAAGTCAAGCTCTAAAGTTTTAGGCCTGCCCCAAGCTTTGTGACATTAGGATTAACCATATATTGAGTTTTTGGCATGTGTTTCCGTGGATCCTCATCTGCAAATCCCCATGCACAAGGGTGCAGTCTGAGTAGGGATGCTGAGGGGTGATCTTGGAGCTCCAGCAGCCCCCAGGTTCTCCCACAAGTGAGACTCTGAAGTCTGGGAGCGAGTGAATAATTTAACATCCACACTTCATCTTTATAGCTGGTTTTAATGGGGGGGTAATAGCACTGCTAATAACAAAATCCATCGAAGACACCCTGTGCAAGTCCATAATATTAACTTAATGGCAAAAGGTAATTGGCATGCAGCTGGAGCTGTCCTTTTGGATTAACCCTGTGGATTTCCAGGCAGACACCTTCCTTCAAGCAACGGCCTTGACAGCACACGTGGAGCGAAATACAGATGTGGTTTATGTTAAACGAGTGCAAATCTGAGTGGAAACGGGGCAAACAGCCACCAATCCACTTTTCTGGGTTGTGTTTGCACCACACAGGTGAGATGAGGGGTAGTGACAGCACTGAAAACATCAACAATTAGTGGTGGTGTGAATTTCATGCACTTGTGCAGCGCAGCTGTGTGCACCCACCACTGTCACTAAACTGTCACTTTTTGAGAACACCTGAATTTTTAAGATTCAGCCTTTAACACTTCTAGCCAGGCATTTTCAAGCCAGATGCAAAAAACTCCTCAGTCTGCGGGGCCAGCTGCTTGTGGGGGTGGCCCCATCCCAGCAGTGAGGTACCAGCAGCCCAGAGGCACCACGAGTGAGCAGCATTCTCAGCAGGGACAGAAAACATGGGCTGTGCACGGCTTCTCTACAAGGACAGCCCTGCCTGAGGTGTCCCACAGCCCTTGGACAGGAGAGTTTTAAGGGCTGGGGGTTTGGTTTAGGGAAGGTTGTGCCGGACCTGCTGTGTGGGTGGAGAGACAGAGAATTTCTGCAGCTGGGATGGGCCTGTCCCACATCACCCTCCCTCCTCTTACAGGCTCCTTGCAGCTCCCCAGCCTGCTTGAGGAACCCCACGGCTGCTGGCACCAGTTAACCCTCTCAGACACGTGGTGGGACTCTTGGGAATGTCCTGAGCAGGGCCGGGAGCTGGACTCGATGATCCTCATGGGTCCCTTCCAGCTCGGGATATTCTCCGTGATCCCATGAGCCGGAGCGCCCCAGGGCACGAGCGGGATTTTCCGCTCGCGCCGTCCCAAGGAGCACAGAGCTGGCTTTCCATCCACAGCAATTGCTGCTCCCACACCCCAGAGCTGTGCCCACCCTGCCACCCTGGCTCTGTGCTCACGCTGTCCCTGTCTGTTCCTGTTTCCCCAGCTGCACGAGGAAGGAGCGGTGCGAGCGCTCCAGCGAGCCGCGCAGATTCGCCTCGGAGATGAAGCAGTGCGTCCGCCTCACCGTGCACCCCAACAACATCTCCGTCTCCCAGTACAACGTTCTGGTGAGGAATGCCAACCCCTGTCCCCCCCCCTCCTCGGGTTTTATCTGCCCGTGCAGTGTGACAGGTCCAGGGATTCAGCACCAGTAGGAAGGACTGGCAGCAAGAGGTTCTCCAGGCTCCGTTAACTTCCTCAGCATCTCTTCTGGAGCAGGGAAAGATTTGCCGCAGGAGGACAGTTTGGCATTGGTTATTCCCTGTTTAGAAGTCTAGAAATGGACTAGGAAGAGTCTTCCTTGTCTGTGAGGGCAGGTCTGAAGGGCCTCTGTGTGCTGCCCTGGGAGAGGAATTCTTTAATAGCTTTAGGCAAGGGACATCTTCATGGTTAGAAATTGCACTCTAGAAGAAAGCCAAGGGAAAGATGATATCCATTATTTCAGTGAGCTCCAAGTTCCCATTGCCTTGGATGGAAATATCTCCTTCTAAGCCCCCAGGAACTCCATCCTGCCCCAGCACTGAGCATGCAGAGCAGAGAGGCGGGATGCTGTGCAGGGGAACCCGAGGTTTCCAGGGCTCCTGCTGCCTCCTGTGACCTTCCACAGCACAAGGTTTAACCTTTCTGGGCTCAAGCTACTCAGTCAGCAGCCAAGGAAACCACACAGTGAATGCTGGCAGAGCAGCAGATGATCCTGATCAGTCCTGGGCTTGAGGCAGGAAACCCCTGCTGAAGATCTGACCAGTTTGTGGTTCCTCTCCAGATCCATGGCAGCAGCACCTGATCTGGTGAGATCCCAATGTGGTCCAAGAAGGAGGCAGACACCCATTTCTCCCAGACTCCCAGTGCTCTGGTTTTTTGACCATGCTAATTTGGGCTGTAATTAAGTTGGTAACCCAGGCCCTAAAAGCTCCATCTCTAGAGAAGTTGGTTGTTAGCCCCACACCCTGAAAGGCCGAAATGGAATTGCTCAGGGTGCAGCTGCCAGACACCGTCCAGGTGACAGGTTTGGATTTCTCCAGGGATAATGAAATCAGCCTTTCAAAGCCTGCATGTCCAACCATTGCTGCTTTGTTTCAGCCTCTTAACTTTGCTGTGACTTTACTTTCCCCAGGCTTCAAACAAAACTGATCTGAGACATCCTAAGTTCTTTGTTCTTCTGGGAGTTCAAGGTTTCTTTTCTGTATTCTCTCAGTAGCTGCTGAATTCTTTCATGTTGGCATAAATCCTGGGGGACTGGCTGGCTCGGGACAACTGAAAATGATAACAGAATAAGAGACCTTCACCTCTGGGTTACTCCCAGGGTGAGTCAGCCCAGAGCTGCCGGGATCAGATGTTGCCATCATCTGTTACCCAGCAATCTACACGGGCATTTTGATGGGATTCTCAGCCCAGCCCCAGATAAAGTGATGACCCAGCTGATCCAGTCACCAGAGGCAAACCAGGAGGGGCAAACAGAGGGTTGATGGTGTCCTTAGCAAGTCTCACTTGAATTCTAGCAAAGGGTCAGTGACAGTGAGCTCTTGCCCATGGAGGCAGAGCGGGTGTTTGTGTGGTCAGCCACGCTTTTAAATTTTGGGCACTAACAGGGACTTAGAAAATCTTACCTGAGCCTGTTTCAGCCCAAGGCTGCTGCTCTGGGCTCTCTGGGAAGAGCTGCTTGCTGGGGGAAGGCTCCGTGTTTTCCATGCTTTCCCAGATGTGTGGGATGTAGGACTTCTTGTCTGCGCAGGGTCTGGCTCGTGGCGTTTGTGGCCAAGCACTGCTGTGCCCACCAGTGTCATCTTCTGCATGGCACAGCTTCCTCCTGCATCATCCATGCCCAGAGGGAGATTTGTTAAGGAAGACAGATTTCCCCTTCTCTGTTGCTAGCAGGGAGAATGGATTGAGCCTCAGTGCTGAATCCATCCAAATAATCAAAGTGTTTTCCTATTCCCCATCTGAGACAAAAAAAAAATCACCTTTCCCATTGACATTCCCATGGCCCAAAAATGATCCTACTCTCACCAAGGCTTAATGTCAGGCAGGACTAAGTCCTACCTGCTCAGCCTTGCTCCCTGATGGTCCTCAGTGTGGAGAAACAGCTCCAACCTTTCCCTAAGTGAGGAAAACACAGGGAGGGGGAGCACTGAGCGCTGTGTCACGTTCTCATCCTGTCCTGCTTTGTCACCTGGACTGACCCCTGCTCTCTGTGCTGGTAGAAACAACACCTCAGCATGCACCTGTGTCCCCTTTCAGTGGCTGTCACCTCAGAGGGGGCCCCAGCCAGCTCGTGGAGGAGGCAAGTGTGGAGAGCATCTGCATTTGTGCCTGTGCCAAGTGGCTGGCTCCAGTGTTTGGTCACAAAAACACTAAATTTGCACCAATTTCCAGGTGCCAGGGGTCCCCTGGGATGTCCCTCTGTGTTCAGGCATGAGCTGGTGAGTTGAGCAGGACCCTCAGTGATGGAGAGCCGTGGGGCAGGGCCTTTGTTTGCCTGGGAAGTTGGCAGCGTGACTGTGCTCCTCCAAAGCATGGACATGGTGGAAACCAGCCCTGAAATTCCTTTTCCCACGACCACGTGCCCAGAGGGTGTTGTGAACTCTAAAAACACAGGCCATTCCTCCCTCAGGGATTTGTTTTGTTTTTTAACATATGGAACCCCAGGATAGCATGAGGAGCCAGCTGGTTCTTCGGTGGGATGGGCAGGAGAGGTTTCTGTGCCTGTAGAGACAGGGTGTTTTTTGTGGTGGACTGAAGGCTGTAACTAGACTCTCCTCACACAGGAACGTGGGGACAGAGTGCTCCCCCCTGCTGGTGCTGGCAGAGCAGGCCGTAGAGAGTTAGACTGGAGCGCTCCAGTTTCTCTGGAGTCTGCAGAGTGCCTCTTGTGAGTAGCAGTCACCTTCCTCAGAAACCGCGGGCCCTGGGGGCCACCACCGCCCTGGAACCCACGGCTGGCTCCAAAGATTCCCTGCCTAACCTGACACCTGCATGATGGACAGCGAGCACTCCCTACCCTGCACTGCCCCAGCCAGCACTGGGACACTGCAGGTGTCCCTGCACAGCCACCCGCCACCTGTGTGGGCACCAGCATCTCGTGCCCTCCCCTCCTCACTCGCCCCCCTCCCGAGCCGCTGCTTTCTGCTGAAGGAGGATGCTCTCTCTAGCAAGAGGCTCTTTGTCCGACCTCTCCAGTGTAATTCTCTCCTGCTGGCCCAGCTCTGCTGTCTGGCTGAGTGTTCTCTCTCCTCTCTTTTTCTGCCTCTCCTTCTCTCCCTCCGTCTTCGCCTGCAGCTGGTCTTGGAGACCTACAACGTCCCCGAGCTGTCAGCAGGAGTCAACTGCACCTTCGAGGACCTCTCGGAGATGGACGGGTTGGTGGTGGGCAGCCAGATCCAGTGCATCTCTCCAGCTGCCAAGGAGGTGCCCCAGATCATCACAGAGAATGGTGAGCACCCCACAGCCCCTCCACCTGCACCTCTCCCTCCCATCCTCACCCCACACCCTGCGTCTCTCCTGCCTCCTCCCAAAGCAGGATTTGGCTCCTGAGAGCCTGAGGACAGGTGTGGGAAGCCCTGGGAGCAGGAGGGATGCTGGAGCTGCACATCGTGGCTCGAGCTGTGTGAATGGGAGGGTGTTTCAGGAGTGCAAGCCCAGCACCTGCCCCGAGGTGCTCGCCTGTGTGACACGAGGTGTTTGCAGGCTGCCACCGAGTGGCAGTTGCACGTAGCCAGCACAAACAAGACGTGGATGTGGGATATTCCCTCTCTTTTTGGCCAGGCCGGTGTTGCACACCAAGGGCACAGGGCTCTCAACACATCCCATCCCATGGAGCAGCCAGAAATTCCTGCAGATCTGGACAATCCTGTCTGTAATTTCACCCTTCTCCTCCCGGATTTAGGTCTGTGTGCTCAGCTCCCTGGCTCAATTCCTGGCCTTTACTGCCTCCAGCTGTTCCAGGTTTGCTTCTGGCTCCTTCTCCTAAAGTGGTCCAGCACACAAAAATACCTTGTCCCCAAGGATGCTCCCCCCATCCACAACTTCCTGCACTTTTTCTTTCCCTTTTCTAACAAATTTTCTGGGTAATTTTAAGAACTCCTGTGGCTCTTTATAGGGAGTTACTATAAAAACCTTGACCCTGCTGATCACCCCATGAGACACAGAGAGGATGCTGCCAATTTTTCTCCTTGGCTTCCTCTGAAAATTTACTGTAAAATTTGCCTCTGGGGATCCTCAGACCACAGAAAATCAGGTGACATGAACTGTCACCATCATCTGTGCTCTCCCTGAGCTGCTGTGCTCTCCACTGCAGCCCCAAAACAAGCTCCCAGGAGGTTGTCACCACCTTCAAGTCCCACTGAGTTATCAGTCATGTTTGCTGACCAAGACAGGTGGCAGGAACTCCTTCCTTGCTATGGACATCTGTCCCAGGCCAGGCTATCATCAACCAGCAAACAAAAATAGCAGTGGAAGGTGGAGACAGGACAAAAGAGAGAGATTTATCTGCTTTCAGAGCACCTGCAGCTTGTATCAGCTTCAGAGCTGCTGCTCTGCACCTCTGCAAAGACCAAGTCCTCCCCGCAGTGCCAGAGGCTGGGTTTGAACCAAAGGATGTGTGACTGTCACACCTGGGGCCATCCAACCCTCACATCCCGGTTTAAAATACGTGCAAGACGCTGGCAGAGTTGTTAAACACGGCAGAGCAGATGGGCAGCACAGCCCAGCACTGGCAGCAGACGTGTTCAGCAAATGGGTGTGTGTGGCCCAAGGTGGGTGAGTGAGCACGGGGTGCTCCTTGTGACCCATTGTCAAGTTTGCTTTGGCCTCATTGATTAATGACCCTTTCAGGTGAGGAGGGAAATAATAGTATTATAGGATGGTTTCGTTTGGAAGGGCCTGAAAGATGATCTCATTCCAACCCCCTGCCATGGGCAGGGACCCCTTCCACTATCCCTGGCTGCTCCAAGCCCCGTCCAACCTGGCCTTGGACACTTCCAGGGACCCAGGGGCAGCCACAGCTTCTCTGGGAATTCCAGCCCAGGGCCTCCCCACACTCACAGGGAAGAATTTCTTCCTAATATCTAATCTAAATCTGCCCTCCTTCACCTTAAGGCCATTCCCCCTTGTCCTATCACTCTGTGCCCTTTTATAAATAGCAGGTAAAGGGCCCCCCACGTAAGTCTTGAATTAAACTTGGGTCACTTCCCCACCAAATTACTGTGATTGCTGCACCCACTGATTTCCCTCCCTGAACTGTGGGAAGAGGCAGCAGCTGACAGCCCAGCCTGCGAGCAGTGGGAAAAGGGATGAGGAAATGGTGTGGAGGAGCTGCGGTGCACTTGGGTCTGCTGCAGGAATGGATGGATCCCTGTGGAAGTGCAGTGGCTTTCACATCTCTCACACTGGGATGGGTTCTTGTCTTCGTTTGAAAAGACAGGAGTCTGCTAAGGAAGGCAGATGCCTCCCTTGGAAGAGAAAATACACCCCCCTTCCCTCTGAATTAATATAATTCTGAAATTAAGGAGCTTTTAGGCAATGATATGAGAAAAAAGAGTAAGAGTTCTTTATTAATATAAACAACAACGGTAACCACTGACAGAGTCAGAATACAACCTGACACCCTGTTCAGGGTGGTGGGAGCAGCCCAGATGAAATGGTTCTCTGAAGCGCTGATCGGGTAGAAAGAAAGGTCCTGATGGTCCAGTGAAGGCTCTTGTCCTCTGGAAATCCAGTAGGCTGGAGCTACTGTACAGTCCCAGAGTCCAGCTTATATCCAGGTGGGAATGCTTGGCTCCTCCCCCCTGGGTGGAGCCTCTTACAATGGGATGAGATGACTCATGAGTCATGTGGTGAGTTCTTAATGGCCCATTAGCAGAGACAATGGGCCCTGGATAGCAGGAGATAACAAACAGTGCCCCAGCTGTTTTACGGCTGTGGAGGTGGTGATAGAATAAACCTACTTTTAACCTAGGACAGTTCTTTGCAGCCACAGGCTGAGGGGAATGGAGCTTGGGGTGAATGGGGTTAGTGAACATGGGAGTAATGTCCCCATGCCCTTTTTTTCTGGGAACATCGAATGAACCAGCAGCATGGAACGACTTTAAGGACAAGATTATATTTTAATGGCCTCCGAATCCCAGACATCTGCACTCACTCTTTGAGTTTAGCTTTCCTACTCAGTGACTCCAGTCACCAAATTTTTGAAATTAGACCTGTCGTCCTCCAGCCCAGACTCTGCTCCGAGGCACGATGATTTCCAGTGGTAAAGACATACAACATCACCCCAGAAGAGCTGGAGCTGTTCCTGTTGGAGAACTGGGCTCTAGAAGGATTTATAACACTTTTTACGTCTCTTGAGGACAGCCCAGCCAAGGTGCTGTGGGACAGCTCCAGGTTCAGCCTGGTGGCCTGGCCAGCAGGGCTGAACTGGGCTAACAAAGCAGTCACACCCTGATGTGCCTATTTTCCCCCCAGGTGACCATCACATTGTCCAGCTTCAGCTCAAGTCCAAGGAAACGGGGATGACCTTTGCCAGCACCAGCTTCGTCTTCTACAACTGCAGCGTCCACAACTCGTACGTTCATTTCCTTTGGTACCAGTTTCTCACAGGCTTGTGTCCCTCAGGAAGATGTTAAAGTGTAGAGGTGACCAGGAGTCGGGGTCACTTGCATGCTGGCCAGAATGGTGGGTCCCTCCTGAGATGACCCAGAGCGTGGGGACCGCTTTTCCTGCAGGCAGAGCATCAAATTAGGAGCAATTTGCCACAGAATTGAGTCAAAACCGAATTGTGCCCTCAGCACATCTCCCCTTATCTTCCTATGACTCATTTTTTGTGGATGTTTGGCTCCTCTTATGCACCTCCAACTCTCATCCATGCTGCCAGTCCCACCAGTAGCCTGCCCTTGGTAGCTAATATGGACTTGGGCTCTCCAGTCTGGAAAAATAAAGCTTATGGTTCCTGCAGGATATGCACTGAACCCAGCTGATTCCCTCAAGGCCATGTTATCCATGATGTGAGCTCCTTCCCTGCCTCACACCCCGTTTTCCTGGGGTTTAGCTGCCACCCAGGGCCGCTCAGGAGCCAACCCAGTGGAGCAGACCCACAAATCCCTGCAGAAAGATGCCCTTGCAGCAGGTTGATCCAGCCCTGAGCAAGGCTGAGCGGCTCTGTCCCCACCACTGAGCCGTCAGAAGTGCCGAAAGCAGATAATTACTGTGGCTCAGCAATTCACAAGGAAAGGCAAATCCTATTTCCATGTTCCTGCTGCTTTGACAAACAGTGTCAGAAAGCAAGTGTTGGGGGGGGAGAGCAGGAGAGATGGGGCTGTTAAATATTTATGGCATGTTTTGGTTTCTTACTTGACAAACTATAATACGCTATCCATTTTTAATTCGATGTATCAGAGCAAGCACTTGTTACCAATTTGAAGAATAAGTTGCTGTACCAGAGCTGAGAGTGGATTGGGGTTGAGGAAGATTTCAGAGAGACAGGAGAGAGGGGGTGTGTCTTTTGGGCTCACACAGGAGCTCTGGGGCTTTTCTCTCCTGCCCATTAAAAACCCAGCGGCACATAAGGAGCAGGAAAATTTATTCCCCTCAGATCCCTTCCAGGTACTCCAGGTACCCTCCAGGTGCTGCAGCTGCATAGAATCAAAAAATTGTTCAGGTTGGAAAAGCCCTCTAAGATCACCAAGTCCAACCATGAACCAGCACCGCCACCATGGTCACCATTAAACCTTGTCCCCAGGTGCCACCTCCACTTGTTTTTTAACACTTCCAGGGATGGTGACACCACCACTGCCCTGGGCAGCCTGTTCCAATGCTTTTCCATGCAAAAAATTCCTAATATCCAACCTAAGCCTCCCCTGGCACAGCTTGAGTCCGTATCCTCTCATCCTGGCATTTGTTACCTGAGACAAGAGCCCGACCCCCCCGGCTGCCCCCTCCTGTCAGGGAGTTGTGCAGAGCCACAAGGTCCCCCTGAGCCTCCTTTTCTCCAGGCTGAGCCCCTTTCCCAGCTCCCTCAGCCGCTCCTGGGGCTCCAGCCCCTTTCCCAGCTCCGTTCCCTGCCCTGGACACGCTCCAGCCCCTCGATGTCTTTGTCATGAAGGTCTCCAGAGTGTGAACGACCGGGATTGTGCAGAGAGCTGGGTTTGGCTGCTGCCGAGCACACATCACATCAAATTCAAAGAGAAGTGTGATGTAGGTCCAAGCCAGTGCTGTAACACAGCCAGGGGAGGTGTTTGCAGCTCTGACTCTGCCCAGCCTCTGGGGCACAGAAGAGCAAAACCTTGTAAGATGGAGGGAATGGCTCTTTCCTGCACCCAGGGTAGGTGATGCCCTAAATATGCCCTCTGCTTCCCAGCTACCTGCTCCAATAGTCTTTACTTCTCTTCTGAGATGAAAAAAATGAGAATACAGTTAATATTTTTGCAGGAACCTCATCATCCTGGTTAGAACTCATATCAATAAACCCGTGGGACACAGGGAGAGAACATTCCCTGCTTCATCTTTGTTTTTCT
The DNA here is from genome assembly GCA_013397845.1 of Melanocharis versteri. Taxonomy (NCBI): domain Eukaryota; kingdom Metazoa; phylum Chordata; class Aves; order Passeriformes; family Melanocharitidae; genus Melanocharis; species Melanocharis versteri. The sequence continues at coordinate 310,851 of VZTG01003742.1, forward strand.
GGCTTTTGTACCGCCCAGTTTGTCTCTGGCCTCCATGCCATGTGTGGGAGAATTAACCAGACGGGATTGTTGGTGCCCAGGGCAACCAAAACACAATCAATATTTATTTCTTTCCTCTCGTTGCGATGATATGAATGCAGTTTAAATTATTTAATCATATGAGGCACTTGTGATGCCAGTGACAGCCAGCTCAGGCCAGGGCAAGCAGCACCACCCTGCCGGTGTTGTTTCAGTGCAAAGCCCGTGTCCTCCTGCAAAAGCAATGTTTTCCAGCCTGCGTTTCCCTCTGGGGAAGGCTGTCAGGACCCAGCTGGCCGGGTGACCGCTCTGTCTTTGTTGCAGGTGCCTGTCGTGCGTGGAGAGCCCTTACCGCTGTCACTGGTGCAAGTACCGCCACGTCTGCACCCACGACCCCAGCTCCTGCTCCTTCCAGGAGGGACGAGTCAAGATGCCCGAGGTAGGCAGGGGCACGGGGAATGTGCCACACCTCTGGGATGCTCAGGGCCGATGTCACCTTCTCAATCCAGGGAGCTTTCTCCACCTCCAGCCCCACCCTCTCCCTCTGCAGGGATCTCCTCCCGCTTTCTGCTCTGCCAGGAACCTGCTCCCTCCCTCCTGCACACTGCAGGGATTGTGTGACCTCGGAAACTCGTCACAAACTCCTGGCACCGAAGGCCTGGGAGGGATGGAAAACACTGCTCATGCGTCTCCTCCAGGAGAGATAGGAGTTACCTACCCCAGGCTGCTGAGACCTGGGGAGGATTTTGGGCTTTGGCCACAGGGTCGGTAGGTTCCAGCTGTGTTTGGAACACCTCTGGGGCTTTGTGGGTTTGGTGCCTAATGGAAAATGCATCCAACTACCTCCAGATGAGGGCAGGGGATGCCTCATTGCCACTGACTGAGCTGAGCTGAGCTGGAGCTTGGGGCTCGATACACAGCTGCAAATGCTGCCAGGCTGGTGTTGTAACCAAGGAGCCCTTGCAGGCAAGTGGAGCTCGGGAGAATACAAATAGGAAGCCACTTAATTCCTTCCTGGTCCCACAGGCAGTGTCTTTATACTCCTGTGCCATCCCCATTCCCTCCCACCCCTTCTGTAAATGCTGGTTGAGCTGTCACATTTGTGCTGGTTGAGATGTCCTGCATCAGATATCCTGACCTGCCCTGGCACTGGGAAAAGCCATAAATACTCGTGAGTTCTCCATCTACCAGGATTCAGGATTTTCTGTAAAACTACTGGAAAATGTGCTGAGGAGCTGGAGGGTTTGATACCCTCAGCTCGGTGGTGAAGAGGGGAGGAAAGGCAGCCCAGGGTTATCCCAACCAGAGAGGCCCTACTGCCTCTCACAGAGCCTTGTCACTCTTTGACCAGTCCTGCTGGCCACAGGTTTCTGTCCCTGCCACTCCAGGCACCGTGGGAACCTCATTTTCTTGCTGATTGGGATCCCCTGGGACGCTTTGTCTCAGCTTTCTGCTGTGCAGTGTCACCACCACCAGCCCTGCTCTCCTCTGGTGTGCCTCGTGTACCAAGGACCCGCCTTCCCAGTGCCCACCCCTCCTCTCCTCCAGTCCCCCACCCAAAGTGAGATGCCTGCAAACCTCTGTGGATCTCCTGATCCACCAGAAAGGAGATCCTGAGAATTATCCCAGTTTCTTAGGGAAGGGACAGGGCATGGCACAGCCACTGATCTTTACTTAATCCCCTCCAAGGTGTTGCTCTGCAGAACTGGGAAGGAGGCAGGAATTCATCAAACTCTGCCTGTTTTTAGCTTTATCACCTCTCACTAGCTCTGTTTCTGAGAGGTGTCCTCTTCAGGAGACAGCTCCATGCTGGGGAGCTTTGTCTGTCAGTAGAGTTTGCTCTTTGTCCCTTCTACCCTCTTTAACAGAGAATTTCCTGCTAAGTTTTGAGAGTGCTCCCTTTCTGATCTTGCAAAAGTGAGATTTTCATGGCAGCAGGAAGAGGCGCAAACCTGACCTTGGAAAACCACAATTGATCTACAAGGCAGTGGCAGCATCCTGCAACACACGGATGTTACACTGCTCGTTGCTGACGGGGGCTGCAGCAGTTTTTTTGCCTTCTCTGGGCACAAATGGGATCTCATCCCCCTGGGATACAACATTTGGAATCATCTGCTAAGCTCAGGAGCTGGTTTTGCTGTCCGCTGCACAGAGGAAGAACTGGAATGACAAAATCTGCAAGGATAAAGGCCTTGCAACCCCCGAAGTTTCAGAGCTTGCTTTGTGCCTGGCAGCGTGAGAAATGCCCTGCAGCTTCAGGGTCCTTCTCGTTCCCTCTGTGTGTTTGTGGCTCTCAGGGGCTGGGGAAGGATGGCACCACAAGTGCACTCTGACAAACAGATTTACAATCACTCTGTGCCCAGAAAGAGTTTTCTTTTTTTATCAAATGGCACTGTGAACAAACGTCTATCTCCCACACTTCTCTGGAAAAGCCATCTTCTCACTGACTCACCGCTCTCACCAAAACTTCCACTGCCTATCTTTTACTGTCACCTGTAATTCTGTCATTTTCTGTCCTGCGCACTTGCCTATTTGTTGAGTGGGTTCTCTGAACAATAGAAACCATTCAGCGCCTTGAAGAAGCCGAGCTTGGCTCCTCATTGCCCACCCAGACCTTCACCTGGTTCCTGGTGATGCAACGTGACTCATGAGGCTGTCTGGCCCCAGCTCTGTTCCCATCTTTAGCAGAGCTCAAAGTGCACCCTCACCCTGAGTGGCTCTGTTTCCACTGGCCTCTCCTCTCCATTTTCCTCTCAATCCTTTCCTCTGCCAGCATTTAGAGCCCTGGAGGATGAGGAGGGGGAAGGCTTTGCTTCCACCCAGGCACGAGTACCTGCTAAGCTGGTAAATCTTGAGGAGGTGCTGATGGGAAGCGCGGGGTGGTTGGACCATCCCATTTGCTGAGCAGATTATCTTGGGCATCTTCCCAAAACAAATACTGCTGTTACCCTGCCACATGGACCCGTGCCAGAGACTCCTTCCCTCTGGAGTCATCACTACTGGCACGCCAAGCCTTCATCCTCCCCCTCACTGTGGCCTTCACCTTCTCTTGCTACACCCACCCTCAGGTGATGTTTTTTCTCTGTTTGCCTGTACAGTATCTTGCCACAGAGGCTTCCCACTGCCCAGATGGCCTGGGCTGCAAATGGGCTCATTTGGGCTGGCACCCCTTCCCCCTGGGCCAGTCTGGAGTGCTCTGGAAGGAAGGTTGTGCCCTTGTGTCCTCCTGACTCCGTCATTTCCTTAGGATGCCCCACGAGTTTCTGGACTCCCACAGGCTCAGCCTTTCATTTAGGCCTTATTCGTGTTCTCTGAGAGGATCTTGGGGTTTTTGCTTGTATTTCCTTGTAGTATGAGCTGCTGATTAGTGCAGGATGCTGTGTGGATGTGAGACTGATCCAGAGGGACAGCAGAAAGACTTTGGCTGCGACCCACATTGTCCAGAAAATGCTGTTACCTGCCATCTGAGGGGAGCCTTTGAATTTCCTCATGGATAGCTGGGATCAGCCAGCCCCATGCTGGGAATGGCAAAACAACCAGAGATGGAGAAAGGACAGAAAATGCCCGTTCCCTCACCATCAACACTGAGATGTGATTTTCTTACCTGCCACTTGTCAGGTGAATCCGTTGTGTCTGTAGCAGATCTGGATCAGCCACTCTGGGAGCCTTGGGAAAGCCCGTGTTTGCTCCAGTGAAGAGCTCCAGCTTAGTCATAAAGCAAGAGTATTTATGATCACAGCACTGATCTTAATCACAGAGGGTTCATGATGTCTCCAGATGATTTGTGGAAGAAATACTTCACCTTGGCGTGTAATTTCCCTTTACAGCAGGTTTTTGAAAGCCAGGCCCACTCGCTTGAAATATACTGAGTGACTTCTTGCTTTAGAAGGGGAAGCTGATATTATTGTTAGTGAAGCAGGAAGGGAAAGCACGAGGGAGAAAAGGACACTTTAATACTGAAGTGGGTTGTTGTTGCTGCTGCTGTTGTTTTTCCCAAAGAGATGATAGCAAATGTGGAGAGAATTAGTCTCAGAGATAGAAGGGAGTGGACTTTTTGGGTTTTTTCTTTGCTGTCCTGTCTCTGCTTTTGATGTCTGCTGCTGACCAGAGTTAGAGTGCAGGCTCAGAGTCTGAGCACAAACCATTGCATTGCAGATTCACACACTGAAATCAACCCTCACCTGCCTGACACAATCACCAAGCAAGAGAGCTTGGCCGCCTTCTGCAAATGGGCAAAACAGTCAATAAGAACTGGGGGGAAACTGAGGCAAGAGGTGTAAACCAGTGACTCTGAGGGTCTCCAGTGTGACAGAGGCCGTAGAAACAGCACCTATCTCCTGATATCAATTTTCTCAGTGCTGACTGCATCATCTGTCTTGTCTCCATTCAGATCTGCTCTGATCCAGGGAGTAGTTTTCATGTCAATGTTTCTGTACAAGGATGGGATGCTGGCGTAGCCTGCTTGAGTTGATGGGATAAAGGAATAAATCTTTTATTTGTGCCTTTTTCTCTAAGATGAACATTATCTTGTTCCAGGCCTTGCAAGGATTTTAGCTTTGTGTAGGGGAAAAAGAAGGGGAAAAATGGCACAAGCCAAAAGCAAGCCTAGATAACAAATCTATTATTCACCAGGTTTAACAGATACATAATCATTTAATTACCTTGAAGGAGGTTTTCATCTTTCCCTGCTCAGCCGACATGTGCGTGCGTGTGTTTTTCTTCCTCCCCCAAACAAGCCTTTCATTAAAAGGATTTTCATCTGCTGCCTAAAAAGGGAAGAGAAGAAAAGATCTCGCGCCGAGGTGTTTTATGTCGAGTTGTACGTGCTAATGACAGCAAAGCCCACATAAAAGGAACAACTGCTTCAAATATTCATTTGTTGGGAGTGATGGGGAGCCCTGTGAGCTGCACGCTGGCGAGCAGCTGCCCAGGAGAAGAGCTCGGCTTTGCCCAGGGTTTGCTCCTGCCTCATGCCAAACCAAGAGCTGTCCTGGTGGCCTCCACCAGCAGTGTACTGATTTTGCTCTGCCCTGCTGCTGGTCCTTCTTGGGAAGGTGTTTGTTGGGAAATGGGGTGGAAGGAAGGGGGGAAAAAGAAGGTGGGGAGTGATGATGGCAGCTCAAGCTGAACTGATGGACATCTAAGAGGCATAATGTCCTTAATTAAGAGTCTTTAAATTTTTGTTAGTCCTGAAGTGGTCAGGCAGTTGGGCAGGATGGTGGTTGTAGGTCCCTTTGAACTGAAAATACAGTATTTTATTCTATTCTACTCTATTAGGTCCCTTTGAACTGAAATTATTCTATTATTCTATTCTTCTATTATTCTCTTATTCTATTATTCTATAATTCTATTCTATCCCATCCCATCCCATCCCAATTTATTTGTACTGATGCCCATGTCTCCTCATCACGGACTTCGTAGTAAACTCAGCAGTGCCTTCCCCACCCTGCTGCTCCCTCTCAGTGTGACTCGGAGAGGACTTTGCCCCAAGGTCTCCAAAACCCAGACAGGTTTCCAGGCCCTCCAAATGTCCTGGTTTGTCCTCTTTCCAAGGTGCAGAAGGAAGTCACAGCACCCTCCTGCTCCCAAAATGCACCCCAGTGAACTGGGAGGCTGCCCTGGGGAGGGGACAGAGGACCTGCTGGCCCATTGGGTGAGCATGGACAGCTCCCTGCTCCCTTTCATCAAAAACCCTTCTGGTGATGCATCTTCAGCTGTTGCTGTGGCAACTGCTCGGTTTCCATCCCTCTCTCCTTTCCAGCTTCGCTTAACCCATCTAGAGAGGCGACTGCTGGAAGCCTCAGCATGGGGAGAGGAGAAAACCGATCCCTGCCCAAATGAATGCCCCTCTCCTTTCTCAGGGGCTGCAATGACAGCTCCAGCGAGGCCAATCCCAGAGCTCCAAACCCTTTCCTGGCTTGTCAATTATCCCCTCATTTATCTTGGCACCTGTCCATCATTAAGGGGAGGGTGTGAGGTGGAGTTTCTATGGCAACTGCAGGCAACTTGCTGCCTTCTAGTGCTAGGAGCAGGCAGCCACCCCATGCAGGTGGGATCTGCCCCCATTTCGTGGCACCTGCAGCACAGGGGGTTGGTGTTTACCAGCTATTTCACTCCTGGAAGGGTTTCCAAGCATGTGTGACGGAGTTCAGTCTGCTCTGCATCCTGTCCGGAGGAGGCAGGGGTGATCCAGGATGAGGTTGCAGCTGATGGTTTGGATCCGGCTGTGCCTTGGGACTCCTGGTGGTTTGGCATTTCAGCCCCCATCCATCATCACAGCCCTTTCCCAGAAAAAGGAGATGTGTCCTGTAGTGGGTACATCCTCTTCAGAGGGGGCGCTTCAGATGATAATGAGAGGAAATTAAACACAGAAATTGCAGGCTGGACAAAAAGCTTCCCCCTTGTTCATGGAGTCTTGTTAGAGCATGAAAATACTGCTCAGAGCCAGTGTGAGAGCCACAAGCTCGATTTCAGCGGATGAGAGTTGTATTTCTGACTCTGAGTTGGCTTGGACCTGTTGACCTTTCCATGCCCCTGATTGCCTCACACCTTCTGATTTGAGTAAGCACTTGCAGCTAACAGGTGCTTGTGCCATCCTTAGTTCCTGGAGCTGTGATCTCACAGTGGGGGCTGCTCATGAGAAGCCTTTGAGCATGTACAAACAAATTAGATAATTTGCTGTTGTTTGCCAGTCACGGTGACTTGCACTGAGGTGAAGAAGAAGATGCGTGTGAAGTGGCTTCTTCTGTTATTTTTGGGTACCTTTTGCCATCTCTGAGCCTTTCTGCCCTGCAGTCATCCAGCTGGCAGAGGAAAAGGCTGGTAACTTGTTCCATTTCTGCAGTAACTTTTAGCAGGGTTTCAGAGATTTATTCATTCACATAATCATAGACTTGTTTGGGTTGGAAAGGACCTTAAAGATAATCTCATTCCAACCCCCTGCCATAGGCCCGGACACCTTCCCCTATCCCAGATTTCTCCAAGCCCCATCCAGCCTGGCCTTGGACACTTCCAGGGATGTGCCAGCCACAGATTCTCTGAGCAACCTGTGCCAGGGCCTCACCACCCACAGAATAAATAATTTCTTCTTAATATATATCTCATCTATCTGATAGCTAATCTATTTCTGATAATTACGGTGTTGGATCTGCAGGAAATCTGTCCTGGCGCACAACAGCTCCATCCTGTCTCCCCTCACTGAGACCTCCAACCAAACCACCACAGGAACTGAGAGCTGATGGAAAAAGGCTTTTCTGAGAGCAGTTCATCCTACCTAAAAGCACATCTTGCTTTCTTAGAGCTCAGCCTCACCTTGTGAGTGACTAATCAAGGACCTGCTCGTGTGATTTCGAGGAGCAACTCAGGGAGCTTGGTTGGAATGAGAGATACAACAAACATCTGACACTCGGTACTGTGTCCCTGCTGTTTTTCATAACAGTTGGGCTGCTCATCTTTGTCATGCAGGATTATCTGTCCCGCAGGACAGAATGATCTCAGAATGCAGCAGGGTAATGTTCATCTGTCCCCGCCAACACAGCATCCTTGAAAAAACACCAGGAAGAGCTTATGTTGTTTCGAAAGCCTGGCTCAGTGCAGTGCCATTGTAATGCCTCAAGTGGCTACAGGGTTTTCTGGCTCTCTGGATATTTGTCAGGGCTGCTGGGATCCCTGTGGCACCCTGCAGTCTGAGGGAGGAAGGACAAATCTCCATTCAGACAGTCCAGGGTGACGTCTTGGCTCGGAAGCCGGAAGATTTTGCTTTTCTCCATTGTAGCATCAGCTGCATTCACTGCTTTGGGGCCTGGCCAAGGAGAAACTCAGGATGTTGAGGCTGCAGATAAGAGGTGAGGCTGGAATGTGTCTCCCGCCTTGCTTGAGGCATCTCCAGGAGGCTGAGCCCACACTCTCCTCCCCTGCCTTGTCTTTGAGCATGAGTCCATTTGCTTTGGCTCGGGTGTTATCTCTTGCTGTCATGGATCTCAGGGAAGGGGAGGATGATAAGAGCTGTGATATCCTGGTCCTGACCTTCCCACTGTGGAAGCCAAGCTAGGATGACTCCCTGGGCTTCTGTCCTTGTTTCTGGAGGAAGTGGGTTTGCATCAACGTGGCCTCTGTGCAACCTCCTCTGTTCCCATCTGTTCCTCTGTCTCCTCCATTCGCTTCCGAACTCATCGACCATCCTTGGCCTTGTTGGGCTGAAGTCTGGAGCTCTCAAAGCTCCGGAGTCTGGAGTTCTCAAGTTCCTACTGACTCTGTAAAAATGAGCAGCTTTAGAGGAGAAATAGACTTTCAGTCCTCTCTTAGGAAGAAAGCACTACGGCTTGGGCTCAACTCCCGTTAGACCCCAGAAATCCCCACGGGAGAGTGTTGTCATGGGAATGCCTCCCACTTCTGAGGAATTCTTAGTTGGATAACATCCCTTACATGTGCAAAACCCATTTCTTGGCACTGGTTAATAAAGAACTTCATTGAGGAGTGACAGGTCAATGTCATGGTCATAGAATCAGAATTATTTGGGTTGAAAGGGACGTTAAAAAACATCTAATTCCAACCCCTCTGCCATGGGCAGGGACATACACGGAAGTTCTTGTGAGCTTCTGATAGAACTCCTTACAGAAGGACAGAAGGCTGGCTGGTAAGGGTGCAGATTTATATAGGCATAATTAGAGAAGGAATTAATTACTGTTTTATGAGCTGCCTATGCTCTGCTCCATGCCTTCCACAGCTTTGCACAATCCAGTTTTCCTCTGTGAGTTGTTCGGAAGAACTCTCCTACTTAACCAAGGTTTTCCTTTAAGAAAAGACAGATTGTCCAAGTAAATACATGGTTTTCTTGCCTCTTGCACATACACCACCTTCCTCAATGCACACATTCATGTTATTTATGATTTCCAAACTCAGGAAGCATCAGGACCGTGGCTGCTCACATGTCCCCAGTAGCCTCTTTCCAGCGAGCAGATGGACCTCATGACAAAACCATCGACTATTTTTGTCACTGGTCCACTCCCCTAATCCAGTGACCAGAAGGCTCCTGCTCTCTGGATCATTACTTCTCCTTCTGAGAGTGTGTCAAAGCAGCAAAGGGCTGAAAGAAAGCTAATGTTGTGTCTCCATTTAAAAAGGATAAATGTGGCGCTTGGATAATTATGGCAGCCTGACCTTGATCCTCATGAAATAATGGACCAGCTAAGAAAGACTCTATTAATAAAGAATTAAAGGAGGGTAAAATCATTAATGTTCATCAGCAGTGATGTGTGGACTGACTTCAGAGGCAGAACAGTCCTGGGTTAGGATCAAGCTCTCAACAGACCTGGGTCATTTCCCAGCACTGCCTGCGTGGCCTTGGGGGAATCACTTTGCTCCCAAGCACCGGGAGTGGGCAGTGAGCCACGGCAGGGGAGGTTGGTTATCTTCATTTAGATCCTGCTTTTGAGCAGCAGCTCTCTGGTGATCAGCATCACTCATCACTCCCCTGCCTTCACCACGCTGAGGCCAGGGAGCCAGGGCAGCTGAGCTGATGATCTCCTGTCCATCAGTGGGGAGGCCCTGCAAGAGGTCGCCCAGAGAAATTTCGGATGTCCCATCCCTGGAAGTGTTCACGGCTAGATTGAAGCAACCTGATCTCGTGAAAGGTGTCCCTACCCATGGCAGGGGGTGGAACAAGATGATCTTTAGTGTCTCTTCCCACCCAGCCCATTTTATGGTCTGCTGATCTCCCTCTAGCTGTGGTATCTGTGCCCAGATCTGTGCAAGCCACCACTGAAATGTGCAGCTGCCAGAGTGCACAGAGCTAAAACAGGGCCAAACCTCTTCCCTAGCCTGGCCACCAGCCTCCAGGCACCAGAACTCCTTGCAAGGCCTGACAAAAGAGCTGGAATTTGCTCCTGAGTGCGTGGAAGACTCTTAACTAGAAAGGAGCCACCAGAAGTGACAGAGATGCAAGGACTCAATNTGCTCCTGAGTGCGTGGAAGACTCTTAACTAGAAAGGAGCCACCAGAAGTGACAGAGATGCAAGGACTCAATTATTCCTTTGTTGTCTCTGCAGATGTTTACACTTCCCATAAATCCTGATGCTTTCTCCTCATCAGCTGCCTTTAAAGTTTGGAGCATTTTCCTCATGTATTATTACTTTTGCTGTGCCAATAAATAAGCACACCATCAATCAAACTAACAACACTGTAAACTTAGGAAGTGTGGGTAAAATATATGGTGCATTAAAAAATTCTTTGACCGGGTGAGCTTTTTTCGGAGCTGGTTTGATTGCTGCTGGTGCCGATGTAAATTTGGGGGAAGTATATCCAGAAATTTATGGAGCTTGGATTCCTGCCTACAAGGCATTGACCTGATTCCACTTTATAACATAATAACGTTCCCCAGCACCGTTTGTGTAAATTTTAAATATAATTTTTACGACGCTAAGAATTAGTGGTATAATAATGTAAACACAACGTGGACTGTAACTCACCCCTTCCCCTCCTGCACTGGGGATGGAGAGCTCCTTGCTGCTTCCTTCTCCAGATTATCCAGGGTCTGGGAAGCTGTGCAGGAGTTTAAAAGGAACCAGCTTGGCAGCCCTGGAGCCCTGGGTTTGCAGCAATACAGGGTGGTGACCCTGTGTAACTGTGCAGAGGTGTGAGAGACAACTTCAGGCAACAAATTCCAGGCAGTCCCTGCTGCCTCTCATTTGTAAACCTGCTTTTTTCCTGCTTTTTATCTAGGTGAAATCTGATTTCTCCGAAGTCAATGAAAGGTTAGGGGTTTTCTGCCTCTTCTTTTGCCTGTTTTCCCTCTCCTTCTTCTCATTCCTTGCCTTCCTTTTCTTTCTCTTTCCTTCCTCTGTTTTTGTTTTGATGGTTTTTTTAATCTAGTTTAATTTACAGAGCATCCAGATGCTGTGGTCTAGATATCTTTATAAAAACCCAATCCCTGCCTCTCAACTCTTACCCTCTTGACTTGATTACAGCAGAGTGGGCGGGTGACAAAGCCAGAGGGAGCACAGAGAAAACAGAACATTGCAGCTCGGCAGAGCAGATGAACAAAAGATGTATTTATTTATGTAATATCTGAGTAAATAACATTCTGAGTTTCATTTCTTGTGGGGTCCCAAAGGGCCTGAGTGAGTCAGTCTTGGTCACCACTTAGATTCACTTTATGGTCATTTTTTTTTCAGGCAAGATGCCTTGGATAAGGCACAAAGATGGTTGCTGGATGAGGGATATTGAAAGGAAAGTCTTAAAGAAAAAAATCCCTGAATTGAGGATGAGGAAAAGGATTTTGATGGCAGAAGAAAAGGATTTTGATGGCAGAAGAAAAGGGGAACTGGATGCTTTGAGTAATGAAGGAATTTGTGTGGAATGAAGCAATGAAGGAGTAATGAAGGAATTAGTGATCTGTTCCTGAATGGAGGTGACTCCTACTCCTCTGGGAAAGGAAGGGTGAAAATCCATGGCCAAGGGTTGAGTTTATCCAGCCAGTGGTGCCTCCAATGCCCTCAGCATTAGGTGAGCTTTAGTTTCCTTCTGTAGAAAGTGGAGATCCAGCCAATGCTACCAGGCATCGTGAGGGAGGAGTGTGAAGGAAAAGTTGGAAAGGTTCCCTCCCCTGAATGCTCTGGGTAACAAGCAGACATGAGTGAACCTGTGAAAGGTAGGGGCTGTTTATAGGTGGGGAGTTCATTGTATTAAACCTTCATGGATGTTTTCCCTGTTCCTACGTGGAATGCCTCTCATCCAAAGTAGATAAAACTCTTCTCTACTGGAAAGTGGAAAACACTTTGATGACCCTTTGGGTCATACTCCTGGCCAAAAACAGTAGAAGAGTGTGCAACTGTGCAAAATAAGGCTGGAAGAAAACCTGTGCAGTATCACAGGGCTGTGAAACATCCCGACATGCCTTTTCCTAGGGGAGGAACTCGGGGTGTTTGATCAGTCTCCAGCTTATACTGGGAAACAGCACACTGAAACCTCCATGAAATCATAACTCTGGGTGTATGAAGCACCATAAAGAAACCAAACTAATTAGTTCAGGGCTGAGACCACACGGCCTCAGAGAGGTCTCCTCATTCTCTTTAGCAGCATCCTCACGATGGCTCTCACTGGAGACCGGCTGGGGCTCAGTTCTGATGAAGGCCATAACACACATGTGAGAGAAAAGGTCCTCATATTTTTGAGGCTTTATTATTCCTGCAAGCTACAACAAAACACATTTTCAGGTGCTCTGTGAGGAGTTATAAATAAAGAAAATTAAACTACCATCGACCCAATGAGCGCAGCCCATTTCGCGCAGTGTTTTCACCGCACAAGCTCTCCGAGTTGGTAATTGGCAAAATTTTGGTGATGTGAGGTGTGCATCGCTGCTGATACCAGTAATTGGCAAGGGTGGAGGATATTATTTTAAATGGACTGACTCATTTGAAAGCATTCAAGAACTGGAATGAAGCTACGCTCACAAAATGAATCAACAATGATTCTCTGGATTGGGAACCAGCTCCCCTTAGAGTCAGGCAAAAGGTTTAATTTATTGTATATCAAAGGCAAAAAGGATGGGATTGTGCCCTTTCTTGGTGCAGCTGTTGGCAGGCTATGATTTTAGTTCCCCTACATCATGTGAAAACGGTATTTTTCCAACCTAGGTGATGTCCACAGCAAAGGAGAAGGGTGAAGAGGAAGTGCCTCCAATGTAAAATGCCCAAAGATAACTCCTATTTTACAGAGCCTCCTGCTTGGGTCTGCTCTGGGCAGGTTGATGTTTTCCCCTCAAAAACACAAACCTGGCCAGGCACCCAAAGCCTGACACAGGCTGCAAAATGAGTTCTGTGTTTGAATCTGAACCCAGAGCCTGGTCCAAGCTCTGACGTTTTATGCAGTACATCACCCAATGAAATTGCCTTTTCCCCTCCCCGTTTCAATTAGAAAGAACATTAGGTCAATCAGATAAAGCCACATTGGGAGGATTTCCTCTTTATGGCGCTTGCCTCTTCAATTATCTATAATGAACTTCCTCACAGCACTGCAAAGCTTTTTATATGCAAACGAACCCTGTTTTGGGGCTGCCTCAATCACGGCTTGTTAATGAACTTGAAACAAGTGTTATCGGAAAGGTTACAGCACCAGTGGTGGAGGGGGACGGGATAAAGACACACAAGAAAGACCAGGCTGGAGGGCTGGGATTGGCCTGCAGGTACCAGAGTGGACTATCTCCAGCCTCCATCCTGCAGCCCCCATCAGAGGCTTTTCTCTGTGGCAGATATCAAGTGAAATACCCACTCCTGGGAAACGGCTGCTCGGCGGCAGATAGGGCTTTCCCACCCTCCTGCCCCACTGATTCCCTCTGCCAGCGCATCTCTCTCTCAACTCCTGGAGCTGGGGAGAAAAAAACCACGGAGAGGCTGTTGCCAAGGTCTTTCCTCGTGCCAGGATGAAGAGAGGGAGCTGAGGCAGAGGCCCCAGGACATGTTGGGCAGGTGGTGGGGAAGGGTCAGGGGTGTTGAAGCTCTATGGTCCCAAATGGTGTTTGCATGTGGTATCTGCTGGAGGGATCAGCGCTGAAAAGTCTTTAATATAGCCTAGATCACCTCCTTCTTCTGCCCTTTGTGGTTTTTATAGGTCTCAAATCAGCCAGAATTATAGATTATGCCTCACTTTCTCGTGCTGAGTAGCTGCAGCAAGCCTTAATGCTGGCGTGCCATGCTACGGTAGAACCACTGAACCCAAGGTTGGGAAGACTTTCCAGGTGGTCAAGCCTTGTTCTTTTATCAAGAAAAACACCTCTGTGACACTTTGACCGTTGTGTTTCAGCATTAGGAGCTCCCTGGAGAGGTTTCATCATGGGACAGGACAGCAGCGAGGGCAGGGGGTGCTGGAACAGGGTGCAGCCCCCAATCCTCAACCCCCAGGAGTGGGGAGGGTGGCAGTGACAAAGTTCATCCCTGCATTGCAGTACCTGACGAGCTTTCCATCTCCACCCCTTCCACCTTCCAGCCAGGTTCATGGGATGGCCTATTCAGCCTTGGCAGCACACATCAAGCCAGGCCTTGTGCCAGATTAGGTCAGGCAAAGAGCCCCTGGATCCAAGGTGGTCCAGCTCCACCCGACTCCAGTGGCTGTGCTTGGCTGTCCTGGTTCTGGTGCCAGCCTGGGCAAGGCCAGTTGGAGCCCATCAGTAGCTCTCAGTTACTTCCACCATGAGCACCACCCTGTAAGTGCAGATGAAAAACCATCTCAGACTCCTCAGTCTGGCACCCCCTTAGGACAGACCCTCAGATCCTCTTTGGGACTGGGAGAGGTTCTGGAATTCACTGCAGGGATGCACTGGGTGGTTACTGGATTTTCTCCCTGCCCCTGGCCAGGGATGAGCTCACGTCCTCCACGTGATGACTGCTGGCTCTTGTAATTCTGTCCCTGGTTGGTGTAACTACAGATGTTACACGTCTAATCCATTTCTTTATCTCCCTAAGCTATTTGCTCCAGTAAGATGCTCCCACCATCTGCTCTAACAAGCTCCAGGCTCTCAATGAGCCATAAATTCCACTTTTGAACCCTTCAGTCCCTTTCCCTACTTTTCTGCCCCAAATCAGTCATTTTCCTCTTGCCCACACCCACAGTTCCCTGTCTCTGCTGGCACCGACTGGACCTGGTTTTAACTTTGGGCCGGAGAGGCAAAGGCTGCAGTAATTTCCTAATAAAGAAATAAGTAAATAAATAAAAGAAAAAGTAATAAAGAGCTGATATCTCCCCAGGATCCATGAAAGGGACATCTTGCAGTTGTCTGACTGTGCTATGAAGAAGCAGAGCATGGCCACTCTAACTAATTAAGCTGTGCTAATTAATGAGACTTTGAATGCAGCCACCTGCAAGCAATTTTGGGTGCCCAGAGCTCACCTGTGCGAGGGACCAAGAGGCACCACATTAGCAGCATCCACTGGGCATTTCTCCTTTTGTGAGCCAGTGGAAAGCTTTTCCAAGGGATCTCCGTGCTTTGTGTGACAGCTGTTTCTTGGGAGCTGGGTCCAGCTATCTGTAATAAATATTCTGTCCTCTTCTGAGCCAAAATAAACTCATTTTATCAACCCTGACTCCGTAGATTCCAACAGGTCTTACTGGAGCTGTGCTTTTTGTACAGTGGTGTGTTGGCTGTTGGGAAGTGAGGAATTACGCTCAGATTTTTGCTTTATTCACTTTTATCATGGCATTGTGGCTGGGTTAAATCTGTGGAGGGAACATGATTGCTTTTTCCATTACCTGAATAAACGGAGCAGGTATTAAAAAGCACCAGAGGTGGCTTCCCTGGGTCCTGGAGGCTGAAATAAGCCGGGGAGATAGGAAAGGACGGTCTGTGAAAGCAATCCTTCCTCACCTGTTTATCTGAGCCTTCCCAGGAACGCTCCTTGAATAGCCCTGCAATAAACCAAGGCCCAGGGAGTTGCAAAGGCTTCGTAATCAGGCGAACTGAGAAGGGTGAGCAGCACCACAGGACTCCACCTGGGGCTGGGCAACCCTTGTGCTGACTTGGCGAGTTGTCTGCTCTCTCCCCAGGACTGCCCCCAGCTGCTGCAGGCCGAGAAGATCCTGGTGCCCGTGGAGGTGATCAAACCCATCACGCTGAAGGCCAAGAACCTGCCCCAGCCTCAGTCGGGCCAGCGGGGCTACGAGTGCATCCTGAACATCCAGGGCAGCGAGCAGAGGGTGCCGGCCCTGAGGTTCAACAGCTCCAGCGTGCAGTGCCAGAACACCTCGGTGAGCAGGGGGCCACGGAGGTGCCCACAGCACTGTCCCCACGGGATCTGGGGTCATGTCACTGCCCTTCTTACCTGATTGAGGGCTCTGGAGTTGTTTAGTCTGGAGGAAAGAAGCTCAAGGGAGACTTTAGTGCTCTCCAGAACCACCTGGAGGTTGTGGTGAGGTTGGGGTCAGGCTTTTCTCCCAGGCAGCCAGTGACAGGACATGGGGAAATGGCCTCAATTTGTGCCAGGGGAGGTTTGGGTTGGATATCGGGCTGGAAGAGTGGTGAAGCCTTGGAACAGGCTGAGAGCAGAGGTGGAGTCACCACCCCTGTAAGCCTTCCGAGGAAGTGTGGACATGGCACTTCACAGTGTGGTTTAGTGGGCACAGGGCGTTCAGCTGAAGGTTGGACTTGACGATCTTGGACTTCCTTTCCAGCCTTAATCATTCTCTGATTCCAACCACAGACAGGGAAAGGTTGGCTCATAGCTTAAAACTGCCCTTTTTTCTCCTTGGACTGGCTGGTGCCACCACTCAGTTGTTGCTTCTGCCCCTGGATCCCATCCTTAGGCTGTGCTGGAGCGCCTCAGCCATGACCCACAGGAGTTAATATCAGCTTGACCTGCTCATACCCTCACAGCGCCACAAAAAGGGGTTCCAGCAGGACAGGTGTTCGTGTCAACGTGAGAGTGAAGGTTATTTTGGGGGAGTTTGATGACAAAACCCCATATAAACAGTCTGACACGTGCCAGCATGGATGGGTCAGAAAAAAGGTGAGATAGCAGAATCCCAGAATGGGTTGGGTTGGAAGGAACCTTAAAGATCATCCAGTTCCAACCCCCTGCATGGGCAGGGACACCTTGCACTGGACCAGGTTGCTCCAAATCCCATCCACCCTGGCCTTAGGCTGGGTCAAACCTTCCTCCAGCGCTCACATGCCCTTTGAGGAGTCCTTCTGTCTCTGCCCGCCTCCACCTCCCCAGCTGCAGTGCAGGACCTGTGATCCTCCTTCCAGGGAGCTTGTGTGAGTCACGACAGCGCTGTCACCACAGCAGTGTCACTTTTGGGGACAAACAGAGTCATCTGCCAGCAGCCAGGAGCTGTGCATATGTGCGATGGAGGCCTCTGCTTCTCCGGAGGTTTCTCCACGAGATTCATGTCTCCAGGATATGCATTGAGTCATTTTCACTGCTGCTACTACAAGATGATTTATTAGTCAAAGAGCTAATTACAGGCTTTAGCCACTTCACTGCAGCTCTGCCACTCCACGCTGGGCAGTGCTTGTCACAACATATTCTGCTGCATTAAGCAGAGCTGAAGATTACAGGCAGTTCACACATTTTACATCTGTTGCAAACAAGCGACTTCCCAAAGATGCTCTTTTATTTGTTTCTTTATCTCTCTCCCTCCCCTCTCTCCCTGATTTTCATTACTGGTTAATGACCTGTGAGCATTCCGGTTTGAGGTTAAAAATGGATGGACTGGGAAGTTAAGGAGGTATTGCACTTTTTAAAAAAAAGTATTATTTTAAAATGGTGGATGCTAAGGGGGAATTATATGGAGGTGGGCAGAGATTATATCTGTCCAAAGAGCCTGAGCAGGCAAGAGAGACCTCTAATGACCCTTTAGAGTCACGAATTCTCTGGCACACGTAGGCATTCCAATGAATTATATCAGGATGGTTTAAAGCATAGCTGGGCTGAGCAGGAGAGTAACTTCAGCCAGCCTCAGCATGTGACTTTGCAGAACCCAATAAAAGACTGGTTTTGACAGGTAATGGGGATTATTCCCACACTACCTGCGTGCTCCAAGAAGTTGCCAGTGCCTGGGACCGCAGAAGTGGGGTTTGATGAGTCCCCAGATGGATTTGCTCATAGGATGCCTGAGTGCTGTGACAGCACCATTTTGACTTTAATGTCTGTTTTCCTAAGCCGGAACACTCAAGGCTCTGCCAGAGCTGCAGAGGGTGGCAGGGCTGAGCCTCAGGCTCGTGCCAAGGCACTCCATGACCTCGCTGCTGAGTGCTGTCTGCAGGACACTTCCCCTGTGTTTGGTGGTGGCTCAAGTGGATCTATTTCTTCTCCAGGGAGAGAGGCTCATTTGGGAATAAAATCAACACTTTTCCATCCTGTTTCTGCCTCTTCTCTCCCTCTCCCTCTGCCCTCCCCTTTCCTGCTCCCTCGCTTCCCTCCTCTTTCCTTCTCTTTGCTTCTCTTGTCTTTCCTTTCCTCCTCTTTCCTTCTCTTTGCTTCTCTTGTCTTTCCCTTCCACCCCTTTTCTTCCCCTTCCTTTCGAAGGAGCTTTGACTCTCTGATTTATTTCTTCTTTTTTTTTTTTTCCTGAGAAATGTTATTTCATTGTTGGTTGGGATTTGCCAGACATTGAGAGAAAGAGACGTGGAAGGGAGAGCCAGACAAAAGAAAGCAACATTCAGAGAGACACAAAAAGGCAGCAGAGAAGCCCTGGCTGTTTGAGCAGGTGGCAGAGGACACAGACAATAGGGAAGGAGTGCTGGAGATCTGTCTCTACCACGATTATTTCCTTCCCTGCCAGAATTAGCATTCAGGCAGGAGCCACTGCGATACAATGAGCCTCTGCTCCGGGGGTCACCTGGCTTTGGAAAGAGCTGTCTGAGCCTGTTTGCAAATCGAACCAACCCCCTCTGACAGAGCTTTTCTGCGCAGCAGAGTCGCTGGAGGAGGCACTGAACGTAGCACCTGCATTGCAGGCTTGGAGGAGGTCCAGGGGAGGGTGGGAGGGTGTGCTGTGGTGGTGTGTCCCTGAAGGGAGCTGTCCTGCCAGCAGATCTCTCTGTTGGTGCTGCATGCTAGGCTGAGCAATCAGTCCTGGCTTGTTTTCCAGCAGGAGCCTCAAGATTTTCCCCCCTCCCATCACACACGAGGCACCCGGGAGCTCAAATTTGCCTCTCGCAGAAAAGCTTTTGCAAAACCCAGGATTTTTCCTACTTTCACACAGGACAGAACCAGGAAAAGAGCCTTAACTTTTGCTCTGCATTTCCTGAGCCCTGAAGATTTACACCAGGGATCAGAACCAGCTTCAGCACCTTTTCTAAGTGGCTCTAACTTCAGATAAAGATGCTGCAAGAACACCCAGGTGGGACCAGTCTGTCTGTCAGTAATGTCACACCCTGCACTGATGGTCCCTGGGTGCTCAGCCCAGTCAGGAGCCAGATCTGCCTCTCTCCCTGTCTTTCCCGGAGATATTTCATTTGATAACAGCAATAAGTCACTGCAGGCAGCACCATTCGGGACAATTACTGTTCTTGTCAAGTGGTTTGAGACTCTCAGCTCTGGGCTTTGTCCTCTGTCACACCACCCAAGGCATGCAATTATCACTCAGAGGGACCCTTCCTGCCGTTCCTTATTGCACTTGTGATAGCTCTGCCAACAGCCCGGCCACGGAGCGATGGGAGGGGACGAAAAGCAGGGGAGCTAAGGAGATGTATAGATAAGGAAGTAAAAATGTCAGCAGGAAGGGCTGAAATTGCTGGATGTATCAGGGCAGAGTGCAATCTTCCCAGTGGGAAGCAGTGGGAGCCCCAGCACTTGCAATCAGCCCAAAATTATCAGTCTTTGGCACGAGGAAGAGGGAGATGGGGAGCATCCCCACCTGAGCATCCATGATCAGTGCCATTACCTGCTTCAGCGGCCGATCCCACATCCTTGCTTGGTTCCTGCCCACCCCTGGCCTTGGCACACCCTGATTCCCAGCAGCAAAACCCCTGCTGATGATTTTGTCTGGAATCTTCACAGCTCTGTGTGCTGTGAGACCCGAGGTGGTGCAGCTGAAATCGCTGTGTGGCTTAGGGATGGGAGAGCAGGTCTGTTCTATTTGTCACATCATTGCACTTTAGCGAGAGATCTCAGTGGCATTTGACTCCGTGGTGTGGCTCACAGTGAAGGGAGTGATAAAAAAAAAAATCCAATAAAAAGCAGAGCTGAGAAAAAAATTAGGAGCTATTCACAGAAATCATGGGAAAACACAGTTGTGGGTGGCCAAAAGAAAAGCACAGGGCTGTGAGCTGTAGAATCAGGGAATGGTTTGGGTTGGAATGGGTCTTAAAAATCATCTAGTTCCAAACGTCCCACCAAGAGTGTCACCCTTGTGCATCCACTTCTCTAATTATTGTTATGTATCTACATTTAAATTAAAGAGAAACCCCAATAATCACATGGATTCTGTTGGTCTGGATGATACCCAGCATAAAAATTCAGTCCCAGCTCCGGGAAGCAAAGAATCCAAGGAAACAGAATGACTGAGAGCAAGAAGTTTTCTACCTTTTTATGGCTGGAAAACTGATGCAAAGGAAGATTAAATGCTTTGCACAGGATCACACAAGGAGTTTGGTGGCAAAGCCAGGTGCAGGAATCAATCCCTGGCTTTGAGCTCTAATCACAAAAGTGATGTCAGGGAAAACAGACCAACACTAAAATTCTGCTAAAATTCTGCAGAAGTTTCCCCACTATTGGACATGTTTGAGGTACAAAGGGAAAATACCATGAAACCACTCTGGATTTATCATCCTAAGTGTGCTCAAGCCAGATTACCAAAGAGCAGGATGCTGCAAGTGGTCAGGCGTGGATATGGATTTGCACAAACTGCAGGAGTATCTGATACTACTGGAGAGCTCAAGAGGCAAAAAAAAAGGATACTTGGGAGTTCCAAACATTGCTCCTGTGAATTACAACAGCTCCTTCTAGCAGCTTTTTGGCATTTCCTGAGGAGAGCCAGTCTGTGTTCCAGGCAGCACAGCCATTCCTTCTCAGTCGGGTCCCCAAATTGCCCATAATTTTCTGCCTTGATTAGATTATTGTGATTAAAATCCAGATTGGTCAGACTTAGGGGTCGGATTTACATCTTCTGGGGTGTTTTTCCTGTGTTGGAGGCAGTTGTGCAAGGAAAGGTGGAGAGACAAGCCCTGACGGTACGAACACTTCTCGGGATTGTCCGGGAAGCTCTGCTCTCCTGGAGATCGATGCTCCAGCCCTTTTTTCTCCCCTGAAACACATTTCCATCTCATTGTCACGGCCGAGCAAGTCCTTTTCAAAGACTCCTGTTGAGTTCAGCGGGCTTTGAAGAGGGGTCACGATGAGTGAGCAGCTCCTGTGGTCTGAGGAGGACGGAGCATTTCCTCGCCGTTCCTTTGCAAATTGCTCCGTTTCGCTGCCATGCATCCTCATCCCAGCTGGCTCCATCCTTGGAGCTCTTCCATGGGATTTATCCCCTTGCATCCTTTTCCAGTTCTGGATCAAGCCTGCTGAGGTAAAAAGTCGACTATGTGTTGCCCCTGGTGCTGCAGACAGATAAGGTCTAAAATCCCAGCTGAGCTCCTGCTGCTGGCTCTGGGATCTTCCATGGGAAGAGAGGCTCCAGGAGATTCCAGCTGCCTGTCCCTTGGCAGCCCTGCCTAGGCTGTGCTTCCAGCTAAATCCCAAAACACACACGAGGCTCTGGTGAGGCAGGGCCCTTTCTAGGACTCCTGACTTCAGGATGACCCGTTATTCCGTATATATCCCATTTTCCATTCCCAATCAGGGTTTCCAAAGTGCTGTGCGAAGCTGGTGTTCCTGAGTGGCAGAAGTTTAATTATTCACCACTTTTCAGGCGCTCTCCTTCCCACTCCTGTCTCCCCATCCTTGCTCCCAGCTCTTCAGAGCTAGGAACAGCCAGTGGTGTGAGTCCAGACAGCTCTGCATCATCTTGAATCTTGCTGGCAGTGACACCAAAAAGCATCACAAAAATGCAAATTCTGAATGAGACTGGTGGGTACAGCCCTACTGCAAAGGACCTGGCTCACCTGGGCTGCTCTTTACCTCCATGGAAACCACAAATACCCATAAAAACCCTGCAACTGGATCATAATCACAGCGTTTTGCAGATTAATGGCTAATTGTGTTTAGTCTGTGCAAAGAGAAATTACTGTGCAAGCAGCTCCCACTCTGCTGTAATGGACAGAAATCACCAGTTGCCATTTACTCCGCAATTATACAGCAATTAATGGGTACAGGAAAACCTACCTGTAAAGCTCAGAGCTTTGGCATCTCTGTGGATAACCACGACGGGACTTTAAGGGATGGGGGACTCTTCAGTGACTTTTTTTGGCCCAACCAAACCAGCTTGCTGAGTTATATTTAACTTTATAGTGGGGAAAATACTTTCCTTTCAAAGTGGGACTTTGTCCTGCTGTAGATCCTAGTGCAGTGAGAGATCCCTTCTCTCGGGGGGTAAATCCTTCTCTGCACTGTGATCAGTAATGAAATGTTTCTCCCCTTCTTTCTTGTTCCCTTCTGTCCTTTAATCAGCCACGTCCTCTCCCACCACGAGGCTTTTTGCCTTTTGGTGAAGTGTTGGGTGGAAGCTGCTGGTGGAGGTGGGCAGTGGGACCTGACGGGCAGCGGGGTGAACCCTGGCTGAACTGGCTTGAGATAAATCAAAATCCAGGTGAAAAAAAGCACTCAGCACCACGTGGAGAGGGCCTCCAGTGAGCAGCTTCCATTTCCTTCATTAGGGTCACCTCTGTGTACCTTGACTGCCCCTGACAAGCGTTTGTTTAAACCTGTCCAACTCTCTCACAAGCTTTTTGCAGCTTTTCAAGCCATATTTGCTGGAAACTGGATACTCCTCGCTCCAGCTGAAGCCTTTCTGGTTCTGAGTAGGGAAAAGTGATTGCCTCCTGGGGTTTACAAATGTAACGAGCTCTATCTGCTCCATCCCTAAACGAGAATTGTTTGGGTTTTGGCAGCAGTATGGCACTGCTGATTTACAGTCTGTTCATGATCTCCAGCAGTCCCCAGACCCTCTCCTGCAGCACTGCCCAGTCACTCCAATTTCAGAGTTGTTTGCATCGATTCCTCCTACTGAAAAATAGTCCCCATTTGCCAGCATTGAATTTCATTTGGTTGATTTTGGCCCAGTTCTACAATTTGTCAAGTTTGTTTTGAATTCTTAACCCTGCTGTTGGAGGTTCTTACACCCCCTCCAGAACAGGGTCATGAAGTCATCCAAGTCAGTAGTGAAAATTCTGAGTAATGCCAGACTCAGGACAATATTCCTTTTGAAACACCCTCACAGCTTGACATGCAGTTATCTGATTTTTTTTTTAAATAGTTTTTGCATAAACCTTATGGTAGCCTTTCTTAGGTCATATTTCCCTGGTTTGTTTATGGGGATCTTCTCTAGGATAGTAGTAAATACTCTCCTGAAATCAGGATAAATCACATCTGCTGCCTCCCCTTTATCCACAAAGTCATTAAGGCTGTCAAAAAGGAAATTAGATTGGGTTGACACAATTTGTTCTTGACAAATCTGTGCTGCCTGATTTTTATCACCTTATCATCTCGCAGGTGCTTATAAATTGATTGTTTAATAATTTGATGTACTTTCTTTCTGGGAAGCCAAGTTAGGCTGACAGGTCTGTAATTACACAGTGGCTCCATTTTCCCCTTTTTCAAGGGGTTTCCCTGATTTTGAGACCTCACTCAGCTTCCAACAGTTCTCCAAAACATCCCTAGTGCAGATAACCTCACGTACACACTCAGCACCTATGGAATACACAGCAGAGGCACGGCCGGATGGAAGACCTTAAAAGTGCACCCAACTTGGCAAAATACTTTTCAAAGCTGTGCTCAACGCCCAAAATTTGGATTTCAGAGTTAAGGCCCATCACACGCAAAAGCACTTACACCATGGAATATTTTTCCGAGTGATAGGACAAGAGG
This sequence comes from Melanocharis versteri, assembly GCA_013397845.1. NCBI lineage: Eukaryota > Metazoa > Chordata > Aves > Passeriformes > Melanocharitidae > Melanocharis > Melanocharis versteri. The sequence continues at coordinate 334,328 of VZTG01003742.1, forward strand.
GAATGGTTTTAAGCTGAAGAATGGTTTAGATCAGGTATGAGGAAGGAATTCTTCTCTGTGAGGCCCTGGTTGCCCAGAGAAGCTGTGGCTGCCCCTGGAAGTGTCCAAGGCCAGGTTGGACAGGGCTTGGAGCGACCTGGGATGGTGGAAGGTGTCCCTGCCCATGGCAGGGGTTGGGACTGGATGATCTGTAAGGTCCCTTCCACCCCCATTCTGGGATTCCATGAATCTTCATCTAATGGGTAAACGGGCTTTTGTGAGGGGTGTGGTTGGAGAGCCACAGCTTTGGGAGCATCCTGCAGCATTCTGGCAGGTGCTGCTGATTTGGGAGGTGAGTGGCAGCTCCATTTCCCTTGTTCTCCATGTTCAGCACCACCTCTTGCCTCGTCCCATCCCCTCCCCACCTCCAGGCACTCTCTAAGTCTGGGTTTGGGTTTGTTTTTTTTTTTGTTTTGTTTTTCCTCTCCCACTTCTAGTACTCGTATGAAGGGATGGAGATTAACAGCCTGCCAGTGGAGCTGACAGTCGTGTGGAACGGGAATTTCAACATTGACAACCCAGCACAGAACAAAGGTAAAGAGTTATTTCAACTTGTCCTTGGAAGCGGTAACCTTAGCAACGGGCCCTCGCTCCCTACACTTAACAAAGCCGCCACCGTCTCCCTGTGCTGCCTGCTGCACTCTTGTTCTCTGCACTCTGCAAATTACCAATTTTTGAGTGCTTTTTGTGCCTCCCCCCCAGCCCTCCAATTCTCTCATTCCACCTGAGAAATGCGACTCTCCCTCCCACTTGTGCTGCTCTCCCTCTCCCTTCATCGTCTCTGCCTCCCGCTTCTCCCCACATCCTCGTGTCTGGTTTTCACGCCCCTCCCTCTCCAGCTTTTTCTCCCCCTCCTCATTTCTCCTGCAGTGATGCTCTTCAAGTTAACATGCCAGGAGAGCGGGCTCTCTGCTCAGAGGCAATTTAGTAATGAGCAGGGGAAGGCAGAGGGGGAGCAGAAAGGCTGCAGCTCGCCAGTGGGAGAATTCTGAGCAAAATAAACCGATAATGATAAAAAAAGGTCTGGAAACCACCTGTGTTTAACCACCACCGACGGCACAGGTTTGATGTGCCCCTTGCAGAGAGGGCTGCACGTCCAGCCACGACCCTGAGGCAGGCTGATGGATGGTCCGTTCACATCTTCTTCTTCCTTCTTGTCCTTCCACCGTGGAACCTTCTCCCCAGGCAGCCCCTCCCCTTGGCTGCCCTGCATTTGCAGGTTCTCTTCTTCTCACATCACCACCTCTCGGAAACTTCTCTCTCCCTCTCTTTACCTCGTTGTGGACTCTTCCCACACCTTCTCCCACTCCATCTGTCCCCATCAGGTACTCCCACAGTGCTGTCCCACCGTTCCACACCCACCCTCACGCTGAGGGGTGCTGGGTGATGCTCCCACCAACACCACAGTGAAGCTGGAGGGCAACACAGAAGGCAACTCTTCTCCCCATCCTGCCCTTCTCCCTCTCTGAATGGCAGAGTTCCTTCACCAAAAGCCCAAAACTGTGGCTTTTGAGGGTTAAATCCACTCCACAAACACAACAGGCTGGAGATTGCTGCCCAGACCTGGCGTTCAGGAACAGCCTGTGTTGAAACTGCCACCCTGCCTCTACTCTGAAGTTGTGTCCTGCTCTCCAAGCTGTGCCAAGGTGTTTCCAGGACACTGCTGATTTCCACGGGCCCAAACGGTGCCACGGACCATGACAATGTTTACAGGTGTGGGTTGGAGGTCGGAATTTGGACACTTGCCCCTGTCCTGCTTCGCTTTGTGCCACCATTATAAAATGAGCACCCCTGACACCACATGGTCCACACACCAAGAGTGTAAATCCTTTTCTTGGGCAGCACTGAGCTATCCTAGGTGATGTAGGAGTGAAATAAACCTCATAATCAAGGTGATTGGGCTTTTGGGTTGTTTGTGCCAGTAACATAAACCAGACCAGGGGATGAACTCAAGAGTCATCTTTGATGTTTGGTCTTTGGTGCTGGCCCTTCTTGGGTTATTCCAAGCCCAAAGTGTTGCAAATAATGTCTAGGGAAAATCTGGGAAGCTGCACTGGTTGGTGGCTATCCCAGATGAATAATTTGGATATTATCATCATGGTTTTGGTCAGAAGGAGAGTTTAGGCATGTGCCCATGGAGATACCACATGGAAGCAATACCACATTCCTGAGGACACAGAGGTGACCAAGATGCCACTGCTTTCACATCCAGCATCACATGGGCTGGGCTGGGAGGTTGGAAGGCTAAACTGACCCAAAACCACTGAATTACCTTCAGAGATACCCACTGGTAGCATCTCAAGCAGAACAACTCAGCAAATTTGAGGAAATCCAACAGAAAATTAAGGAAAAAGGTGTATCCCACGAGGTCTGTAAAACACTGCGCTTGACAGATGTTTTGCAGATTTTTGGGGTACTTTTGGGTACTTTTCTTGCACCCAGCCCAGAGAAATAAAGAGTTTCTGAGTTCTTCTTGCATTGGCCAGTACTTGCTGACTTGTAAGGGGAAGATACGGAGAGACAGAGCTTTTCAGCACAAATATATCCAAAGCCCTTGAGCTTTGGGATTGTCTATAATGATAACAACTGCTTTAGCCATCTATGGACACAGCACAACAGAAGCACAGAGGGGAAATCTCCCAAGATGCCCACAAATGCAGGGAAAAAAAAGCCTGAGGTACTTGATTCTGTCACCTTCATCTTCTGGGAGGAGAATTCTGCTATCAGTCTCCTGTGCAAGCCAGGCCTCAGTTTCTACATCTGTAAAATAAGGATAAATAACATGATCTCATTTCGTAGGAGGACTTCAATATTTTTAGGCTTTATTAGAAAAAGCTCGGAGTGCTTCTAATCGCTTAACAGCCCAAAATGGAGCTGAGCATTAATCACTGCTGTCTGTATTAGAGTGGAATCAACCCAGTGCTTCAAAGTGGGAAGCAGACTGAATTTCTGGAGCAGAAGAATGGATAAAGGCTGGTTGTGAACCCCTGGATTCAGCCTCATAATGAACCATTGTGTATTTACTGTTATCTTGAGGGATTTCTGTCAAGTGAGAAACCTGAGTGGCATCATCACCTTAACACACAGTTCTGGGCAGCTTCACAGCCAAGTTTAAGCTGTGGGTTGACCAGGTCTAGAAAATCCTTTTCGGATGAAGTGCTGAGTCTGAGGCTGGTTGTTGGTGACACTTTATGGCATTCAGTCTGTGAAAAAGGAACGGACTGAGGCCAAATCACTGCCCAAGCAGCATTTCCTCCAACCTCCTGCTTGTAGCCCCTCACCCTACTGGGAGCAGCACCCTCCCTTCTGCTCTCAGCTCCCAGAAACACCTTCCATGAAGAACAAACTAACAAGCGCGCTTTATTTCAAGAAGGATGTTTATGTTTTCCCCCCATTACTCATCCCCTTGAAGAGATTCCATCCTGCAACAGCAGCCCAGAACACCTTCCCCTCTTGCTCCCACTGCCATCCCACCACTGCCCCGTGCTGTCTGCATCTCTCAGCTCGTGCGTGTTTCTGCTGTCTCTGCAGTTCACCTGTACAAGTGCGGGGCCATGCGGGACAGCTGCGGACTCTGCCTGAAAGCCGACCCCGACTTCGAGTGTGGCTGGTGCCAGGGACAGAACCAGTGCACGCTGAAGCAGCACTGCCCAGCCCAGGACAGCCAGTGGCTGGAGCTGTCCAGCACCAAGGGCAAGTGCACCAACCCCAAGATCACGGATGTAAGTGACGGGTCTGCCAGAAGCGGGGGGATTCCCTTTCCTTGGTTTGTTTTCCTGATCTGGAGTTGAGTTGGTGGTGGGAAGGTCAGGGCTGGGTTCTGCTGGGTCAGGGAAAGCCTCAGGCACTCTGGGGATGCGAGGCCACGGTGGTTCCAAAGGCAGGAACACAATTTCATGTGTCTGCAACCCAGGGGTGACCTTAGGTTAACACCCAAGGGTGTCAGAATTCCCACCATGATCTCCAAAACACAGCCTGCTGGTGCAACCTGAGGAACCTCAGAGCACCTGACCTGCCCAAAAACGGTTGGCAGATGTGGCATCAAGCCCTTGGGGGACCTTGGCCTTCTAGAGGAGCAGCTGAAGGTGAGACAAGATGCTCTGGGACATCTCTAATGGTCGGTGTGAGGGTAAATCAAAGGAGCCCAAGTGTCTCTTGGAGAAGCCTCTCTGGCCAGCCTGGCTGAGAAGGAGATGTTGAGTGATCCCAGAGCGGATTGAGCTTTGCTGACAGGAGGCCAAGGAAGAAGGAAGGTGTAATTTATGTTTCCTGACAGCAGGACATGGACAAAATCCTGTCCTGAAAAAAAAAAACCCACCACTGACTCCAGCAGATAAAGCCTTTTTTTTTGTCCTGCCCCTGGCTGAGGTTGTGAAGTGAAAAAAGTCTCCATACAGCAAACAAAGCCCTGTACAGTTGTCAGGTGTTCCCTTGGAAGGCTCAAGGAGGAGGCAGGAGCAAGCCTGGAGCCAGAAAAGTTGGGAACTGTCCTATTAAGTGATAAAGAGAGAATGAGGGCAGGGCTGGGGGAAGGACCTGCAGGATAATGTTGTTCTTCAGCAAGTTTCCTATTGATTGTGTTGTTGGGCCAAAGGAAGACTGGAGGAAAGGTTCAAAAAGGACCATAGAGACCATAGAAAGACCATAGAGAGAGGGAGCAGAGGAAGGGAGAGAAGGCGGGGAGGCAAGTCAGGCCTGAAATCTAAAGGGATTTTGGTCTGCTGTCTTAGGATGCCTTTGCCATAACGACAGGCACGTTTTCAGGGTCACAGGACAGGCAGCAGGACAGATCTGAGCCTTGAAGAGGAGGGCTCCATCCTTTCCAGCTGCCTCCTGCCTTGAGCACCTCTCAGTCACCAGGCCTTACTCAACATGAGCAGCCTCTCAATGTGGCCAGAGCCTGGTTTACAAATGGGAAAAGTCAGGAAGGAAATGAAACAGGGAAGATAAGGGGAAATGCAAAAGAGGAAAATCCAGCTTCCACAGTGGTGGTTTAATAGGAATAATTAGGTGGGTTGTTTTCCTAGAAAGCAAGGAAGGCTTTTTAAAGTTGTATTTGATTCAGATTCAAAAAAGTGTGAGTGTTATGGGCAAGCCCTGAACCAATATCTATGCTTCAGCCTTTTGGGAGAGCAAAGACTGAGTTGAATCTGTTTTCCCAGATGTTACTGAAAATAACCCCTTTCACTGTATTTTGATCCATCTCCCTGTCATTCACCAGTTCTCAAAGTACTCACAC
>VZTG01003744.1:2464-21385 GCA_013397845.1 Melanocharis versteri
CTTGAGGGGGGGATCCATGGGATGGGAATCCATGGGATGGGGACCCATGGGATGGGGATCCATAGGATGGGATCCATGAGATGGGGATCCATGGGATGGGGTGGCCTTCCCATCTCCATCACCCAAATCCCAAGGATTGCAATCAAGGTGCTGTAATTAGCCAGGAGCATCAGTCCTGGGGCACTTTCATGGCACTGTCAAGGGGGAAAAACTGGGAGATGTGGAGCAAAACACTTCTGGCGTTACAGCTCCATTCTCTGATGTCCTTCCAGGGATTTTTCCCGAAACGCACTACCCCCGCTTCATCCAGAAGGTGAGCTGCTCCCCCCTCTAGTCACACTGAATCCCAAAATCCCAAAAAACCACCCCTTGGAGCGCTGCTGTCGCACCCCATGGACACCTCAAGGGTCTGGGATGGGCTGGGAGCCATGGGAAGAGCTCTCCATGGAATTATCCACGTGTCCGGTGCCAAGCTGTGCTGTCTCCTTTTTTTCCCTTCTTCCCAAGCTCCTCAAGGATGGGGGTTTGCTGTCCCCCATCATCCTGCGGCTGATGAACTTCTTCTTCTTCTCCGGAGGGTGAGCTGGGTCTTGGGGGTGCTGGGCACAATCCATAAGGATGTGAGCCAAGTGGGAAAGGGAAAATGCAGGAATTAGAAGGAATTCCTGGCTGGGAGGGTGGGGAGGCCCTGGAGTGGAATTCCCAGAGAAGCTGTGGCTGCCCCTGGATCCCTGGAAGTGTCCAAAGCCAGGTTGAAGCACCCTGGGATAGTGGAAGGTGTCCCTGCCCATGGCAGGGGGTGGGAGTGGATGATCCTTAAATTCCCTTCCAACCCAACCCATTTCATGATTCCATAAATCAGCGTGACAGTGATTTTTGGTAAATTCCCTTCCAACCCAACCCAATTCCATGATTCCATAAATCAGTGTGACAGGGATTTTTGGTAAAATCCCTTCCAACCCAAACCATTCCATGACTCCATAAATCAAGGATTTTTGGCAGGGAACAGATCCCTGGCACTGTCCCTGGAGGGGTGGGATTGACCTCTGGACCTTTTCCTCTCCACACCGGCCAAGCACTTCCGTTTAATAACAAACCCCATAACTCTTCCCTGGACACTGAAACCCTCCTCTCCCACAAGTGCTGGAATCACACGTTTCAGAGGCAACAAAACCCCTGCACAATCAGATTTTTATATTTTTAGCAGTGTTAAAAACCTTCTTTTTTCCCCCAAAAAAGCCCTTTGAGGCCATCCGACACTTATCCAACTTATTTGTGGGACATCTCAGCACTTGGAATTTTGCTGTGGAAACTGGAAGTGCTGGAATTTTTTGCCCTTGAGTAGTTTTTCAGTGGTTCCCTGACACAGCTGCTGCTGGATCTCTCCAAATTCCATTTTTTTTCCAGGCTCGGGGCAGTTTTTGGGCCCTACACGCAGCCCTCACAGGCGGAATATTGGGATATGTGGACGGCGGTGCGGAATAACGACGGGAATCTTGTTATGGACAGGTACACTGGCAGGAATTCCTGCAGGAGCTTCATGTCACACCTGCTCTGAGGTTCCCAGAGCTCAGCCAGGCTCCCCAGAACTTCCAGCTGCTTCTTTTGGAGTCTGGGATCAACACTGCATCCCAAGAAAGAGCTGGAGGGTGATGTCAGAGCAGGGATTCTCGGGGATGATGCAAGGCAGGGAAATGAAGGCAGGAGTTGGATCTGGGATGTGGAACATGGGGATTTTTTCTTTGGAAGTCGAGGGCATGGATTTATGGGGTTTGGTAATGACTGGAGCTAAAGCTGTGGGCGATTTGAGCAGATCCCCCAGCATTGTCCCAGAGAGATTTGCCTCTGGATTTGAAGCTTCTGGGCCACTCCCAGAAGTCCCAATCCCAAATCTCCATCTTGGGAGTTTTGGAAGTTTCGCTTTTTCCAGTTTGTGGCTTTTAGAAGGATCTTGGGCTGGTGGCTGTGAGTTCAATTCCTTGTCTCCCCTTCTCACTGAGGCACTGAGCCCAGGGATGATGGTGTGGTGCTGGTTTCCCACGGGAGATGCAGATCCCACCTGGATCTCATTGTGTCCACAGCCACGGGAGCCAATTCCAGGCTGGGCAGAAGTCCAGGCTGGGCAGCATCCACTGCATAACAGCGACTTTTCCCTCAGTATTTTGCAGTACATAAACCAGAGAAAGAAGCACAGAGAGCGCTGGGTTGGGGCTTTGATGTCTACCTCAGTCCCATGTGAGTAGGAATCCGTTCTTTTACTGGTTTGGGATTTTTGGGAATTGCCCCCCTCGCTTCCAGGCGCTGGTTCCTTCCACTCATCAGCCTCTCGTTATTCTGAGCTCAAATCCAGTTTATCAGCAGAGGTAACATTCCCTGGTTCACAGCTGGTTCTCCAAGTGCTGCCCCAGGGAAGTTGAGGAGCTTTTCAAGCCCAAAAAGTTGCAACCAGGGGAAAAATTGGGGGTTGGAGGCTGAACTTTATCCCAGGGCAGACCAGCGAGAGCCCAGTCAGAGCTGGTTTGTTCTGTGCTCCATTGGAAGCTTCCCAAGCTTTGTGTGAGGAGGGAACACTCCTGCAGGGCTCCTTGGGGATGTCCTAATTAATGAATCCATTAATTAATGGATATAACAGCTCTGTCTGTGCTTCCCTTGCAGTGCACCTCATCTACGGGCCCCTGGACCCTGTGAATCCACACCCAGAGTTCCTCCAGCTTTACAAGTAAGACAAAAGTGGGAATGTGCAACTGGGGCTTCATTCCAAGGGATGTTTTGCCTGGCTGTTCCCTCAATTCCATCCTCATGGAGGCTGTTTTTAATTCCCACTGGCATCTGCACAGCCAGCTGATTCAGTCAGAGCAGTTTGGAAATCCGTTCTGCATTTTAGGCACCAAAATCAGGATTTTCAGTCGATCCCATGATCCATTTTAAAACCACAGAGGGAAAATTTGGTACCTGAGGAAGTCTCCTCCTCCAAACGAACCTGAAGGAAATCCAGCACTTGGAAGGGGTCAGATGGAGCTGCTCCAGGCTTTTTTTATCCCCAAAATGGGCAGAATCCTGGCTGTGCAATTCCTGTGCTTAATCCTTGCTCCGTTTTTCCACCAGGAAGGTGCTTCCCATGTCCACAGTGTCTGTGCTGGATGATCACATCAGCCACTATCCCCAGCTGGAGGATCCCACAGGATTCCTGAATGCCTACCTGAACTTCATCAACTCCTTCTGAGCTGCTGCGACTCAATTCTCACCCTCTGCTTCCGAGTCAGGCTTTGGGGGCAGGAAAAAAACCTGGATTTTATCTGCCACATGCAACACTGTGCTCATAGCCTCATCCTGGGCTGCCAAACTGAGTTAAATCTTTGGAGAATTGGAAAAATGAGGGGAAAAGCAGGATGCTGGCAGCTCTTCCAGCCCTGCACTCCCATTCTTGCCCAGCTAAACTCTGTATTTAGAGAGGCTGGGGTTTAAATTTACATTAAATCAAGGTTTCTTCCTTCCTCACCCTGACTTGGGAACTAAAGAAAGAACCAGTTCATCAGCAGGGAGAGGCAGAAGTTCCCTCACAAGGTCCCTCCATCCTCTTCCCTTCCCAGTTTTCCATATGGGATTTTTCCCAATTTGAACCCAGGAAAAGGCTGCCCTGAGGTTTGGTTATTACCTGACATAAAGCCCAGAGAATTGAATCTGCCTCAAGAGATGGAGTTTAGTCTCTCTCTGTACATTGATTTTTCTGTGTGGAAGAAGAGACAGTCACAAAAACACTGCAAATTTGGAGGTTTGGGGTGGTTTTTAATTGTTTATGTTGGGAATTTAATAGCATCCCTTTAGGAATAAGGGGTTTTTGCTTAATAAACAGCCATTATGGGCTATTTTTTCTGTACTGGAGCAGACAGAACAAAAAATTTCTATTTTATTAACAGTAATTCATATGAATTCCACCACTTGAACCAGTGTTTATTTTCTGTTAATAAAAAGCAAATTTTGACAAAAATTCTGATTCCATTTTCTCTCCCCCTGCATCTTTTTATCTCCCCTGGTTGAGATGCCATAAGTTAGGTGGGAATGTGTAAGTGACAGCGAGGGAAGGGACATGGGAATGGCTCAGTACCAGCCAGCCACTAATGGAACATCATACAAAAGATTTCCCAAACGGAGGAATAAAAACTACATGCAGAAGGACAGCCAGGAAAAAGGGGGAATTCCAGGAACTCTCAGCCCACGGAAGCCAGGATGACATCGACGGACGTCTCGTCCTTGCTCCTGACTGTCACCTGCATGGTCACACCGTCCCCAAGTGCCAGCCTGGACCTGACCAGCACGTCACAGCCACCTCTGTACACACCTGGGACAAAGCAACAGGGAGAGGTCACTTTGGAGTGGCTCAGGGATCCAGTCCTGACCCAGGGACAACGGCTGAGGGCAGCACAGGTTTAGTCTTCGGGCAGGTTCTGCACGTGGGTCACAACCCCACGGAATGCTCCAGGTTGGAAAGCTGGGAAAGGCCCTGGGGGTGCTGCTGACAGTGGCTGGACATCCCCAGGTGGGCAAGAGGCCGATGGCACCTGGGCTGTGCCAGCCCCAGTGTGGGCACAGCCTCAGGGCAGGGACTGTCCCCTGAGGGATGCCCTGGAATCCTGGGGACAGCTCCTGACAGGAGAGCCCTGGAGGGGCTGGATAACCAGGAAAGGCTGAGGGAGCTGGGAATGTTCAGCCTGGAGCAAAGGAGGCTCAGGGGGACCTTGTGGCTCTGCACAATCCCTGACAGGAGGGGACAGCTCTGCTCCCAGGGAACAGGGACAGGAGGAGAGGGAACGGCCTCAGGCTGGGCCAGGGGAGGGGCAGGGTGGATATCGGGAAAATTCAAAATTCCTTCCCCAAAAGGGTTGTCCATGGCAGTGGTGGAGTCCCCATCCCTGGAGGGATTTCAAAGCTGTGGGGATGTGGCACTTGGGGACATGGGGCAGTGGTGGCCTTGGCAGTGCTGGGAATGGTCAGACTCTGACCTCAGAGGGCTTTTCCAACCTAAACAATTCCATGATTCTAGAAAGAGTTGTGGGTGCTGCAGGGCAGCTCAGGATGTGTCTTTAGCAACAGGAACTTGAAAACAGGAGGCTCCCAAAATCACCTTCTGAGATAAGCTCAGGCCAGGGATTTAATGATGTCTGCTCTGGAAGTTCTCAAATCAGAGATTCTCCACCATTCCCACAGGTGGAATTCCTCCATTCCAAGAGCTTGGCCTGAGCACACCCACAAGAGAGGGCTCCAAGCTGGCACCAGCTGCATTCAACACGCTGGGTCACTTCAGCTTTTCACAGAGAAAAAACCTCTTTCTACAGAGAAATAACTCCCAAAATAACAGCAGGATCTCCTAAACCATTTCCCTTCAATTAGGAAAACCAGTGGGGACGTGAAAACACGGAATTCAGCAGCAGGAACACTTACCAGCCAAGTAGAGGGTGTGAGAATTTTTGTTTTCTGGCACTTTATCTGACCTCTCACAGGGCTGCATGCCCAGGAACTTGATGATGTTACTGACAGCTTCTGCATTCAGAGATTGAAGAAGGAAATTATTCCAGGTAATTAATTATTACACTAAATAAAACCCCAGCGTGGCAGGTGGGTCACCAATAAATGAGAGATTCTCTCACCATCCAGGGTTTTGATGGAACTGAGTGCAAAGGTTTCTTCTTTCTCAAAGTCATCTCCCACCTCTTCCCAGGCAGCTGCAAAGTTGGGCTTTAGAACCTTCTGGAGGTGATCAGACACTGTCACCTCCAAGTCTTCCAACTGGGAGAGAGAAAAAAAAAAAGGGAAATTTTCAGGCCAGTTATGGAAATGATCCTCACCTTGGAAAGGGAAAAAGAGCCCACAGCATTTTGCCAAGAAAATGCCTGGTTTTAATTCCAGTAGAACCATATAATAATAGCTTCCAAAAAGAGGGAAAATGGTATTTATGGTTCTTATCTGTAAACCTTAAAAATACTTACACAAAACATCTGTGAGACTAAAGGAGAGCAGAAAATGAGGCCATCACTTGATGGGTCACAGCTCTTTACAGCCCCTACTGGGCTTCCATGCAGAGATTTCCTCAGAATCCATGGAATCATGGAATGGGTTGGGTTGGAAGGAAATTTAGGGATCATCCAGTGCCCCCCCTGCCATGGCAGGGACACCTCCCACTGTCCCAGGCTGCTCCAACCTTTCCTTGGGCACTTCCAGGGATCCAGGGGCAGCCACAGCTTCTCTGGGAATTCCAGCCCAGCCAGGAATTCCTTCCCAATCTCCCATCCATCCCTGCCCTCTGGCAGTGGGAAGCCATTCCCTGTGTCCTGGCCCTCCAAATCCCTTGTCCCCAGTCCCTCTGCAGCTCTCCTGGAGCCCCTTCAGGCCCTGGAATGTTCTGGAAGCTCTCCCTGGAGCCTTCCCTTCTCCAGGGGAGCATTCCCAGCTCTCTCAGCCTGGCTCCAGAAGGAGCCTTTATTTCCTCCAACACCTCCTGAGATCTGACTGTATCCCCATCACTGACCACACAAATCACAAAAATTCAAATGTTTGAGGTGGAAAGATTGGGGCACAATTCTGAAAACAGACAATGGAAGTTATTTCTTCCTTCCCTCCTCTCTGTCCCCACAAATCCTCTTCTACAGGGCACGAAAATCTTGACAGAAATGAAGTTTGGGGGAAAGATCTAAAAACGACATTTTACAGTATTTTGGCGTTTCAGGCAGACCTGCCAATGATCGATTCCAGGTCTGAGAGGAAACTTGACCCCATGGCCACATTTATCCCAAATTAATGACAAGGGAAAAGGGAAAAAATCCTGGACTCACCACATATTCATCCTCATACCCGTCCTCTTCTGGCACCCCCGTGCTGGGGTCACAATCCCGCACCGTGAACTTCATGGTGCAGCTGAAGGTACAAGTGACTGGGAAGAGAGAGAAATCCTGGATAACTGGGGCAGATTCCTCTGCTGGAGCCCTCTCTTCCCAAAAAGTGACCGGAATATCCATCAGCTTTGCCCAAGGAGTACAGATGTGGCTGGGGCAGAGCACTTTAACATCATTTTTCCCTTTGATTTTAAAATAAAGACCAAAGGAGCTCAGGAGAGTTCCAGGGGTTACAAGTCACTGATTCCAAATGCTGCCATGAAATCCAGCAGTAGCCACCAGGAGAAATTCCACAGGAATTCTGACAAATGGAATATGATCCAAACCCGCAGTTCAGCAAATTCAGATTAGTTCTCATCTTCCCTGGTATTAAAATAATTTAAAAATCCACTCCACTGATAAGTCATGTAAATAACTGCAAACCCAGTGGTGTTTAAGTGAGACTAAGAAAAGAAAGGGAAATTTCATGCCCAAGAAAATCTTACTCATATATTTTGCAGTTGTTTTTAATTCTCCAAAGAGAGAAAAAATTTCATTAGTCCATTAAATAAAGCCTCAAATTAGGGATATTTTTATTCTACCTGCATTTTCCTTTTACTGGTTCTGTTCTTCAACCCTACCAAACATCCACGGTTTTAAATGTGTTCCTGTCATTGATTCCAGGTAGTAAATCCAAATTTCCATTACCTGCATGCTCTGCAATCCTCTTTAACATCCCATTTTCAATCACCCAACACCACTGGATTATTCATAACAATTATTTTGCTAAAAACCAACACTTGTGACACGCAAAAAAGAAACAGCCAAGGATCTCAGGACGAACCAAACCCCACACCCCCAACTTTGGCGTTCTCCCAAACCTTCATCTGAGGGGTTTGTGGGGCAGAATCTCTCACCTGCAGTGGGGTCATCCTGGGGGATCCTGACCAGGGTGTAGCACATCCCAGGCTGGTTGTAGGGCAGGCTGGCAGCTGGGACGCAGCAGATCACATCGTAAGCGTCCGACGGCTCCATCTGCACCGTGACTCTCTCCAGGAGCTGATCGTTCAAGGTGTTCGTGCAGTCAAACTGCAGCAGCAAACAGGGAAAAGGACTTGGAAACACTTCCTCATCCAGAGATTTTCCCCCCCAAATCAGCTAATTTCCTGCGTTTTGGTCAACTCGGCCAAATCCCAGGGATCTTCCTGGGAAAAGGGTGTGGATTCCCTCACCTGGAAAACGATGTGGTTTGGGAAGACGTGTTTGATGCAGCGAACAAAATACTCTGTTTCTGCTTCTGTGAGCTGCACTGGCTCTGAGGATTTGAACAAAGGGCCCAGGCCCTTAAATTCTGGGATGGCTGCCAGTTGTTCTGTGCAGGAAGGAAAAGAAGATCAATAGTGACAGGCCCTGATCCTGCCATCATCCCAGCACTTCGGAGAATCAAGGAATGGTTTGGGTTGGAAGAGACATTAAGGATAATTCAGTTCCAACCCTTGGACAACTTCCACCATCCCAGGGTGCTCCAAGCCCCAGTGTCCAGCCTGGCCTTGGACACTTCCAGGGATCCAGGGGCAGCCACAGCTGCTCTGGGAATTCCAGCCCAGCCAGGAATTCCTTCCCAATCTCCCATCCATCCCTGTCCTCTGGCAGTGGGAAGCCATTCCCTGTGTCCTGTCCCTCCAGGCCTTGTCCCCAGTCCCTCTCCACTTTCCTGTAGTTCTGGAGAGCCACTGATCTTCTCTCCTACCTTGAAATATATCCTGGCGTGAAGGAGCCACTTTCTCAGGCTTGCTGGTCACCAGGGCAATCTCTGTGGAGAAAAAAGCAAAGACTTTGTGCTCTGTCTCAACTAAACCATGCAGGAGGTTTAAATGCCATTAAATCTCCACTAAATATTCCTTTATGTTACATTCCTCTATATTTATATTCCTTTTGTTCCCTTATATCTATGTTCCCTTATATCTATGTTCCCTTATATGTTTCACACATTCTCCTGCAAACCACTGCCAGCCTGGCTCCTCACACACTAAAACATCTTTTTTTTGGTGTTGAAATACTGGATTTAAAGTAAAGAAAAGAAGTCTGAGTTATGAGGAATAAACCACACCTCAGCCCTGAAGAGCCAGCAAAAAAATGGAAGGAGGAGGAGAAGGGAGAAAAAAAAAAGAAACCCAGAGTTGGTTGTGCTAAGTGGAGATGCCCAAGAATTGTGCAAGGCCATGGAAGAAAGCCAGAGAAGTGACTGAGTGCTCCTAGAATGGCCTTTTTCCAAAGGCTGTGAACCAATAAATTCTGATTATGCACAGACTTGTCCCTGACAATGAGATCAGCAGAACAACAGCAGCCCCAAGGCTCCAAGCCTTGCCTGCAGCCCATTTCCATGGATCTGGGTGTTACCTGCTTTCTGCTCAAAGATTGGGGCTGTAGCCAGGGGAACTGTTTTCATGTCAAAGGGTTTCTCTGAGGGCTCCAGCGTGTACTGGTGCAGGGCTTTCTCCATGCCAGGAACAGAGACTGTCAACCCTGCAGAGAAAAAAGGCAGAAAAGTTCAGTTTTAAGAGCCGGAACCGCCGCAGGCACTGCTGACACACAGGAAACACAAAACAGGCAAAGCAGAAAAAAAGCTGCTCTGAAGATGACACAAAGTTGCCAAATCTAAACAGTTCACACCCAAGAATCTTACATGGATTAACGAAACACTCTGCTCATGTCAATTTTCAATCACAGACATAAAATGTTTTTATAACCAACCCCCATGCTCGTTTTGGATTGGAAAAGACGGAGCAAAAATCAAGAAATTTGTGCCGAGTGAAGGAAGAGTCAATGAGAAAAGCCCAGCTCATACTCCTGGCTCCATTTCGACCACACTTCCCCTATTTTGCTAAATCTGTCGCTCTCACTTGGCAGGGAAGTGCTAAGGCCAGAAAAAACATGTGAATTAACAGCTCTGAGTGGTTTCCTTCCTCTCACTGACCATTAAAAATGTAGGCAGCATTCAGGGCCAGCTGTCTCTGCTGCAGGACATTCAAGTAGAACGTTGCTCTGTCCCGGACCTCGTCGTCGCTGTCCATCATGCACCTGTTTGGGGACAAGGGGACAGGGGTCAGCCAGCTCTGGCCATCACAGAGCTGAGCTAAAAATGGCACTGACTAAACTGGCTTTGATACCGCAGTGACAGTCAGAGCTCCCTCAGGAGATTTTCAAATGGTGCAAAAACGTGTTTGTACAACACAGGAGTCGGTTTAATTTCAATTAAACCATTAACACCGCATGTCTTAACACGAGACATGAACTTGTGACGTGGGAACACCCAACTGTGGAAACACAAATGTTAGTTATGAGTAACCTGGACAGGGATTTTCTTGCTTCAAGGGGTGTAAAAAGTGCTCACATGTAGGAAAGCTCTGTAGAGGGAGAGTGACTTTTAATAGGGGCAGATACCGACGGGACAAGGGGGAACAACTTTAAACTAAAAGAGATTTAGGTTGGATGTGAGGAAGAAATTCCTGGCTGTGAGGATGGGCATTGGCAGCTGTGGCTGCCCCTGGAAGATCCAAGGCCAGGTTGGATGTGGCTTGGAGCACCCTGGGATAGAGGAAGGTGTCCCTGCCATGTCAAGGCATGGCACTGGATGAGTTTTAAGGTCCTTCCAACTCAAAGCACTCAATGATTCTGTGATTTATTACCCCCTGAGCAATGCTCTCAGACCAAATTACCATCCCGTGTTTCCATGACTAATCCCACCTCTCACTTCCTTGCCTCCAGCAGTGTTCTGCTCCCTCCAGCCACGCAGGAAAAGCGGGAGAAGCATTTTCCCACTCCCCAGCTGGGACTGACAAGCTCAGTGCAAGTCCCAGCCTTGCTGCTGGCAGGGAATCAGAGGGCTCTGTGTCCCCACAGGCCCAGCCATCCCCACTCACCTCTGGAGCAGCACCAGGATGCTCGGGAGCAGATTCTCATTCTGTGCCCCAAACTTTGCCAAAGCACTGACAGCAGCTGCAGAGAGAACAGGGAGGCGTCAGAGGACCCCGAGTTCTGCACAGACACATTCTCACAGCCCTGAATTTTCAATTTACACAAATAGCTTTTCACTTCCACAACATGAACCTTTCAGTGTTGTGGAAAGACTAAACTATTCCTGTATTTCCAAATGGAAAAAGTTTTGTGATCAAGATCAGCTTAACAGCCCTGAAAATCTGTCCTGAGGGAGTTCTCCATCGGATATTTGTTGAACATTCCAATTGCTGGCCCTTCTGCCATTTGCAGCAGCTCCCACTCCAGATAAATCTGTTTTCCATGCAAACATCCAGTGGTGACCAGGGCCAGGCTACACCCAGTGGCTCTGCAGGGAGCTCAAACCCCTCAGCACCCACTCGGAGCTGCTTCTCCAAAATAATCAGATTTCATCCTGGCATCAGCTTGAAGAAAATCCCCACCCAGGAAGAAGAGGAAGCTGCTTCAGGAAGTACAAACTCATGACAAAGGCATTAAAAAGGGAAGTAGCACTGTCCCCTCCTCATGTATTGCATCTGGAATTCCAGCAGGCATTCAAAGGGCCTAGAACCAAAATATTATTTATGTTCTGAAGCAGGAGGTCAAGATGATCTGAGGATAAAACAAGCTCAGGATAAAACCACCTCCATGGCTCTGCACAGGGCCTGGGGAAGAACCATCACTCCCCACATTCCAAACCCAGTTTTAGCCCTGGGAATTCCAGCAGAGCTCAGCCTGATGCCATTTTGGTTTTGCCTTTTTTTCTTTTTTATGTTTTTTGTATTCTTTGCATATATATTTTTAGCTCCATAGCTTATTGTATTAGTGGCTATTTTTTTCAGTAATTTTCCATGGCCTTTCTCTAAGTAAAAAACAAAAAAATTCTAGAATTCCAACTCTCAGAGAATACAAAATTCCAATGCTATCTTGGTTTTTCTTGGGAACCAAGGTTAAGAACAACTCTTTGAAATACATTCTTATGAACAAAACACAAGGAGAAGACTCCAGAAAAAAGACTTGACCTGGGGGGGAAATTGCATCACCACTTGTCCTCTGAATTGGTGCTTTTTATCAATCCTACTAATTTCTTAAAACATATAAAAATGTACTCATCCCTGTAGGGAGTAGGCTTTTGTAGCCACCTTCCCATAACAGCCCCTGAAGGCCACCAAATAAAAACCCGCTCTTCCATTAAAATGATAATCACTCCTTACTAAAACCAGCTCGAATTTCATTTCCGGGTTGAGAAAAAGGCAACGAGCCAGCATTCCAGGCCTGGAGCTGCACTCACCAGCCCTCACAGCCTCGTTCTCCAGCACCACCCTGTTGAAGATGAAGCGGATGTACTTGGATGGGGACGGGGTCCTGGGGCCCTCCTTGCCCAGCAGGTGCAGGATCTTGGTGGCCAGCACGGTGTGCTCGCAGTCCTCAATGAACTCGCACAGGTGAGCCAAGCCCGACTCCTTGCTCTCAGGATTCTCCTCGATGATGCTGATGATACAATCCACGATGGCTCTCTTGTACTCAAAGCCGCCCTGGCAAAGGGAGATCAGGGACAGTGACACTCTGAGAGACACTCCCTCACGCCTCAGCGGCTGCTTCCCACGGAGAAAACAATCGTTTTGTACAAATTGGGGTAGGAAAAGGTGTGCTGGATGATTTCACAGGGCATTCCCAGCCCCCTGAGCATCCTCAGCTTGAATGATGCCTTAGATTTTAGCTTTTGTATTTTTCAAATCCTGTACTCCTTTAGGGTATAACTCTAAACTCCATACAGAGTGTTAGTTAACTGTCTTCACATTTTGGCCACACAAAACAATCTCTCTAGGCCTGAAATTCAAGGACACCCTACTGCCTCAGGCCTCAAAAAGTATAAAAAAAAGTCAGTTGAGGGGGGTGCAAACTGGGGGTAAATGACTTCATTACCTGAAGCTGTAATTGGAGGATGAATCCTTGATATGTAAATAGACCAAACTCATAATTGTCTGAAAAACTCATGACCATCATCCATCTTGGGTGTAGCCTCTGGGAGGCTTCTGACTGCCCAAGTTGTATCTACTGATATTGATTGGCCTTCAATAAATACCCACTTTATTCTCTTCATCTTGTCTAGTCTCTGTCCCAGGAACCCACTCCGAGGCATCACTAATTCCCGAGCACTTCACCCAGGTCTGACCCACCAGGTGCTGCAATCCCTCAGCCCCACCTTTCTGTGCACCCACTGACAGGAGAGACCCTTCCCATCACCAGGCAGGTCCAAAGCTGCCCAAAATCCCCCTCCCAGAGCGAGTGTCCCACGTACATCATCCCTGAGCATGTTGGAGAGGAAGGTCATCATCACGCTGTGCTTCCGAGGGTACTTCTGGCACAGGGCACTGATGGCCTGCACGACCACAACCTGCAGAAAGCACACAAGGACGTGGGTCACGTGCTTGTTTTCCTAGGAAAAACACAGGTTTCTGTCTCAAGTCATCACCTTGATTGATTAAATTGGTGCACGGGGATAAAAATCAGGTGGTGGATTCTCAGGGTCGGCGTGGAACGACTTTGTGCCAGGGTGCTGTAAGACCTGGCTCTGGTAGAGACTGGAATTTAGGATGGAATATAACTCAACCTCACCTCCTGCCTTCCTTCTGCCCAGGGATGACCATGATCCAATTTTAACTTGTCATGTTCTGTCATTAAAACTCTTTGCAACTTCAAACTTGTCTAATGCTTATTTTTCTCATAAAAACAAGGACTTAAGATCACTTTAAGCAGACTGATTTTGCAGAGGTGGGCTCCTCATGATGTAACAGGTACAACTGAACCATCTTAATTTATAACCAGTTTAGGCACTACAAAACTTATAAATTAGGTAGAAATTTATAGTTCACACTGTTTCCTGACTATGCATCAAGACTGATGTGATATAAATTCAACCAGAACAGTTAAAATCCTTCTTCCTCCCTAAAAAGACAACCAGAAGGAAGCACAAGATTTGCAAGATATTGCACAGGAACCAGGAATCCACCAAATGATATTTTTCCTTTCTTGGAGTAGTGGGAGGAAGGAACACAGGATATTTAAGCTGGAAAGCACCTTCTGAACTTCTCCCTGCCAGACTAAACCACCGAAGCATTACCGAACAGGAAAAGCTTGATGAAAAAAAACAAGAATGGGAGAAAAACCTGCAGCTGGAAAGAGCAGAGGCCTCCAGTGCCACACCTTAAACTCATCTGAGATTTCTGACACGAAGGAGGAGATCTGTTTCATGAGCCTGTCCACGCTGCTCTCGCTGCCCGTCTTCAGCAGCGTGGTGATGGCCAGGGTGGCGATACTCCTGTTGGAGTCTGTGATGAGATTTTCCAGGTCCAGGTTGCAGGCAGTGACTGCAGATGGATGTTTCATGGCCACCTGCAAGGAATGCAACTCCAAAATTAGGTGGGAGCAGCAGCATCCTGCAGTTCAAAGCTTTTGGCGCAATCAGAGCTCAGGGGTTTTGGTTTCAGCATTTTAGATGAATTTTAAGCAGGTTTGATAGTCACGAATTGCTGCTGTTGTGTTGTGCAGCTCTGAAATCAGAATATTTCCTTCACGTGGATTTTGTAACATTAAATATCCAGAATTCGAGCTGAAAGCTCACAAATTATCAAACTACAGCTTGTTATATCCCCATGGTCCAGAAATGAGCAAACGCAGCCTGAACACAGGAGAGATTTCTGTCCCACCAGGAGATCTGGCATGGAAAAGCCAATTCTCCAGCAAGGAATAATTCCAAATAAAGACATCACAAGGGCAGCTGCTCTGCTTGAGGTAACACATCATTAGGCACTGTTGGCTGGCTCTGAGCTCAGAGAATGAAGCTTGTTCAGAGGTTTTGGAAGCACTCACTTTATTGAGGGTCCGGACGGCTGCGTAGCGCAGGACAGGTTTGGGAGAACTGCAGAAAAGCTGCAACACTGGGAAAAAAAACCCAAAAAAACAAAGATATGGCCTCTTTCAAAGAAAGGGAACAAAGCAGAAAGTCTAATATATCTCCATTCAGCTACACACTGCTAAATAGTCATGCAGCTCTACGTGTGATTTATCACGAGCTTCACACAGGTTAAAAATAAACTCCTGGATTTTATCCCACGACCAATAACGGGGCTGCCTCTACATTCCAGTTCTATATTCCAGGTGGAGGAGAGATTTCCCAGAGAAACTGTGGTTGTTCCATCCCTGGAAGTGTCCAAGGCCAGGTTGGATGGGGCTTGGAGGACCCTGGGACAGTGGGAGGTGTCCCTGCCCATGGCAGGGGGTGGCACTGGATGATCTTTAAGGTCCTTTCCAATCCAAACCATTCCATGATTCCCTCCCATCCCAGCTTCCTGCAGCTGGAAAAAGACAAGGATCACCCTGTGCCACCTCTGCTGCCATTTATCTAAACCTCTGGATGAAACAGCGAAAAAGGATCTCATCCAAAAGCCCTATAACTCGGGGACAACCAGAAAATTCAGGGTTTGGGCATTATAATTACGCTGGATTTTCTCCAAATTTCTTTGTTTCAGCTGCCTCAGGGGTACAAAGGGCTGTGACCAACCTGACACAGCAGGTGCCAGCTCCCTGGCCGTGCAGTTTGGCAGGTGGATGATGGCAGAGGCAGCCTCATAAATCACCATCTCGTGCTTGTTCCGCAGGCAGCTCTCGATGAAGTCGAACAGGGGACTCTCATGGCTACAAACACAACAACCCCAGGATCTTTTAGGCTGGAAAAACCCTTTCAGACCAAGTGCAAGACTTTCATGGCTACAAACACAACAATCCCAGGATCTTTTAGGTTAGAAAAACCCCCAGGATCTTTTAGGGTGGAAAACCCCTTAAGATCGAGTCCAAGACTTTCACGGCTACAAACACAACAACCCCAGGATCTTTTAGGCTGGAAAAACCCTTTCAGATCAAGTGCAAGACTCTCATGGCTACAAACACAACAATCCCAGGATCTTTTAGGTTAGAAAAACCCAAAGTATCTTTTAGGTTGGAAAAACCCTTTAAGATTGAGTCCAAGACTTTCATCGCTACAAACACAACAACCCCAGGATCTTTTAGGCTGGAAAAACCCCTTAAGGTCAAGTCCAAGACTTTCATGGCTACAAACACAATCCCAAGACTGTTTAGGTTGGAAAAACCCTTCAAGATTGAGTCCAAGACTTTCATGGCTATAAACACAACAATCCCACGATCTTTTAGGCTGGANCATGATCAAGTCCAAGACTTTCATGGCTACAAACACAACAATCCCATTAATCTTTTAGGCTGGAAGAATCGTTTAAAATTGAGCCTAAGCATTATCCCAGCACTACAGTTCTGCCTCTGTGGAGATCTCCAAAAACACTAAAAAAATGCTGCTGTTTCCAAACTTTAATTAAATTTTTGTGATTTAAATTCTGGCCTCTTCCTTACCCCTCTTCAGATTCCTTGAGGAGCTTGCTGGCAATCCTGATCAGCATGCAGTAGGCAAACTGGGATTTCAGGCCGGATTTGGTGAATTTGTTCAGCATCTTGGAGACAGCCAGGCGGTCGTTTTTCCTAAGGTGATAGAGCAGCCCCAAAGCATGATACTATGGGATGGGAAACAGAGGGGCAGGCACTGAGTACAGCTGGAAAATCCACATCAAAACATCAAAACAGGGGTAATCATTGCTGCTTCCTGGCAGAAATACTTTCTAACCTCAACTGAGCTGAGTTTCCTGACAAGTTGCAAAGATCTGCAACGTTTCCTTGCCTTTTCTGTCCACTCTCAACTATTCCAGAAGATCCAAAGAGCAACAAAGTTAAATTATTTCCTCTTTTTCCCCATTAAATATAACTTCAAAGGTTTCAGCTTTGCACAGTCACTCCTGCATTTCTAATGAACTCCACACCCAGGATATCTCAAGGCCCTGAAATGGCAGCTGACCTCACAAAAATCCTTGAGGCCCTTTTGATAGAAGCACAAAGGAACATTTCTAGTTCCTTGCCAAGTTATTTTGGTTGTTTTTTTTTTTTTTCCCCATAAAACTGATTTACTGCAAGGCTTAATGAAGCTGCTAAGTGGGCAAGAACAAAGCTGATTTTACAGAATCTTTCTGATCATGAGTCTGCAACAGACAGAACAAGTCCATATTCTGAACAGACAGAATAATTTCATTTCAACAGATATCTGGAATATCTGTGCAAAAATTTTGCTCTTGTGGAGATCTTACTGATATTTGGGTTCATCTTTTGCATCTGGTAAATTTTCTGAAGGCCAAGAGATCTCATTGGGAGGCAGTGAGATAATTTCCCAAACCTTTGGAGCTCTCAGATTCAAATCCCTTCTGCAACAACCACTGTGGGACAGGCAGCAGCATTCCAGCTATCAGAAAATTCAGCAGGAAAAGGGAAGAGAACTCCAGAGCCAGCTCTAAATTAACAACCTGGTGTTGGCATCATGGAAAAACTCATTATTTTTTTGAACCAGCCAAGATGTTTCCCACAAATCACAACTCTTGTTTTTAAAAGACTAAAGGAAAATTAGATTTTTTTTCTTAAGTTTTCTTAGGAACTCCCAGAATGCCATTAGGCACCCCCAATGTTTTTAGGGACAGCCACTCTCAGACACACCTGGACCATGATGTTGTCACTGGAAGCTGCTTCCTGAGCTTCGTTGATCCACCTTTTGACCACGTCATAGCTGATCTTCATCATGTGCTGGAAAAAAATTGAGATTGGAGACGAGCTCACAGCAGTTTCAGAGCCACTCTTTATCCTACAGCCCTATAAACTGTGGGTTTCCTCACTTCTCAGTCTCAAATTACCAGGCTCCACTTCTATTAATAAAAATATTAACTAATGAGATCTTTCCCAGCCTTTTCTTCTAAACAGAAGAGAGAAAAACAGAGTGGATTCTTTCATCTTTCCCTCCTGGTGTCATTTAGCAGAAATAATCCTGAATTGCATTTTCAGCAGATGATTTCATGGCCCCTCCCCAGATAAATTCATGTTCTACACTGACTGCAGAGATGATGAGCATTTTGCCCTAGAAATTATTATGAGTGATGTACCCAAGGAAGGAATTTGAGGAGAGAAAGGAAACTGTTTTTCCTTATTTTCCAGTGAGATGGAGAGACATCTCAGAGAAAGAACAAAACAAATACTCCCCTTCAGACTCCCCTTCCCTGACACAACACCAGATTTACAAAAATCTGCTCTACTCACCAAGGAAGACACCAGGGCAGAGCTGGACACGCTGGGGACCTTGTCCACAATGGCCTGTTTCATGTACCTCTCGATGGCCTGGAGCATTGTACCCTAGGAAGGGGAAAAGAGGGAAAAAGGGAAGTGTGGATACTTCAGAGGAAGAGCATAAAAGCAGCAGAAAGCAAAAATCCAAGTTCAAAGGACCCTCAGTAAAAATCTCGAGTTAATTCTGCAAGGCAGATGTGGGTTTGAGCTGCCCGGTGCTGAAGGCTCAGGGACAAAGTCACCAGCAGAGCAATCCCAGATCAGAAAGGAGTCCCAAACATTCCAACTGCACATTCCCAGTGCTCCAGCTCCACAGAGCTCCTGGAAGTTGCACAGGGCATCAAGCAGAGCAATCCCAGATCAGAAAGGAGTCCCAAACATTCCAACTGCACATTCCCAGTGCTCCAGCCCCACAGAGCTCCTGGAAAATGCACAGGACATCAAGCAGAGCAATCCCAGATAGGAACTGGAGATTCCAAATATTCCAACTGCACATTCCCAGTGCTCCAGCTCCACAGAGCTCCTGGAAGTTGCACAGGGCATCAAGCAGAGCAATCCCAGATAGGAACTGGAGATACCAAATATTCCAACTGCACATTCCCAGTGCTCCAGCTCCACAGAGCTCCTGGAAGTTGCACAGGGCATCAAGCAGAGCAATCCCAGATAGGAACTGGAGATACCAAATATTCCAACTGCACATTCCCAGTGCTCCAGCTTCCCCCCAAAGCTCCTGGAAATTGCACAGGGCATCAGATCAGAAAGGAGCTCCCAAACATTCCAGCTGTACATTCATAGTGCTTCAGCCCCATAGAGCTCCTGGAAATTGCACAGG